>CAUJNA010000227.1:207131-272131 GCA_963377175.1 Effrenium voratum | reverse complement strand
GTAATGTAATGTAATGTAATGTAATGTAATGTATTTATTTACGTATTTATGTATTTGTTTATGTATGGGGGTTTCTTGTTTGAGTTGGTACCCTTTGTCTGCGGTTTCAAAGGGAAACCAAAAGACAAACAGACATGTTGTGGGGTTCCCCAGAAAAGACGACCTTTGGGGGGCCTGAGACGTAGTCTTCCTGTCCCAACACTGACCTGGTGTGCAGGGGATATATACATATGTCTATATATATATATGTATATATTTGTACAATGTATTATGCCATGTAATATATATGTGTGCATATATATGCATATATGTGCACATTCATTTATACTTATATATATATATATCTATATGTACATACAAGTATTTCGGTCCCCATCGGGGGCAAGACCACCCCCTCCCCCTCCCCCCCCCCCTCACGCCCAGCTCCCTCGCGGTGTTTCAGGCAGGTCGGCACCAGGAGGCGGTGGACATCGCGCAGAGGGCGGTGGAGAGCGCGGACGAGGTGCTCGCGCACCTGGAGGCGCCGGCGGCGGCGGGCGGGGAAGCGCGGGGGGGGGGGGGTGAGTCCCACGGCCAGGGGTTCCAAGGTCAGGATAAGGGTGCCAAGTCAGGTAAGACTGGCGGTGGTAAGCACTACGTAGTCCTGAACAGCGGAGACTACTCCGCCCAGGCTCCGCGAGTCGGGGTATCTTATCCCAGAAGGGAACGGATACCTTGTGGTAGTAGAGGATCGTATATGTGGTCCCTGGATCTATTCCGCAGGAAATCCAATATGCCACTATGGAGTGCAAGAGAATGGATAGTCCCTGGTGGCTCTCGTTTACTGTGTTTCACTGTAAGCAGCCTGCAAAGAGTCCTTTTATGTCACTATCGCATGAATATGCAATTTGTGCAAGAAAAAGGGCCTTGAGCCAAATGGTTGCATGGAGATCAAGATAAACATCAAACACAAAACAGGCACAAATTTCTTTTGATCTCCAGCACTGAATTACCATGTAATTCTTGGCTTCTTGGCCTTTGGCCGTAGCCGTAGCCTTTGAAATGCTAGATTCATCCTTTTTGCTGCGCGGACGAGAAGTCCGGGTGACAACTGGAAAACGGTTTGTACTCTTGATGTGAGATACTTAGCTGTGTCAAAAGAGGATGCAAAGCGCTTTGTACATGCGGGATCGATGTGAAACTATTGATCTCTCACTGAAAATAGTCTTGTCGTCGGGGAGGATCAATGGGTCGTGATTCGTAGTGCCAGTTTCGTGTGAACTCTCGCAATCGAGCTTCTGAGAATCTTATCCCTGGCAAATCATGAAGACCAAAGGAGGTCTGGATGGTTGCCAAGGGTGGCAGTCGCAATAGCTTATTATTTCTTGTTGTACCAATGATAGCTGCTGTCAGACTGACTGCCGTAATCGTAATCTCTCCAGTTCGAATCGCTGTAGTGCTTCCATCCCTGATTGCCGTACGAGTATTGGTTCCATGGCTTCCATGCTGTCTCCTGTTTCTTGGTCTTGAGGAATTCCTTGGTCCTAGAATAGTTTCTCTCCCGGTTTGCTGCACGGCTTTGGATGTAGATAATGAATGGGCTGTGTGAATCGGAACCACTGTGACCCAGCATCAGCATCTCGTTGGTGATGTGCTTGATGCGTTGATTGGATGAGACCTGGTAGTCAGCGATGACCTTCTCAAAGTCGTCCTGCATGGATGTCAGTTGTGCTTCGGTCAAATATTCAATCTCTGACTTGCGGAACTGCTGTCGGATGTCTGTCTTTCCCCATCCAAATACAAATGTCATCATACAGTCCGGAAATGTTCTGTCATACCCGGATCCAGTCTTCATGTAGAGGTGATGACGTACGATTGATTTCATGGTACAGGATCCGCAAATGGCATTCCCTGTGCCTCGTTCCATGTCTTCTGATATTTCTGGATGATGTGGTTGATGAGGCCTTGGTCAGGACTGTAGACGTCTTGAAGCTTGCTGTAGGTATTGGCGGACTTTATTCGCATCACCTGTAACCGCATCGCATTGGTACTCGGTGACGTGATTGCTGATTGGAAATCTTCCGTGCTGCGCCATGGGCGATGGTCGGATGAGCATGGAACACGCCCATGGTTGCGAATGGGAGGTCTGCCCTTGTGACGTGTCGACTGTCGAAGGCTGTGGATGGAGTTTCCCTTCTGTTCTTGCCATGTCCTTGGACTTTAGTGCGTGGTGGCAATCTCCTTCCAATGTGCTTCTGCTGATAGACGAACATGTCCGGTCCGGTGGTTGCCAAGCAGTCGGATGTGGGAATGTCGTAGTCGGGATCAGTGCAGTCCTTCTTGACTCCAAAATAGCATCTGAACATTCCGAATGTCGTACCCCCAGTATTAGCTCGACTCTGGCTTGCTTTCCGCCGCGGACAAAGCATGCGATTCGTCTTGCTGACTAGGATTTGAGAGCGATGCCCTTGTAGCCGAACTTGATGAACAGCTTGATGAGGTCCTTGGATTTCTCATCTTCCGGATAAAGGCAGGCATCGGCCTTGTTGAGGCAAATGATGTGGTCACTGTTCTGCAACATCATCATGATGAGTGGCCTTTCCTTCATCGACATGTATTTCACTTCCCGGCTGTCCAACTTCGGATTCCTCGGGAGGTTTCCGTTATTCAAGGTGAGCATGTTGAGCGTCAAGTATGAAGTGAACTCATGTGACGCGAGGTGATCAACAGAAGGGCGATCTGTCGGCTGCGTCAGGGATCCAAGGATGTCCGTGAATGACTTGATGAGGTCCGTATCATCATCGTGCCTCAACTTCTTCAGTCCAATCAGAAGTCTGATTGGATACCTTGACTTTTCCTGTGCTGCCTTGTGCTCCTCCCTTGTCGAGAAGCCGTGCTGGTGACGGAAGTAAAACTCTTCCTCATCGAAGTTGGCGTCGGGGTTCACATGCGCCAAGGATTCCAGCTCAGTTTCATTCAAATCTGGATAAACATTCCTTGAATTGGCATTGTACCTTGCCATGAAATCTCTGAATTTGTCCTGATTTGTCTTGAGCTCTTCGCTGCATCGATCTTGTTCATGTTCCGGTCCACAGTGACTTCCGCGAATTTCTTGATGGATCGTGATAGATTGTCCGGGTTGTGGAGCTCCAGGATGACCTTCTGCTTGACGGTTCTCTCTTCCGTAGGTTCCATTTTCTCTTCTTCTTCTTCATCTTGATCCGTGGAATGCCGTCACTTCTTAGTCTTGATGGATGACTCCTTCTCTGGTTCTTGTTTGTCTTGTTGGTATTGACGTGTGCGAAAAAAAGTGGTCAGCGAACTCCGTGATCTTGGTCTCGTACATCTCTTTGTCTTCCTTGCTGAAGTTCCTCCTCAGGATCCGATAGTTGAACTGTAGGATCTGACCATCTGCATCAAACGCTGCAATGATATCTAAGGTGTTAATGGTATGCTCTGTCAGTACAGTTCGTTCCTCGGAGAGTCGGAAAGAGTAGGATTGTTCTTGGTAAAGGCAAGGGTCACGAGTGCGTCACGTCCTGCAGGCACATGAGTCAGTGCTGCCTCGGGTGGTTCGTCGTCGACGATGATGGCAAGGTGAACATGAATTCAACCCCCGTGGGGTTGAACTCGCTCCTGTCCTGATTCCCTGATCCAGGATGCTCCCCAACTGATTTCCATAGGTCGCATGGAACATGAACGTGACAGGAATCTTCGAGAAAGGATTAATCTTTCTTTCCTGTTCAATGGATGGAGGTGCAGGTCGTCGCATCCTGTATCCCGGCTGCGCTGGTTCTTCATCTAGATGATCCTGCTTCTTGTGAGAGGATGAGGATGGCAGGTCGTAGGATGGCTCAGCCTTCTTGTATTCCTGCTGCTGAGACCAAAGCGGGCGTCCGATGGACTTGATCTCGACATGCCGTGAATGACTCATCTCACATACAGCTCCATGTCCGGATCCTTGCTGAATGTCTTACCATCTGGCCTGAGTGCGCGATGAGCGGTATTGGATTTCAGACAATCGATCCATCGTTCTCTGGGAACAATGTTGTTTTTCTGCTGGTGTTGCTCGTATGTTCCATCGAAGGATGGGTGCACAAGCTACTTCAAAGCGGGACTTCCCATAATTCGGAAACATCGTCATCAAGAATATGCCTGGTTTGTTTCCCAGGAAGTTCTTCGCACGGGTAATGGGGGTCAATGCTTCGAAAAGCTTGAAGGATCCGTCGAGGTTGAGTTTGAACTCCTGCTTCATGGCTCTTTTGCTCTCTTCCCGTGGATCATGTCGTAGGCATCCGGAAAACAATCTGCTCATTCTCTCAACTCTCCAGAGGATGAGATGAACAATCTGTTTCGCCCTGTGTTCCTCGATGGAGTAGTACTCGTCCGACCCATGTTTGCGGCATACCAGTGGGATGACATCGGTGTCATAACCTTGTGGATTCTCGTTCAGATGACAGCAAATACTGTAGGTCTTCTCGGTATACTCCATGTATGCCTTTCCTGCAACTGATCGATCCCTGTAAAATGTCGGACACCAGTAGTCATCCAAGCGAGCCTTGAGCCAGCGTGTCTTTTCCTCTCTCTATCGTGTTCAGGAACGTAGTTGAAGCCCTGGTGGATGTCACAGATGGTGGAGCATTCATGGTAGTCCTCTTCCACAATGGACAGGAATCGAGTGTTCCAGAAAGGTCCTGGATTGATGGTTTCCCCCTCAAGAGCAGGATGGCAGTTCTTCAGTACTCATCCGTGATCCATCTCCAATTGTCAAGGGATGGAGCCTTGGCATTCGGTCTCCTCGTCCATGTCGTTCTTGGGCTGCGCCTTGATCTTTGGTGTTAGCTTCAGTGGAGGCACTGAAGGTTGCATGGGCATAGCCTTTGACTTCGGTCGTTCCTCGAGAGGTAGATGTGTTGGATTCTTTTCTTCCTCGATTTCGGAATCACGCTCATAGTCAGCCTGCTCCATATTGATGTCATCTTCTTCCGGGAGATTGGATCGTGCGGATTGTTCATCCTTGATCTCCTCCGTGACATAATCGGATGACTCATCATCTTCCTCATCGGCCTTTCGGACCGGAGATTCCCTCAGAGGGGATGCTCGCCTTACTGCTGGCTTCGGCAAAGGGGCCGCCGAGCTGAGACTGCTGAAGAGTGGCGTATCAGCAAGATGATATGACATGCACAATCGCAGAATGGCTGGATGGTTTGTAAACCGAATTGGCTGCGGACGCAGACACATATCTCTTGAGATTCAAGAACGGTCAAATGCGAAAGACTCATCATGGAATTGAGGAATTGAAAACTACTAAAATGAAAATTTCATGCATCGGAATTCGTGGACATGTTGGTCATGCCCAGGTTTCCCAGAAAGCAAAGATGGGTTCTGCCATACCGACTCCTGCGAATGCAGTGATGTTGGGTCCGTGTTTTGAATTGTGTGCTAGCCATTCAACCACAATGCCTTGTTCTGCAACATGGTACGCAAAGGTGGATGTGCGTCAACATTCAAGAGGTTGCGTGTCAGGACGGCCTTGATGAGCTCGTCTGCTTTGGCTGAGTGTTTGGTCAGCGAATCTGTGCGAAGTTCGTCAATGGCAACGTTCTGATGGAGATTGATGTACCAAGCGTGCTTGTCGTCACGCTTGCATTGGATGCGTTGTCCTACCAAGAGGCAATCATTTTTGTCTTCGGAACCGACTTGAAAGTCTTTGCGAAGTCGTCCCGTGATTTCCTTCTCAAACACATCGTCCCCAACCATATAAGAAGATCATCCGCATGAAGAGACAGTGCTCCATGAACTTGTCGATTCTTGGCGTTGTTACCGGAAACTGGATCCATGAGGCAATCAACTGCTCCTTCTACATCAAATGTGTTGGATGGTTTCTTCTCACTGATCGACGTGGGTTTTGGAAGCTGCTTAGCGTAGTAAACATATGTACAACGATCTGCCCTGGTTGGCACCAGTCCGTAAGAACGGAGTGCCGAGTCTAGGATGTTCCACCATCTGCGTGGTGCGTCATTCAGCATCTCGTAGGTGTAATTCTCTAGTGTGATGTTTCTCAGAGACATTGCGCTTGTCAGCCTTTCTCTCTGCTGGTCTGACAGCTTGCTCTGGATGATGAAAAACTGCGCTATGAGATTATCCCCGAATAAAAATGCGTCCCGTTGTCTTTGCTGCATTCCCTGAATGAATTGTCTCAGGACTACTGGGTCGTCCTCTTGGAGTACAGCAGGAGGCGGGGCTCTGGCGCCGGCTGCTTGCTGATGTCGAGCCAGGTTTCTCTGGTTTGCTTCATGTATTGACTGTCGAAATTCTGGAGACTGTGCCGTGTATACGGGCATCAGCTCCATCCAGGCTGCATTGAGAAGAATTTCGATCTTTGATGTAAATATGAGGAAGTTTTGCCTCCTGTGATTGAAGAAAGGAAAGAGGAGCCTGTAAAGATACACGTTCGTGGTACCCTTCAGGAAGTACTGCTTCAGCGTGTTCTTGAAGTAGTTGACTCCTTCTTCAGGATCTTGCAAACGATCGTTCTGGAGGACTGCCTTGTACATGTAAGCATCTCCAATGAGTCTGCTCTTGAGGAGAGGTGAAGGTTGTCCAATCATCTACGAGTTCTTCATACCTGAACCAGCCGACTTTCGCGTCGTACAATGGCGGTCGGATGACATTGCTCCTGGCTGGATCTTCGCGGAAAACCATTCTAGAGGAACCGGGTTCGACTCCCGGATATGCCCCCAAGGTCAGGATAAGGGTAAGGGAACGGATACCTTGTGGTAGTAGAGGATCGTATATGTGGTCCCTGGATCTATTCCGCAGGAAATCCAATATGCCACTATGGAGTGCAAGAGAATGGATAGTTTTTTGGTGGCTCTCGTTTACTGTGTTTCACTGTAAGCGGCCAGCAAAGAGTCCTTTCATGTCACTATCGCATTTGTACAAGAAAAAGGGGGTTGCATGGAGATCAAAATATAAATCAAACACGGGGGGGGGGCGGGTTCCCGGTGGGTTTTCCGAAACGGGGTTCAGTGGATTGCCGAAGATGCGCCAAACAGCTTCAATTTGGAAGAGGGGAGCCTTCTCGTGTTTTGGGAGGGCCAAAAAAGGGCACCGAACGGACCAAAGCGACGCAAGTTGGTTCCTGTTGGAGTGGAGTTAGGCGGTTTCCCCAGCGAAAGTTAAAAGGGTGTTCCGTATCTTGGCCCTTGACCATTGGAGTGTAGTTGAAACTTTCGGAAACATGGGAGCCAAAGGCAATCCGAACAGGAGCTTCTGAATGGGATTGTAGTGAAGCCAAAAGCATTTGAAGTCATACCGCTAGTATTGGAGAAACGTCCTGATCGGACTCGGAACATCAGCTTCCTGGCGAAAACATGCGACTCCCTTGAATGCGAAAGGCTGTTTCAAAACATGCTCATGTGCATGGGTGTGTGTTTTCTACGGGTGCCGTTGTCACGCTTGAAAGGGACACCAAAAAGACCACCACCATTTTCAGGGGCCCCCTATTTTGACACATGCCCTTGAAGCCTTCGATCCATACACTGGCCCATGTAGGCCTTGGACTTGCGGTTGGAAAAGGAACTGAGTGGTGGGTCCTGGAAACTGTCCCTTTGCAAAAGACCGAAGAGAGGGGAAGACAACCCCAAGGAGCACTTTTGGCTTGCCAAGGCAGTTGTTCCCAAAAGAGGAGGTCGATTTGGACCGGTTTCCGCTCGTTGCGCGGCAGGATGCCAAGGAGGCAGACGAGCAGGCGCCGTAGCATTGCGATTTGTGGGTGGATTGGGTCGTTGACGTCTGGAAGTTTGACTGGCTGTATTCGGCTGGACGCTTGAAGTCTTTTGGGGTTGTTGACATCAGGCAGAACCTGGATGGGGAAAGGCCAATCAGGCGGAAGGGCAGTGAGACAGGCAAGGGCCACAACTTGTTGTCGTATGGGTCTCTAATGTAACAAGCTGGGCGCCTTGCCAGTCGGCTGATGCACATACTTGATCCCAAAACCCATCCTGGACCCTCCGTCTGCATTCTGAGCATTCTGCAGTCTGCCGCTGCCAAGCATGACTCGAACCGTAGGGGTCGGGGTGCAAGCCATGTTGCTGGGAAGGTAAGCACTATCTGAGACAACTTGGGGATTTCGGTCTGGCGTGTGTTTTTGGCCGTGTACAGTGTTGCTTATCTTTGTCGGGGTGCTCCATTTGGCTGACTCTTTGAGCAGGTTTCCCTAACTTGGTGGCTCCCAGCCATCGGGTTCCATTTGTGTTCAGGCTAGTAGTTGGTGTAGTGGTAGTTTCCATATGTAACCCGCTAAAAAAAGTAACTAGGGGAGCAGCCCATAGGGGACCCTTTGGTGGACATTCAATTTAGGCGGGGATGCATATCCACAAACCACTTTTGATGTGGTTTTCTAGGAGATGAAGAAAAAGGGAACCATGTTTGGAGCCCTGTGCTTTTCGCGCATCTCGAAAACGCCCCGCTCGCCCGAGCTCGCCGATAGCACAAAACATTCCCAGGTGCCACGGAAGGTGCTGCACCGGGCCATTGAGTTGGCGGTTTGGGTCTCAAAGCGTTGATGGGCCTAAGCCGGATGCGGGGGTTTTCTTCTTGCATGAGAAATGGAATGAGACCCCCTATAAACCATCCTTGTGGTTCCTTTACCGGAATCCCCAGGGTGCTCGGGAGTGAGGGAATGAACTTTTTGAGGGGCAACATTGCTATGAGTTGTTTAGAGGGTAAGGTTGCAGAGAAAGAGAAGCCAAAAGGAAAACCAGCTATTGAGTCGCTGGAGGTCTCAAGGTTCCGAGGCTAAAGATATCTTGATTTTTTTGAATCTAGTGGTAAAATACGTTGAACGTTTAGCAACCCTGTCGATTTTTTTTACAAACACCTTCAAGTTTTGTTGGTGAGCTGCTCATTTCGACGCTTTCCAAGGCAAACACTGAAATTGACAGTATTTATTTTATTTGTAGATATATATTTATATATATGTATATATATATATACACATAGAAATATGCAACATATGCTCCCCCCCATTTCCACATCTCCACTACCTCCTGGTGAGATAGAGTGAAATATGTTTTCCTGTCCCAGTAGACTTGAAATACTGTTTGGATAGATTGCAGGACTCGGACCTCTGACCTTGGAGATCTGAATCCTTTGCGCAAGTAATAGGCTTGCAATTTTGAGCCCGGTGTCGTCCGCATTGTCCATTGAATTCGAATTGTGCATAGAATTTGGAAAGGACATAGTTCACCCGACATTCTGTGTTCAGCTAGACCTCAAATAAACATTCCTCTCCAAAGAGGAGTTAAGATTAAGTTGAATTGCAATAAAGATTAATATAATAATTCACTTGGCTTTTCAACATTTCCTTAACGTAGGAGTTCATTCCCATATATATATATATATATATGATTCAGATCAAATGTGGCCGTCGTTTTTAAATGAGAAACCCAGTTGAATTATAAATCTACTTTTTGCATTAGAACTTGAATATGTTCTCCTTTCCAAATGTGATTGTAATATTAAGCAAACACAAATTTAAGTAGAATAGAACAAGCATATGTTTCAATCATAATGTTTATTTTGATTTCGTGTTCCTTTGGACATAGGATTTGCCTTGTAATTACTGCTTTTTTCACTATGTCATTTTATTTTTCTCTAGCACAAGACAAGTCTGAAGTTTTAGAGTTTTTTAGCCCATCGTCACAAACAATAATATTGGGGTGGGTGTGGGTGTGGGTGGGTGGGTGGTTGCTTTTTTTGTTTTTTAACATTATACACACACACACACGTTAAAGTCCACTTGTGCGTACACAAACAAATGCACGAGTACAACAAACGTATGCAAATGCATTACAAGTAGATACGTAGGTAAGTCGATAGAGAGGCAGACAGACAGGTAGGCACGCAGACAGACAGCGAGAGAGAGGAGGATTGGTGGATAGATAGGTGGGTAGGTAGATATGTAGATAGATAGATAGACAGCTGGACAACAAGTAGAGACACGGATAAACGGATACATGGATAGCTTGGAGAAAACAGACTCGCATGTAAATCGATGAATGTACATATATATATATATATATATGAATCAACTTTTTACATGGAGCTGGCAAAGTGGTGACAAACAAATGAACCGGGACTTCGCTGTATCTTGCGCAGCATTTCGCCTCTGAAGCTCTTCCAACGTTACTATGAAGCCCATTTAGCGGAGACTTGTCCCGGATCAAAGCAAGATGGGCCAAGCCACGACTTGAGCAGATTCCGCATGTTTCCCTCGCCCAGATTCTCACGGACTCCGGAAAGCTGCCAGCTTTGGAGGATTTTTTTTTTGGGGGTATGTGAAAAGTGCAGGGGGAAGTACCCTCCCACACCATGAAACGGGCACGTACACGCACGCTTTTGGGCGCTGAACCCCTAGTTCTTCTTCTTGTTTTTTTTTCACCTCACTTTCTTGATGGCCCCCTTTGGCCCTTTTTGTTTTTTCCCGGAGCCGCAGAGGGGGGGAGGGACAAGGGGGGGTGGCGCTCTTCCGCGCGCGCGGGGCGGGCGGCTCGCGCCGAGGTGCAGGCGCGGCAGTGCCAGGCGGTGGAGATGGAGTTTACCGGGCGCGGGTTGCCCAATGCCTTGAGAGCCAACACCCAGGTGAAATCGGGGCGGGGGTGGTTTTGGTGTGGGGTGGTGTGGGGTGGTGCCTGGGGTGGGTGGGAATGTGTGGGGCGTGGTGCCGTTTTGCCTTTTTTTTTTTGGAGTTGGCAGCTCAAAGCCAAAGACGCGGCGTGGACTGGATTTGTGCGTGTCCTTTCGACAGGCTGAAAGCGCAGTGAGCGATACTTGAGAGAACACACCTGAAAAGAGGGAACCAGCTTTGAATATCATTTTACATCCAGTACATTTTCCTAGATATTTGACATGTTACTCACAGTGTCACACAGGATGCAGCAGTCCAAATACATTCTTGAACACTCTGCCCAATAACAAACAAGACAATGTCAGCGATCATGTTTTGACCCTGAACATGCACGAGTTGATTTTATGTTGCTCTCTTAAGGTTGTTGGGCCTTTGGACCCTGTTCGAGACTGTGTGTTCTTGGGTGTCTGTTTGTTCTTGAGTTTTTAGGGGTTGAGGGTCGTTTTCTGTTTCCCGGTATTTGTCTTGGTGTTGCTTCGCGAGCTATTCCAACTCAGGTGTATTTGTGCAGCCCTTCGGGCATGCGATTTGTTGATGTGCGCATCTACTGGCAGTACCACTCATGATTTCTCATTGTGGACATGTGCTAAGTCATACGCAGTAGACACATGCTGCAAATCCTGATGTTGTCATCAGTAGCCTGGAAAGACATGCGCAAGAAAAGACCCCGACATGACCCGTTGGTCCAGATATGCACAAAAGCAATTTAACAACATATCCAACACATTATCCTTGACCTTGACCGTATGATGTTTTAATAAAGGCATATAGCTTCTGCAACTGACTTGTGCCGTTTTTTGGGATGTGAGGTTCACATGCTTGAACAGGCTGTCGCGCGATTGTCACTGAAATGACACTTGTATTGAAATTGCCAAGCATGCAACGGAACCAAGCTCATTTTCCCCAAATTGGTTCAAACCTTTCCGAGCCCAATGTAAGCTGTTCAAGCAAGCAACCTCAATCTGGGAGGCTTTTGAGGCAACTTTGTGCTATGTCAATCAGTTTGGTGTTTGGGAGGGCCAATCAATTATTCAGTTTCACATCTTCACACGCAATGGGCAGTGGTGATTCAGCGGAGCGAAGAGCGCCAACCATACAGACCCGGGGCACGAAAGCATAACATATAGTGAGCGAAGCGTGTGCTCTGCGCTAGTACTTTGCCCAAGTTCACTCTGCTAGTTTCTGTGCTGAGCAAAGTTCTCTGAGCAACTGTGTTTGAGCAAGTTTCTCTCAAGTTCTCTGAACATTTTTTTCTGAGCAAGTTGTCTCTGCAAGTTTCTGTGCGTAACTTCTCGGCTCACATATCTCTGCTCCAAGCGCTCTGTGTCTCTGCGGCTCAAATTTCACTGCTCGAGTTTGTCTACTTCTTCTGCACCCAAGTTCTCGATACAATCTTCTCTGCGCAAGATATTGATGCAAGTTCTCCTGGCAAGCTGTCGGTGAATGTTTCTCTGCGCGTGCAAGGGCCTTGTGCAAGTTTTTTTGCGCAAGCTCTCTGCACAACTATGTTTGCGCAAATTGCTCGTTCTCATCGTTCTCCACGCAAGTACCGCAAAGAGTTGCAAAACACTCCAGTTTTTTCACATTGACCACACGGATCCCTGCAGAAGGGGAGTCGTGCAGGAGGCGCAGAAGTAGAACAAGATCCACAATTTTTGACATCGACCGGAAACCACAAAAAGGTAAGATGTCTCAGTTTGTGCACATCGACCACGCCCATCCCTGCAGAGGGTGTCATTGTCGTAGAGTGGCAAGCCCACCGCGCAGCCTTAAAAGATTATTTTAACCTCTCATGCAAGTCTTTTTGTGCAAGTGTGCTCGTGCGAGTTTGCTCGTGTATGTGTGCATGTGCAAGCATGCTCGTGCGAGTGTGCTCGTGCGAGTGTGCTGCACGTGCGAGTTTGCCGTGCAGTTTGCTGCGCGTGTTGTCTCGTGCAACTTACTCTGCACATGCTCTCACGCTTCTTGCTCTAGACATGCGTGGGCTCTCGTGCATCCTGCTCTGCATGCGCGCTCGACTTGTGCTCTCGTGTGTTTGGCTATGTCGTGCATCCTGCGGTTCGCGCAGAACCGCCGGAGCCGCAAAGAGTCGACCAGGTCCACAGTTTTTGCACATCCACCGCGCCAATCGCGCTTTCGCAAGTCAAAAAGGTAGAAGGAAACGGCCCGGTTGCCACCAAAGGCCCGAGTTTCTCAGGCAAACCTTCCCCCCTTTTTGGACTTCCTGAATCTGCAGGGACCAACTCACGTAGGCCACCGGGATGGCATTTGCCTTAGGCCGGAGGAGGTGGACTTCTGGCGCCAGCTGCTGGCGCTGCACGAGCAGTGCGTGCGCCTGGCCGGGGAGCTGAAAGTGGGCCGGGGCGGCGAGGGGCGAAGGCGAAGCAAAAGCAGTGGTGGAAATTTTCAATAATTGAAGTGAGCCAATTTCCCGGAACAACCTGCAAACAAAGAAACAAAAATGGAAAGAACCCTAATGATTGGTGTTGTTTGCAATAATTCCACAGCCTGAAGCAAGGCATTCGCAGGTAGAGGACCTACATCAAGGTGAGCTTGTTGTACCCTGCCCCCCCGGCATCGGCCCCAAAACAAGAAGAAACAGTTGTGTGTGTGTGTGCGCACAAACTGGACAAGCATAAAGGGCTCCTCCTTCCATCCGCCGCTGTCCCCCCCCCACCACCTTACCTTGCTGACTCCATGGTTCCTTTTTCCCGATTTGGATGCAGCTTCTGATCAGGATCGGTTCCCTAATATGGCGACGTTTTTTTTTGCGTGGTTCTCCTGCACCAAAGGGTGTGCCATTGAGGTTGTAAAGGGAACCACCGTGAAACTAAGAGGGAAACCAACATGAAACTAAAAAGAAGCCAACAGGAAGACCGAAATTCATTTGGGTGTTGCTCAAAAATCAGGAGCTACGCAGGTTTGAGTCCTTGTTTCCATTTGCCAAGGTGCCATTTTTCGTGAGCCGCAGCCAGTTTGAATTTGTTGGGCTCACCGACTACGCTGGCCATGCTCCCGCCCCTAGGCCCAGCACTTGCCGCAGGGCAGCTGTGTGCGGCTCCGTGCCGAGCAAGCGAAGCGGGAGTGGCAGGCGGGCGCATGGGGGGGGGGGGGAAGCGGGCGGGAGAGGGGCAGCTGTTGGGAAAAGGCAATGGGGTGCTTTTCTGGGGTGAAACTCATGTTTCTCTTCTTGGGGTCCTTGGCTTTTGGAGGGGATTTCCGTTTAAAGTCAAGCACAAATGTTCCTTTTCTCTTTGGGAGCCGAGGTTTCCCTTTCAAGAACCTGGATTCCGGGAAAGCCCCTGCCAAAATGGGGGGCGAGTAACCGACTTTCCACCTCAAACCGACCTCAACAAGGGCGCCCTGGAAAAAACCGGTGGACCTTTGCTGACTCCGGGGGTCAACAACTGGGAGGCGCGCTTGCAAGAGCCCCAAAGTGGGCTGGATGGGGTGTTTGTAGTTGGGTGAGAGCAAAATGGGACCATTCCCTCAGGTTGGTTCAGTCATTTACGCGGCATAGAAGGGGCTGGTGTACTTCTTGTTCTCTTTGAAGGTTAACCTGTTGAGGGATGCGTGCAGGATCCTAGTCCTAGGACCCCTTGCTAGAATCCAGGAGTCAAAAGGAGCTGGACCCTTCAACGGGCAGCGCTTTCAACGGGCGACGATTTCCTGGAAGCTTTCTGTACGCAGTCAACCCAAAAGATCGCGATTGTTTTGGACACAGTGAGCGTTCCTTTGTGTTCAGGTCTCAGCTCTTGGTATCGTCGCAGGGGACACCCACGGCCATTGTGACCCGAGCTCATGTACATGTCCACCAAAGCGTCCCCAAATTTCAATTTACACCCATCCCAGTCGATCCCAATCATAGCAACGAAACCAGCCAGTTTCCAGCCCTGTTTTTGCACGGTCCCCTTGGTTCCTGCTGGGGGCTCTCCACAAAAAACCATGTCCTCGTGGGAAAAGAAGGGATGACACCCGCCAGTTTTTGACCGCTCAAAGCTTTCACCGGCAACGCGTCGTCAGATGCGCGCGGCCGGCGCGACGCTGCCCAATCTCTCGCCCGGGCGCACAGCTGGAAGAAAGAAGGTGGGCTGCCAATCTGCTGCGATCAGGGGAATTTGGAACGAACCCAGGGAAGGGATGGATTTCCTTGATGGTGCGATAGGCAGGGAATGAGGGGATAAGCCTAAACCATCCCTTGTGGTTTCTTTTTGGGGATTTCCTGGGCTGGTTTGGTCAATGAAAGGAAGCAACCAGTTGGATGGTTTATAGGAGTCATTCCCACATTCCAAGAGCAAGTTTGATGCTCACAGAGACCACAAGAACCCAGAAATGCTTGAGGGCTCATGTTTGGAAGCATCCATGGGACTCGCAACTTGCAACATGCAGAGCGGACAGTCTGGTCTCTCAGAACCGAATACACCGTGTCTGGGCTTGGGTAGAATTAATGTGACGATTCTCCGCCGACTTCACGGCTGTCAGAAGGTGACAAGGCTGTAAAACGGCGAGCCGCATTTGTCACGGCAGATGTCTCTCGCAAGAGGTTCTTTCCGAAAAAAGACAAGACAGTTCTGAGACAAAGACCAGCTGCGTTCGCTGGGATAGTGCGAGTGGTGGCAGTTGTGGAAGATTGCCAGACACATCCACGGCTTGCAAAGCAGAACCAAAGAAGCACACGACTTGCTGGATCCACAGCTGATATCCTTCCAACATAGTCGATTTTTCAGTTGGGCGCCCGGTTGGGAACATGTTACAACCCGCATAGAATTTGGGTGGCTCAAAAATAGGGGTCCAAAATGGAACCCTGGCAAATGGAAAGGTAGACCAAAACCTGCGTAGCCCCAGCTTGATTTTGACCTCCGCCCATTTCAGTCATTTGGTTTGACGTCTTTTTCAGATCCCAGGGCCAACCCCTGAAGCCCAAGCGACAGCTTGGGCATGGGCTTGCCACTTTGGCACACCCCGTGCTTCTGGATACCGGGATGCTGTGGGTGGAACAAAACACCTGCACCGGTTGGTAGATGGTTTCCCCCAGCATCTTTGTTCGGGTTTGTATCCGTCCTAGCGAGTGCATGATCTTGATTTCGCAAATCCACAGTATCTAAGCAGGGTTCTCGAACCCAGTTGCCCAGCGGCGCCCTTTCTTCCTCTTTTTGGGGAAGGGTTCCCCTTCAAGCTCAACCAACCAAACAAATCGGAGGCCGATCCTTTTCTTCCCGAACGAACATCCGCTGGGCATCTAAGTTCAAACCGCGGATGTCCTCTGTGTTCAAGCTTAAAACCGGCTGGACATGACCTGGGGCTTGGTACATGACCGAGCTCCGAGGCCATCGAGCTCCAGCTCCCAGGTGCGGTGCTGGGCGATAGGATTTGGACCCTATTGACTCAGTTTTCGGAAGGAATGTCTTCGCAGCCCGTCCTGCTTCTTTTAAAAGAGGCTAAGGCGCGTTCCGCGTTTTCGACCATGGCCGGAAAAAAAGAAAAAGTAGCTTGAGAGGTGAAGCTAGAGGAGTCTGTGCCACAAAGATCTGCTCTCGAGCCCCGCGCGAATGGCTTCAGGATTTGTTTGGGGTGACCAGGAAGGGATCGGGGGGTTCTGTTTGAACTGGGTCTGTTTTGTTGGGTCTAGTTCCCTGCCTGGTTCTTGGTTTGGTTGGTTGGTTGTCTGGCTGGCCAGCGCAGCCCCCCACACTCGGGTTTGGAGCTTGAGTTTCTTAGGGGCGAGTCCTGGGCAAAAGCTTGATATCCTGGCCGCTGTTCGGCGAGTTTGTTTGAGATTGGTCTGGCTTGGTATGGATTGCTTTGACCACCACTAGCCCCAAAAAAATCACGGTAGCCACATGTCTAAAGCAACCCCCACACAGATCAGCTTCACCAGCGGCCATCTCCGAGGCCAGGAACCAGCCCCTGGGACCAACCCGCTCTGATTTGAACCTCGCACGGCCGAAACGCCGCCCGAAACACCCACCTGAGCAACTCGCTGCCGCCAATAGGCAGGTCTAGGTTCAAGAGAGGTGGGTCATGGAGATGCCAAACAGCCCCACCCGAAACGGTTCATTCCGGTTGTCATTCCCTGCGCCTTTTTGCCCACCTCAAGCTTAAACCCAGGAGCTTTTCCCTGATAAAATGTACTCCCTGGGTTTAGGTCGACCTTGGTCAAACCGTGGAGCCCTTTTTTTTGTTTTTGTTTTTTTCTTCTTTGGTGTTTTTTTGTCCCCATTGACCACACCAGGCACTGGGCCCAGCCACGTGCTTTGCTACGTGCCTTGCAGGCGTGGCGAACTCAGCTGGGGGTGCCACCGGTCTCGGCCCTGAGGAGGCGCGCGAGTGGGTTGGTTTGCCGCTTTGCCAGGGAGGGGGTGAGAAGGAATCCATGGATCCCCAGAATCTCAGGACACCCATCGGTTGGTTGGAAAAAGGCGGTTTGGAGTTGGAGTTGTAGCCTTGTTTTTGTAGAGGGTAAATGGGACGCCAGCGGGAAGCTGAGAATATCAGGTATCAGAATGAGGTCTGCTTAAATCTCTTGGAGAAACAAAGCACATGTCACCCAAGAAGAAGAAGAAGAAGACGAAGAAGACGAAGAAGAAGAAGAAGACAATCAAAAAGAAGAAGAAGAAGAAGACAATCAAGAAGAAGAAGAAGAAGAAGAAGAAGAAGAAGAAGAAGAAGAAGAAGAAGAAGAAGAAGAAGAAGAAGAAGAAGAAGAAGAAGAAGAAGAAGAAGAATAAGCAGAAGAAGAAGCAGAAGAAGAAGCAGAAGAAGCAGAAAAAGCAGAGACATCCCCCAAACACGTGTGTTTTTCTTTTTGTGGTTCGTAGTTCAGGCATGGCGAACACGCTGCCACTTTCAACAAACGAAATTGAACCACATTTCATGTCATTGTGTCCCTTGAAGCACGCGGAACTTTTCTTGTAATTTTGAAGCCGTTAGAGGTCACCTACACATTTGCGGATAAGATGGAAGACCTTATGCCCAATCGAACTTAGCTGCGAACAGGGTGCTGGAACTAGTCTCTTCCGTCCAAAGCGTCCTGATGTTTGCTCCAAGGCCAGTTGCATTGAACTTGGAATTGACACGTGGCTGTGGCTCAAAAAACCGGAATTCCAAAATGGAACCCGATCGGTAAGTGGAAACATGGTTGCCAAACCCTGCGGTTTGCCCCTCCTGGTGAAAATTTTGAGCCACACCCATGTGGCCTATGTTTGCGAGCGCAACAAACAAACCTTTCTTCCACCGCATAGCTTTTCTCCGTTTCGCTCCATGCTTCTCTCGTCTTTCGTGCAACCCAGTTTCACCCGCCCCAACCATCCACTAGAAAGTTTATCACAAAGTGTAAGTAGGTTACCATGTCTATCACCGGGACTGGGCAGATGTTCCTTTTTATGACTATTATGATTATTATGATTATTATGCTTGTTATTATTTGTATTATTGACTGTTTGTGGATCTTCCCCAGACTTGCCGAAATGATTCTCATTGCCTTCGCCCGGCTCGTTGCTCGCGCCTGACTCCAGGTCCGATGCCGGGGCGGGCCTGCAGAAGCACGAGCGGCTCCATCAAGGCGAGCGCTGGGCCAACTTTCGCCCGCCTCCACTCATTTTGATGCTTGGACGGTCCGTCTGTTTTTCTGCAGCACTCATCCAGAGTGAGGTTTCCCAATCCTTGTTGTGGCTGGTGTTGGAAAGGGACACTTTTCAAGGAGGCCACGCAATTCGGGGCTCAGAAGTAGACTGGACAGGGAAAAAAGGAAGCCAGCCCATTCAGGGCTTCTCACCTAGGACTCATTTTGAAGATGGCCTTTTGGCCACCGAGCGAGGTGACCCGTTACGAGTCGCAAGTCAAGTCGGGCCAGTGGGAGCTGCGCGCCCCCTCTGAGCCACCCACAAAAGCTCCGCAGAGCGTTCCCACGTCGCCGAGGGATATTGTCTACACTCAATACTCATCCTCCCTCTCAATACTCATCCTCTTGAATACAATTGGGGCCCATGACATGTGTGGTTGTACCATAGCCCTTCTGTTCTCGAGACCTTGTGCCACCATCAAGTTTTGCTGCCTGTCATTTAGTGTAGTGGTGCTTCGCACGCCTGGCCAACATGATAGTGTGGAAAGCTCACTTCAGCAGCTCCAGCTAGAGAATTGCATCTCTTCGGTACAAGTGCAGCATGCAACAGACACAACGGCAGCTCAAGTTTGAGCATCGGCATTGCCGAGTCTCTCTTTTTTTTTCTTTTTCCGGCCAACCGCTATTTCTTATCTTGGCGGTTCCCAGCCATCCCCTTAGCTTGGTTTAGCTGTAGTTTCCGTATTCTACCCACTAAAAGTGAGTCACTTTTAGCAGATCTGAACACGGGCAGCCAGTTACATGCCAAGATGGGGGTTTACAACTTGAAGTTTGCTTCTCATTGGTCGCCTTTCCATTTAACCTTACATACCAAGATGGGGCTACAACTTAACCCACTAAAAGTCAGTCGCTTTTAGCAGATCGGATCTCCGGGCAGCCCAGTGCTATACCAAGTGGCCCGAACTTCGCCAGGGATCCCCCCGCCGGTGGACCTGGAGTTTGAGCGCTGGCGCAGGCAGGGCCTCAAGCCAGACGCATCCCCACTCGATGTGTGCGTGGGGTGCGCTCGCTTTTGGAGACCTTTGCGGCGTTTGAACCAAGTACAGTATAACATAGGTAGCAGAAAACAAGGACGACACCTTTTCTGTACTCGTCGTTTTTCGTTTGAAACATGGTAGTGGAGAACAACGACACCTAGCATAGCAGCTTTGACCCGCTTTTCCATGCAGTTTGAGACACAGCCTTTGCGTCGGGTTTGAAGCTTTTCGGCTCGCTCTGCTTACGTGGCGCGCATGCGCATCTTCCCCAACAGCTGAAAGCTATGAGTTCTATTCCCAGACAGGCTCCGGAGTGGTTCGGAGATCCGGCTAGGGTTCCAGAAAGGTTCCAGGGTTTGTATTAGAATAGATGGATTCCACTTTGATGCTAGAACAATGTCGTAATCTGTTCTTCTGCACGACTCTGGCAACATGCTGGTGGACATACCTTTTGAAATGCTCCTTTACGAAACGAGGGCCAAGTCGTTTGGTATCTTCTGTGAGGCCGCTTTTCCGGTCTTCGAAGCCAATGGCGGTGTCTAACAATAGACGGTTTCCGATCCCTTGCGCCCCTTTTTGGATGTGCATCCGAAAGGAGCCAGTCTAAGTTAGAACGCTTGCAAGAGGTCACCCCAAAACGATCATTCTAGGCTTCCCTTTTGGATCATGTGTCCGAATGGAGCCAACTTAAGTTAGAATGTAGCGCGCAGGTCACCCCAAAAAGACCCCGGAAAAGCGCAAGGGGAGGCTGACAAAAAAAACAAACAAAACACAACACACAAAAGAAAAAACAACACACAAAAAACAAAAAACAAAACAACGACAACACAAAACACATCACAAAACCCGGAAAAAAGACAGACAAACAAAACAACCCAAACAAACAACAACAACACCCCCCCCCCCCCCAAAAAAAAAAAAAAAAAAGCAACAACAACACCATGGCAGGAGGCCGAGTGCCCGCAGCTCCACCATGCCATCTCTGGGGCGCGGAGCGCGCGCCGCGGTTTTCTCGCGTGTTGACGCGGCGGTCTGCGTCGACCTTGGGGATCGGTGCGTCAACCCGTTTGGGTTTCCTCAAAGGACCCAAAAGGCTGTGGGTCAAAAAAGGGTACCAAAATGGCACCTTCTTAAATGGAACCAAAGACTAAAACCTGCGTAACCCTAAGTCGTGAATTTTGAGCCAAAAGACACCAGCCATTTTAGGGTACCACGAGTTTAACATTCCCGAAATGGATTGAAATGTAATACGTTTGTCTGATGGGAATGGGCCCACACGAGTGTGGGTTCATTTCTGGTTTCTATGTAGAAAAGGGGTCTCCCCCTCCCCCCCGAAAAGCACCCTATGGAAGCAAAGGGAAGCTCTGATTGGTATGTCCTTGGCGGATGAATCAACTAGGATTCCCACTTCAGCGGTGATCCACGGTGATTCATGGCTTATGGGACCGCGCTGGCTGATCAACTTGGGGTTGATTCATCGGACAGTTGAAAAGGAGATGCCAACGGCCTCACTCTCCGTGTCCTTTCCAATAAAGGTCGAGTGCTTGCGAGCATGGCATTCCCCTTCCTTGCATAGGTACAAGAATGCGGGGGGCTTTTTGAAGACCGTAAGGCTTTAAGACCCAAGCCAGTGACATGGTCAACCTGTGAGTCAACACATTAGTCAGTGTATCATCGACTTAAGTTTCCCAGGTCCTTTTGGAAGCAAACAGTTATGGCTGCGACTCAAAATTAAACAGGAGGGGTTACTCAGGTTTTGGTCCATGTTTCCACTTACCAGGGTTCCATTTTGGTACCGGTTTTTTGAGCCACAGCCTTATCTCGAAAACGCGCCCAAGGACTGAAAAGAGAGAGACGACCCTTTCCCTTCCCTCAAAGTTTGGGCTGTGCAGAGACTAGAAATGGAATGCTCCCCCCAAAATGGGCAGAACAGCAAGTCACGATTGTCGACGCTGGGCTGGCGACCTCCGAGTTTGCCGACAGAGTCGATCGCCTTCCATTGAGCCAAGACGCAGTTACCCCTCAATCCGTCTCTGTCAGCTGCAAGCTGGCAACTTTGCTTCGTGTTCAACGTTGGAACCCTGCCAGTGCCCAACTTTGTATGGCCAAGTCTTATATAAACATTTTTCCATGTCTTGCGGGTGAGAACTGGATCCCCTCTTGGTGAGTCACTCGATTTGATCCCACCCCGTATCAAGCTGGTCGTTTATAGGAGATGGACGGGAATCTCGCCCCTCTTCGGCCAACTTTATCAGGCCTCTAATCAATCCACAAGGCGATTGCTTTGGTTTCCTTTGATTTTTCTAGGATCCAATTTCTAGCCTCTCTGGAGTGGGGTCATACGTCGCCCCCCGTGGTCTCGCTGGCCAGTTCGGAGCCGACGCTTCCAGAGGCGCCGTCGAACTGTGGCAAACCCTTGGTTTTGCTCCTGGGGAGTTTGGCAGGGTGTCAGCTGGAATTTGCGAGACAGCTTGAAACCCGGCTGGTTGTGTTCATGTTTGCAGGATTTCCCGAGTTTTTTTTCTTTTTTTTTTTTTTTCTTTTCTTTTTTCTGTTGAACATCAAGGGTCCCTGATTTTACACCGCCACTCAAGGCACAAACGGAGCAGATTGTGAAGGGTTGTGGGTTGGTTGATGAATGGGTGCTCCATTCATCCGCCGGGTCTACGAAATTGCGGTTAACATTCATGATGCAGGGCAAAATGCACCGTTGTCTGTAAAGTGCTGCGTTGTCAAGCCTTTCATGGCATCAACGACGTGGGAACTGGTAGTTTCGCAGCCCCCAAAACAGATGTAGGTCTTGGTTTCCCTTACCCAGGTGACCACGGGTGCGGTGAATGCCCTAAAGATTGCAAGTCAAGCAAATCAACCACAAACAGTGGGAAAGACAAATGCGGGGCTTTCTTTTTGTTCCCTTGCAATGTTTAGGGCATCATTTGTTCATAGGGCCCTGGCTTTACTGGTTGGACCCATCACTTTTGGAGAACCATCTCCCCATGGCCATGGGTTGCATAACCTATGGCGATCCCATTTTGGGGTGGAACATCCATTTGCCATCGTGATGTTCAGGGGTACAGGGTTTTGACCAGCCATTTCTGAACGGTCAAGGGTGAGTGCTCAGAACCAACCCTCAGCCAGCTGATGAATATGGGTGTGGCTCAAATTTTAAGGGCTGGGTTACGCAGGTTTTGGTCTTTGTTTCCATCCAAGCAGCCCAAAAATGGGTTCCACTTTTTTGAGCCACAGCCCTATGGGGTCCACCCGATCTTTCGCCATCAGGCGAGCTCCACCTGGCCGGGGGGCTGAGCGAGCGAGCGAGCGAGCGGCGCTCGTTGCACGCTCGGGCGGGGCGGTCGTTTCGGGGCTTCGAAGGCTTCTTGTGGGGTGCTCCCTGAGGTCAGGTGAAATTTTCTCCTCGCGTCTTGGGAAGTGCCATTTTAGTGGCAAGGAACCAGTTCGGAGACTTTTTATTTTTAATTCGGCCGATCCACTCGATCGGAAGGGAGCTGAGGGTGGCTTGGCTTCGGCATCTAAGGTTCCCCTTCCCTAAGATGTTTTCAGGAATCCCTTCGCGACGACAGGCTGCCCGCTTTTCTTGAGACTTGCCAGGCGGTTCTGGGCGAAAAAAATCCTCGCGAGGAAGCCCGGCCCAGGTCCGAATCAACGACGCTCCCTGGCCGGGGCCTCAACATCGGGCTTGTCTTTACAGGGCTCCTTAAAAGATACACTTTGCCCATTTGAAACATGGCTTTTTCCACCAAAATAAAGGGACACCACCATTTACAAGGCAATGTTCAGGTGTATAATGTAAGGATCCCTGCTTTAGAGAGGACCCCAAAAATATTTCAATTAGCCCAAGAAAGGGTACAGAGCCTCAGCAAAAAGGCAAACCAGCATGTGCCACATTGGAACAGGGGGTGTCGGAAGACGGGTACACCGGGGTAAAGGCAGACGGCACAGTTTCCGCTTGTGGGTACATAAATGCGGTGCCTAAATCATCTACTTTCACCCCAGAGTACCGTTTCCCTTATTTGAGGAAGCTCGTTTTGCCTCTGCCTGACTGATCTCTCAGTTGGTAGGCGTTGAGATAGCTCAAACAGCCATCTTGCAACTTGCAAAGCATTTGCCCTGGTTTTTGCCAGGTGCATGTGCATGCCATTGTATGACAGCTCCCTCGAAGATTGCTGGAACATGTTTCCTTGTCTGCACCAAGAGGATTCTTGCCACGGCTGTCGAGCAACCTCCAAAGCATCCAGGATGTATGCTGCCACCCACAAGACTTGATCAGTCGCTTCTGCTTTCCGTGTTTGACCATCAGACATTTGTCCTAGTGTTTACATCTGCTTGACAGGTTAGCAGCCAGGCAAAATTCCGGAAGCGGGAGAGTTCTCGGGGTGTTCCAGGAGCAGACGTCTGCCAAAGAGCGATCCACTTTTCATAGACGCCTTCATGTGCGAAGTCCCGATTGCATCATTTGCCTAGCTCCCCTGAACGTGGGATGTTTTCCGTACAAGCAGCCCTCAAAGACAATTGCTCGTTTGCATTGCTGATTTTTCAAGACCATCCAAAAAGAGGAGGGCCTTTTTCTCCAAGAAGAGCATACTGTCAGCTTCCATGGGAGTGTACACTCAAGTTAGGGCAGATCTAGTCTCAAAACGGGTGACCCCCCGAAACCAGGCCCTTTGGTTTTTGCCATGGGTCTCGGAGGGTGCCAACCCCCCCGGTGGATTTTGCGATGGGCGGGTGCTTTGGAGCTATCTGCGAGCCGGAGGTGTGAAGCCCTGGAGCAAGAACCTGGCGCCGGGCTTGGGATTTCGGGGGGTTGGGGGTTGCATGTCAGACACATTTAGGACAGGCTAGTCAAGTCCAGATTCAGATGCACTGGCCTTTCTTGGCGGCAGTTTGGACTGGTTGCAGGTGGGTGCCAGTCATTGGACACCTATGGTTGGCCTTTGGCCAATTCCTGGTGGTTCGCGTCCGGCTCGGGTTGCCAGTTCGTCGATTTATTTTCATGTTGACGAACAGCAACCGAGCCACGGTTTCAGAATCTGCGGTGCCCGAAAGCGACAGGAACATTCATGAATCCTGGATCCCCGGAATTGAAGAGAAATGCTCCTGGTTTCCCTTGAAACATGGATCACATACAAATGCTCCCGTGATTTTTTCCTGTCAGAGTCATCCCCTCGATTCAAACATTCCCAGGTCAAAGGGATCACTCCTCCCCTCCTGACTGCCTGTAAAAACGCCGAGGGATTCCTTCCCCTGCCTCCGACTCCAAGGGACACCTGAGCCACGTGCTCAAAACCGATTCGGGTAGATGAAGCTTAAGAGACAATCCCCTTGCCATAAATAGCTGCGGATCTCCGCCTTCTTGATTCTTGAAGCAATGTTCTGGGTCGACCAATTGAATATGCCCGACTCCGCCTGGGCCCCCGACTCGGCGCGCCTCTGACTCCGCCTGGGTCCCCGACTGGGCGCGGACGCTTCGGCCCAGTTGCCCCCGGGGGATCTCTACGTGACCACCGCGCTGCCGAAGAGCGACCTGCCCCGCAACGCCGCGTGGGCTTCCACCAGGCGCGGAAGGCAGAGCCATGGTCTGAGAGTACACGCAACAAATGGGGTGGTTTTGAAGGGGAAACTAAAAAAGAAACACATTTTTGGTCGTTTGTTTCGCAGTTTTTTTTTTCAGCACAAGATCAACGGTCTGCCTGCCTCTCCTGCCTCCTCTGTCCCTCAACTCTGTTTTGTCTTCTCTCTTTCCCCCTTTCTCTTTGTCCGTCTTTGTCTTTCTGTCGTTTTTGACTTTGGCTTTTCGGCTTTTCAGACGCTCCCTCCATCACCGAGGCGCGTGCCAGTGCTCTTCTCCATTCAGGGCACTGAGGGCAAAGCCTCCTGGGCTTTGAGGACGGTTTGATCGGAGGTTGGGAAACCTGTCCAGATTCCACCTGAATTTTTGGGTTGCCCCGCCCCCCCCGCCCACAGTTTTGCGGCTAAGGACGTCGGTGCTCTTCCATGCTTCTTTGCTGTGGGTCCCCAACGACTCAAGTTCCTTGCGGCCTTTCTCATCAAAGTAAGCGGGTCCTTTTCCTGACTAGGTGAGATGTGTGAAACGTTCCAAAATTCAGGCTGAACTCCATTTGTAGCGCGAATGGAGGGCAAGGGGCTTGATGAGTGGTGAGGAGCTGGAGGGGCACTGGGAGGATGGTTTTGGGTATGAATTTTAATTTGGAACTCTTTCGAGGGTGTTTTCCGGTAGGCTTTCTCGTGGCCGGTTTGTAATTTTATTTTGAGATCAAGAGACTAGCCTCAGGTAAATTGGTTTGGGATTTGAGCCCCCTGGCTCTTGTAGAGGATAACTGGGGGACCGTAACAAGTAGCAGGTTTTACTTGGGATACCTGTGGATTGCAAAACGGCTCACAAGACCCACCAGCCCCTAAGCACCAAGCCACCAATCCAAACCACCTATTGGGGGGAAGCTGAGAGACTCGCCTGAGCCACAATCAAAACTGATTCGGGTAGATGAAGCTTAGTGAGGGACGATCCCCTTGCCATAAATAGCTGCGGATATCCGCCTTCTTGATTCTTGAAGCATGGTTCTGGGATTACGAGCATTTGAGTACTGGGTTTTGATTACGACTCAGATGGCCACCTCTTTCCAGTTTTGTTCCCAGATCGCCTGGGGTAGGACGGTGCGGCGCCGTGATCGAGCTGCGGAAAACGAGAAGAAGATCAACGCGTTCGAGGCACGAGTGGGTGGACCAGCGGAACAAGGGCCAAATTGGGAGTTTTTTTTGTTTGTTTGTTTGTTTGTTTGTCTGGGTTATTTGCTTGTTCGGTTGGTTGGGCAGTTGGTTGGGTGACCCTGCTAACAGAAGGTCTCTATACCCTGCCCGGGTGGCTCCCAATCAAAACCGACGCCAGGACTGGCGGAAGAATGGCTCGGGGCCGAAGATGCGGCTCACGGACCAGGCCTGGCAATGAGGCTTAGGTCGAACAGTTTGCAATATTTCCATATAGTTTGCAATATTTCTATAATATGTTTTTCTTCTTTGTTGTTTTGTACATATGGGTTTTGGCTCTTTTTTGATTAAAACAATATACATATGGGCGTGGCTCACAATTAAGCAGCTGGGTTCAACAGGTTTTAGCCTTTGGTTCCATTTACCGAGCCATTTTGTTACAGCTTTTCGACCCACACCCATAATATACATAGGTGTCCTTTTAGGTTAGCTTGGTTAAAAAACAGATGCCACTGGTTTAGATGAGGTTTATTCCATGTACCAAAGCCATCGATTTTTCCAGAAGGCCACCTATGTATATGCGGGCGTGTTTGTTTTTGTGAGGGCACATGTTTTGGGCGGTTTGGACGGGAACTAAAGTAACATCGCCATTTTGGGATTCTGCGATTTTTGAGACACGTCCATGTATACATACATACATACAGATACATATATATATATATACACATGTATGGTTCTTTCTTTCAAACATTTTTTTTTGTATTGACAATACACATTTCAAATTCCAAGATTGCCTGGTATCGTGGTTTTTATGAGTTGTTGACTGCTATTTAAGATTCAGAATCATGAAAGTGTGTGAGTGTGTGTGTGTGTGCGCGCAAAACCCTGGAGTTGCGCATGCCAACAAAATGTGGGGAGTTGCTGTTGGAAGACTCTCACCCGTCCTTTGAAAGGAGCCATGGTTCAGCCTGTCCTTTCATAGGACCCTTATTACTTGGTGTGCTACTTGTGCCGTCTTGCCATTGACCTGTGCCTTGGGCCATCGCCACCGGCGCACAGTGTTGGTAGTGGCTGCTTCTGGCTTTTGGAATTTCACTGTGGCCTGGAGTTTCCCTTGACGCCAGGGAACATTGCGGAACGCGTGTTTGCTTGGCGATTTGCAAAGAGTAGTGCCCTCTTCACCAAAACGTTTGTTTTTTTTTCCCCCCCCTTTTTTTTTTCCGCAGGACACCTAGTCACACCCTTGCTCCCGGTTTCGGCTGAGTGTGAATGTGTGTGTGTGTGTATGTGCGTTTGCCTCACTTTGACAGGTTCTTGGATTCGCACGTGGGTGTGTGTCCAAGATTGGGGGGGGGTTGTGATTTCCCAATCATGACAACTCCTCAAGGGCATGTTTTCGATTTGGGCCTGTCCTTTCTGGGAGGTCTTGCAGACTGACAAGGGCATCCAGTACTTCCAGGGCAGCCTGAAGAAGCAGCCGCTGGCCTCAAGCAAGCAGCCCGCATGACCCGCGTTTTGGAAGGCCTTTCCCTGATGTTTGTTGGTATGGCCAGATAAGCTGAACACTCTCGTTGTCCCATTCGTGGGGCTCTCTGAATAGGCAGCTAAAGGGCACCAAGCCTTTCACAGATGGCTAGAATCTGTTAAGGCGCTTTGTGGGTCCCCCTTTTCAGGTATCAATTTTGAAACAGGCGTGATAGGTCCCTCTTTTGTGTCCCCTTTGTTGAAACACCCAACAAGGGCCCACACTAGAATCACCAAAGGTTTGCTTTATATGGAAGTCCTCTGAACGTATCCCCGACACAGCTGGACATCTCGTTCCCGATGAAACGGTCCTCTTAGCTTTTCGTTCAACCGACTGGGATGTCTTCAACCCCAATGGCTTCCGTCTAGGATAGCCAATCGTTTTGGTCTAGACCATTTGGGGGGTGTTTTCTACCTGACTTAGACGCAAGGTGGGACAATTGGGGGTGCCGCCCTTTTGTGGTGAAATCACCTGACTCGGTTTGAGCCAAGGGACCAAGAAAGCCTCAGTACTCAGCGACTCCGCCGCGCCGAGGAGCTACCGCTTCAAGAACTTCTGGATGAAGGACATGGCGAAAGGCTCAGAGAGCTACCTCGCGGCCCCTCGATTTCCATGGTCAAAACACGTCTAAACAAGGTGACCTAGGTGAAATCAAAGGGGAGTGTTTTTTTTTTGCAGCGTGCTCTCTCTGTTCTCTCTCCGTGTGTTTTTCTCTTCTTTGTTTTTTTCTCCTTCTTCTTTCTTCTCTCTCTCTCTCTCTTCCTTGCTTCCTTCCTTACTTTCTTTCTTTCTTTTTGCCGTGCCTTCTTTCTTTGTTTCTTCATTCCTTCCTTCCTTCCTTTCCTTCTGCCTTCCTCTTGTTCTTTGTGCCGTTCTTTTTGGCTTTGTTTTGTGCTTTCTTTTTTCCTGCCTTTCATTCCTTCATTCCTTCCTTCTTTCTTTCTTTCTTTCTTTCTTTCTTTCTTTCTTTCTTTCTTTCTTTCTTTCTTTATTTATTTATTTATTTATTTATTTATTTATTGTTTTTTCTTTTTTTTTTTTCTCTCTCTCTCTCTCTCACTCTCTCTTTCTGTCTTGCTTGCTGGCTTGCTTGCTTGCTTTTTTGTTTCTCTCTTTCTCCCTCTGAATCTATGTCTCGCTCTCTCTCTCTCTCTCTGCCTCTCTGTGCGCATTTGCATTTCCTCTCACGAAATTCCGTCGCGTTCGCTGCGGCCAGCGCTTCGAGGTCACCCACGAGGACCTCTATGAGGATCGCACCTTCTTTTGCTCCGAGGCCATCGGTTTTTTCCCGGTCGGTGAGTCCGAGAGTTCGAACAGCTGGGTGTGTGCTCCCTTGTTGGGGCGGAATCTGAAACCAAAAGGAACCCATTTCCTGGGTCTCATTTCGCATTTGGACGCAGACCTTTGGAAGGGCCTGGTAAATCGTGCTTCACAAGTTTTTTTTGTTTTTGGCTTTGATTTGTGAACAAGGCGGGATGTGTGAAACTTAGAGGAGCTGGCAATCCGAATAGACCCGACAAACAAAGCAACACACATGATATCCATGTACATTATGTCTATATGTTTAAAATAAACTGCTTGTATTCATAGTACTTTGAAGCCATGCTCACCCCTCTCTTCACGCCTGCCAAATTTGAACATATTCCGTCCACAATGCATGTGCCATGGTCAGAACTCCTGCAGCAAACTGCTAGCATTCGTCTCACAGAAGCCAACTTCTATCTCACAGGCTCAGAAAGATAGCAAGATGTCAGCCCTTGCCGCCATTTAGTGAGGATTCCTGCATTTCTGCCATGATCAAAACTCGCTTTTGCTTGGGGTCAGTCGGCGCGGCTGTCAATTGGCCTGAGCTGCGTGCCTTTTGAAAGTTCAGGCATCGGGGGGAAGGGGGGGGGGGGTCCAAACCACCAATCTTGTTTCTTGACAAGTCCAACGCACTTGCCCCTTCAGGGCCTCCGCGTGTTGAAGAAGAATCCGCCTGGGGCCCAAAGGGCTCGTTTTGCGAGCGACGGGGTTGGTCTTGTGGGAAGCTTTGAAGGGGTGCCTTCTTTGGGCCCTGGTCGATTCAATTTTGTTGCGACCCGGATCCCCAGAAAGTCCCTCACAGCGATTTGTTCACCGCTTTGGGTGGTTTTAGATTCCTCAAACTTGGGGGTGAGGTTTGAAGGAGGCATTCTTTAGGAGCCCTGTTAAAGGGGAAGCACGTTCTCCAGATGGATATCATGCAGCAAGTTCTCCAGTCCGATGAGTAGAAAGAATGGGGGGATGCCCTATCCAAGGAGATGTGACTTCATTCCCATGAAGGTTTCCATGAGCATTTTTTTCTCACTTTTTTGTTTGTTTTTGTTTAAATATATATATATATACACACACACACTATTTTGTGATCAGCAGTAAGGCTTCATGAGGCCTGTATCCCCATTTTTTTTGCCTGTGACTTACAGCTGAGACTCACGCTTTGGGCAGTTGACAAGTCACGGACTGAAGCGACTGAAGCGACTGAAGCGACTGAAGCGACTGAAGCGACTGAAGCGACTGAAGCGTTGTACACAAGAAAACGACATGGCTGTGGCTCAACAAACCGGCACCTAAAATGCCCCCCTGGTAAGTGGAACCAAAGACCAAAACCTGCGTAACGCTAGCTCTTAAATTTTGAGCCACACCCACATGGGGTTGTCCAGGCCCTGGGCTGGTTTCTCTTTGAGGCCCGATTTTTTGCCGGCAGGGACAGGTTGGCAGTGAACAGGCGGCCATGTAGAAGGAATGTATTTGGATGAGGGGCCCATGCCGATATGATTCGATTTGGGCGCAACAAAAAGGGCGCCCCAGTTCTGAGCCTTCGCTTCGGATGAGCTCAAAATTGGGACTGACGCATCGCTGAGGCCATTCAGCCTGATGTGTATCTGGTTACGTAGATGCACCGAGAAGAATTCTGCAGGCAGACATGTGCTTGGCATGCAGAACACAGTGGCGCTCAACACCTAGTTTGTACAAGGAGAAGAGCAGTATACATGACACAAATTGCGTGCAGGACACAACAGCAAACAGGAGCATGGAGACTGGTTAGTTGAGGAGGTTTCTATTTGACTGGGCATGTTGCTTCGATTTGCTCCTGACTCAAGAGGCTTGTCCCACACAAGACTCAGCCTTGCTTTTCGTTTGTCTCAAGATGGAGGGACTCCCACGATGTTTGATTTCCCTTTGGTCTGGAACAGATTTCTTCCGTACTTCGATTCCCTGGATGAGCTCGGGGTTGGGGACCAATTGTCGAGTGTCCAACTGGAAGATACTTGGTGTCGCGCCAGCATTTTCGAACGAGCCAAGTTTGCAAGGATGTTTTGCAGAGTGTGAAGCTGCGACTTTGTCCCTTACATTGACGCATCGCGTGTTTGAACGGGCTTTCACATCCCAAGAACGTGCCCAAGCTTTCGGCGGAGTGCCGAAACTTTCCGTATCAACTCGCTCTTTTTTTGGACAAGACCTAGGGGTCTTTATGTGGGTCAGAGCTGGCTTTCAACAGAGTTATACACCAAAAAGAACACAGACAAAAACCATGTCAGAGTGAAAAAACATAACAAAGATGTCAACTTGCAGCTTTGGTTTTGCCAAGACCCGAGTCGTTTTTGTTTCTTCTTCGGAGGGGGCATCGAGCCGGGATCCGCGGCAGCTCAGGCGCCGGCAGGCGCGGCCCGTGTCCCCGACCAAGCCCGAGGCAGGGTGAGATCTGGGCGACTTTCTGGGCCAAATAGGGGATCCTTTTTAACAAAAGGACCGGGTTTTCTGCCCCCCCCCCAAAAAAAAAAAAACATGCTTGATCGTTTTGCTGCGCTGTTTTTCATGTTCTGTTGCTTTGCTGTCTTTCATTTTCTTTGCAAAGATTGTGCGCAGTTGTCGTTTTTGTTCCCTTTAACAACGACCAAGAAAGGGGAACCAACTCCAAAACAAAACGGGCCAGCCCTAAAAAAAGAGACCTCCCGCGGTGAAATCCTCACAGCTTCCTCTCGTAGGGTGGTCCCTTGATTTGGGCTGCTCGCCTTGTTTTGGAGTTGGGGAACTTTTTGGTCGTAATGGGAACCAAAGGGAGATCAAGCGTGGTTTTCGGCCCACTAAAAAGGAGATACCCAATTATCTTGCTGGTTCGATAGGCAGGGAATGAGAAATGAAATGACCCTGAGAATAACCGTGCCCTATGGTTTCCTTTAAGGGAATCTCCAAAATGGTTCATGCCCAACACCCGGGGAAGGTCATTCCCTACTGAGCACCAGCAAGTTATGTGGCATTTTAGAGGGGTCACTAATGATAGAAAGTTGAATGAGCGTTTGACTTTTTTTGGTGGGCAAAAGCTGAGGTAGATCCCCCTGAGACACCTCTTTTGCTGGTTCAACCATCGAACCTAGTCATTAACCAGCCGCGAGGTTCAGACGCAGCCGTTTACACGTCATCAAGGAAACCCTCTCTTGACACATACTAACTAGGTGATGCAAGAAGCACGGCCAGTCCACGCTACGAGCATTTGTTTAAAATTAGAATTCTGGGCTGGTGGGGGCGGGGTTTGGGACGTCTATCTCTATGACGGTCGTGTCACACAATTGGGGGCCAGGCATGAACGGCACAGCCTTGAGTTCTACAACGGCTTGCATTTCTCTTTTATCCAATGGTGGAACATCTAGGGTGTGTTGGCTTGACAAAATGAGGGCTACGTTCTGTTCCACCCTTTTCCCTTGGAATTTCTCGACCCAGAGGATCCCATCCTTCACTTCGCTAGGGTACTGCAAGTGTCCTGCTTTTGCCCCTCCAGAAATTGCAACTATTCCTTCCTGGTTCCTTACATGTGCTCAGCTTCGCACCCGACGTCAAGTGGGTGGCGGTTTCCCTCGGGTTTCCCTTGAAAACGATCCCAGACAAGCTACCCGCTACCCCCAGAAAAGACACACCGAAGTGGGGGAACAGCAGCTCAAAGTCAAGGCTGTTGCTGGAAGAGCTTGCTTGGTGCTCATGCTCGAGCTTGGGATTTGCGGATCCCTCGATGGCCCGTCAAGACTTGGGAAGCAGCATCCTCACCCACACCCTCCGAGAGGTGCCTTTTTGTGCTTTGCTTTGCCGGGGGTTTTCATTTATAAGACAACTGGTCAACAGAGTCCCCTTTCGTTCCCATTTTCTGGGCAAGTGAAGCGTTTTGTTTCCAATGGGAGCAACCCTGGTGGTCGCATTGGGCTGTAGCCCCTTCGTGGCACACCTGGTCTACTAGACTCTGAAGAGCGAATAGGGAAACCACTGAATGAGTGGTTTCCCTTTGGAAGCTCCATGGTTTCCGTTTCAACGAGCCCACCGAATGATTGGAACCACACCCTGTGCTTCACATTGAGACAGAGGCAATTTTGGTTTCTCCTTCCTGCATGTCCGCCAGGCGAAGAAGCTTTTCAGCCACTACGGAGTTTCCTGCCCGGAAGCCTTGCACAACCGGCTTGGGTATCTTTCGCACCCAGGCTAGATTGTTCGTTTGCTTGTCTGCTTGCCTCCCGCCTGGCTGCTTGCTTGCTTGCTTGCTTGCCTGCCTGCCTGCCTGCCTGCCTGCCTGCCTGCCTGCCTGCCTGCCTGCCTGCCTGCTTGCTTGCTTGCCCGCCCGCCTGCTTGCCTGCCTGCCTGCCTGCCTGCCTGCCTGCCTGCCTGTGCTTGCTTGCTTGCTTGCTTGCTTGCTTGCTTGCTTGCTTGCTTGCTTGCTTGCTTGCTTGCTTGCTTGCCTGCCTGCCTGCCTGCCTGCCTGCCTGCCTGCCTGCCTGTGCTTGCTTGCTTGCTTGCTTGCTTGCTTGCCTGCCTGCCTGCCTGCCTGCCTGCCTGTGCTTGCTTGCTTGCTTGCTTGCTTGCTTGCTTGCTTGCTTGCTTGCTTGCTTGCTTGCTTGCTTGCTTGCTTGCTTGCTTGCTTGCTTGCTTGCTTGCTTGCTTGCTTGCTTGCTTGCTTGCTTGCTTGCTTGCTTGCTTGCTTGCTTGCTTGCTTGCTTGCTTGCTTGCTTGCTTGCTTGCTTGCTTGCTTGCTTGCTTGCTTGCTTGCTTGCTTGCATCGCGCCAGCGGTGAAGAAAGACACCCCCCCCCCTCTCTCGGACTAAACCAGCTCGCCCAAAAGTGGGGGGCCCCTTTGGAGCTCTGGTGACATGTCCGTGTTTCAAGGGAGTCCGAAGAAGGTGCCGCACGTTTGACAGCTTGACAAGCATCAATGACAAGAAACGGACCAATTTCAGGAACACCCAGTTGCTCAGGACAGGGATGGTCAGTAATCCCAGGTGGCGCGACGAGAAAACCCTGGGAGATTCCTACGAATGCAAGCACATATTGCAACCAAGGGGTTGTGGAGGGGTTATTTTGCCCATAGCCAAGATATGTTTTGATCCAGGAGACTAATCCCAGTCATCCCAAGTTGAGTGGGTCTGTCTTTTGTTTGAGGGTGGCCCAATTTTCGTTTTGGTTGGCTTCAATGGCAAGCCAATTGGACACCAACCCTTGCGACCGAGGTCCTAGCCTTGCGGATCAAACCGGATTGCATGCCGAGCTGCCGGCAGCCCCAGACCGATTCGACGGAGCGAGCCGGAGGCATTTTCGGGTACCGGAAAATCAAAATGAGCCCTTTTGCTCACATCGGATTCACTTTAGAATCAGCACTGGAAGGGCCCCGTATTGTTCGAAGAAAAGGATCCCACGATTTTTCAGACCTCTCTTGGGATTTTTGGAAGGGCCCCGTATTGTTCGAACAGCGCACAGGCTCGGAAGATGTTGAGCCAAAGACCCCGGGGAAGGTTTCTCAGCATTGCGAAGTTCTCTGGCATCGCAGTCTGTGGCACTTGTAGCGTTACCCCCCACCCCCCACTCCCCCCACAAGGTTGGCTTCCTTTTGGTCGTCCTCAAAAACCGCCCCAAGAAGGTACCTTCAAAAGAGACATATCGGTGTCAAGCAAGTAAGCAGGGAAAGGTTATGCTTGGCAACATGTTCGTTCAGGACAAACATGGTGCAACACTCAGAAATCCGGAAGGTTGCAGATGTCCCCCGGAAGCCTTTCCTTGCCAGACCATGTGTGGTGGCGTAGGGAAGCTTAGCTCAAAGTTTCAAAGCGTCCTTTCCAAGCCAAGGGTTGCTCAGCAACCAAACCACAAATTGTCGAACATCATTGGTGGAACCGGGGTCCTTGTGAAACCTTGTGGAACTTACAAATTGCCTGAAAGGAGGTCGTTTTTCCCGGGGTCATTCCATTTCTCATTCCCTGCATCTCTTGAACCCGGCAAGATGCACATGATGGTTTGGCTACGGGAACGAGCCCCAGATGTCAACAAAGCGAGGAGCTCCTACTCTGAGCTCCTGGCCAAGTCGCAGGCGAGTGCGGTGGCTGCCGAGTTTTTGAAGCTCTCGAGAAGCTGGGAGACGAGTTTGAAACCAAGAGCCGGGTGTCCGAGCCATTTGCCCCCATGGGTGGTTTCCAACCCCTATCCAAAAAGGCCATCCTCAAACAGGGTTTCCGAGCCATTGCCAAAAGTGACAGATTCAATGGACACCACCAGTAGATTGATCGACCTTTGATTTGGGGGAAATTTCCTTTCAAGGGAAGCTCCAGAAAAAGTGGATCGATCGTTTCAATGGAAACTACCTGTAGATTCGCCGACTGTTGCTTCCCACCTGGTGCAGTGTGGATTTCGCCCTCTCCCGCGCGCCAGCACGTGGCAAAGATGGCCATGCCCTTCGATCGCAGCCCGGGGGCCCAAATTGGGCCGAAAAGACGTGAGGATCCGTGCGAAACGTGGGGAGTTTTTGGGTGAGAATCGGAGCCTTGGACACACCAGTTGAGCTTATGTTGTCAGGTGACTCGACCAGCCAGATGTCTGTTCCAGCTTTCCTTTGCCACTTTTGGATCGTCTAAACATCAGGTGCGATCTTCAAGGTATCGAACCGTAAAGGGTAGTCTAAGGTTAGGGGACATGCCCATCCGTCGGGTGCGGATGTCCGGGGAGATTGGTTGGCCGCGAATGTTTGTCCCATGCTATTTGAGTTCTATGCAGGCAGACTTTTGAGGGTACCCTTTTGGGAAGGTTCTGAGAGGGACATCAGCCAGTTCGGGGAGAAAGTTGCCCCCATAGGGCGGTGTCCCTGGGTTTAGGGGAATCATCACTTTTCGAAGGGACACCCCCCCCCCTCTGAGAAAAAAAGGACGGGGTTGCGTTGGTTGCGTGGGTCAACATCTGTCGACACAGATGGGCCTCAGGCCCTTGTGGGATCGGGATACCGGAAGACATGCGGCGACAGGGAGGGAATGCACCCGGTTTCCGGGTCTTGGAATGCACCCGGTTTTGGGGGATTCTCGAATGAAGGCGACCAGCAGTTGGATGGTTTTGATGGTCATTCCTGTTTCTCATTCCCTGAGAATCTGCAAGAAATATGTGAGTCCATTCCCTGAAAGAAAACCATCAGTTGGACATATATTTTTTTGGGGGCCCGTTCAAGGAAAAAATGTTCCGACTTGGTGGTTCTTCCTTGTCCGTCTCGAGGCCACGGGCGGCGCCTGAGCCTGGGGCAGTTCGACGAGCTCCGGAGCATCCTGCGGAAGCACCGGCGTACCCAGACCGGCGGGGGCGGCCCGGCCGCGTTCTCCCGCTACGCCGCCAGCCTCAAGCGGTGAGGGCGAGCCGCGGCGCGCGGTTGGTGTTCGCCCCAAAGGCTGATGTGCCTGGGGTGCTTGGCTGGAAAACAAAAACGGCCCCACGGAAAACGTGGCAAGGAGTTGGTTTTGGCTCCCTGCATAGAACTCTCCGGAGTTGGCCTTTCCTGGGTCGTTTTCAAGGGAAACCGAAAGGACACCAGCCATTGTAGAGGCACACATTTTGACACACACACACACACCCAGGGGTGCAGGAGTTCATAGGGGCGAGACTTGTCAAGCAATGCAACAATCCGCGAATTTTGCCCGAGCAGCTGTTTTTGAAAGGCCGAATCCTTCCGGAAGTGGGTATGGGTCAAAATTGATGATACCATTTTGGGGTAGGTGCACCACCCAGTCCTTTTTTTGTGGGGATTGGGATGTTCACCGGGGGTACAGGCTTCTGACCCGTGGCGAAATAGCATCATGCTTCAACTGGCAATAGGGACCAGAGTATGCTGTTTGCGAGAGGCTGAATTGGCCAGTAAGTGGAGACCCTGAGGCTGATTCAGTCGCTGTTGCTCGCTTTTCGATATTCTTGGGAGAGATAAAGGAAACGGGGCAAAGCGACACGTTGGTCTTTCGACCAAGCGAAGCACTCCTCACCATGTGCTTGTTCAATGCCTGTTGGAGTAGCAGGGACTGCTCGTCTGAAGAATGACTTTTTGGGTCGCGCGGTTGAACTCTGACCTCTCACAAGCAGGGGACATGTTTCCCTTCAACAAGCAGATCCTAGAACTTGCAGTTAGCCCATAGCACACGTTGCCTGACCGCCTGGCAGCCTGACAGGCCGTTTTTGGTCGCGCAGGCCGCCAGCTCGTTTTGGGCGAGAAAAAACCCTCCCCCTTGGGAACCAAATTGGCCCTCGCGAAGCGAGGGCCAGCTTGAAGACTCTTGCGAGCGCGTGCCCGATACATGGGTCAGGCGCAGAATGCGAACTTCAATCGACCACCTTAAGAGGGTTCCCTCATCACATTTGATTTTGCCATGAAGTCCAGGCGCAGATAGTCTGTGCGCCTGTGCGTCCTTTCCGGACTTGTGCCGCGGAGGCGCGCTCGCGCATCCCTTGGCGCTTCTTCTAGGAAGCACCGAGGCAGGACTCTTGCCCGATCGGAGCGGGAGAGCAAAAGAGCCGAGCTCAGGAAGGGAGGGCCTGACAGAATGGTGGTTATGAGCCTCAAGTTTTGTTGGTGGACACAAGTCCCATTGATCAATGCCACCAAGGCACCCCAATTAAGACTCATGCCCACATTGGGCATGTCGGATTCGTTTTATCTCTGGATCTATGCGGCATTTGTGGGGAGACAAACATTTCTTGGTGGAAATATCACCCTCCGCAGTCTGAAGCTCATGAATTCAGGTGTTGACCTTCAGAGATACGAGGCCTTCAGCTGATGGCGACGCTTCGGAAGCAGCTGGGAGTTTCTGGTGAAGCCAGGTAGAGGAAATCAACAGGAATCTCGGCATTTGGAGGGATAGCTGAGCACAGATGAGGAGCCTTTCTCAGACTGCGCTCAAAACACCTGCGGCTTGTTTTGCAGAAAGTGGTCCCCCACCAGCAAACATCAACCACACACATAATACAAATACATATATATATATATATATATAAATATATATATAGACATATATATATATAACTATAAATATACATAGACATATATATATATATACACGTATGTACATACGTACGTACATACATACATACGTACGTACGCACGCACGCACGCACGCACGCACGTACATACACACATACATACATACGTACGTACGTACGTACGTACATACACAGATATATATATATATATATATACACACATTTTGTGCTTCTAGACTCCGCCTAAGGATCTTGGAACAAGCCGCGATTCGGATTGAGGTTCCAGGACCCCTCCGTCGCAGAGTGCGTCTTCAACGCCTACAAAGAGCTGAGCAAGTGCGCTGCCAGCCGGGGAGGGGGTGAGGGGATGGGGTGGGATGGGGATGGGGATGGGCGGGGGGGGGGGGGAGGAGTTTGGTTTGGGACCCGAACTTGAGGTCGTGAACAGATGTCCTGTTTCCTTAAGGTATAGTTGTTTGAACATGGACTGTTTTTTTAGGCGTGACGCTTATCATCACGTGCCGTCCTTTCTTTTGGCAAACGGACGGGCGAGTTCCCGAAGGTGGTATCCCCATTGTGACACTTCTAGACTCAACTTGACAGCGCATTTAAACTAGTAGAACAATCGACCGATTTAGCATGACACCTTGTTTTGATTCAAAGTGACACTTTTTTTCCTTTTCGAAAGGGTCATCCCCAAATCAGGGCTAAACCAGCCACCTGGACTCCACCCCAAGCTTGTTTTGGGTGCGCCACTCCACTAGGTCGGGCCCGTTTCAACCACCAGTCCCGAACCTGCCCCGTTATAAGTAGAAGTTTGGTATGGCCCAGAAAGCGTTTCCTCAGAGGTATCTGAGCGCTTTTTGGCTGCTTGCGGTATCTGGAAATGGGTAGTTCGGACAACCCGCGTCTTGTAGATTGAAAATTGGGCGGTTTGGGGAGGTGAGCCTCTGGCTTTTGTAGACGGATGGGGTTGAAACCCGCCAAAAAACCACGGGTAGCCACCGCGCTCCAAGCCAATAAAAACACCCCTCTCCCCTCCAAAAAAAACACATTGGAACTCCCCCCCCCTTTCCCCTTCCCAAAAAAAGCCACCGGTAGCCACCGGGCTGCCAACAAAACCCACGAGAAAAGCCGCGGCGGAGTGGTCAAAAACCCAGCGCTTCCCAAAGCCTCGGCCAGGAAGGCGAAGGTCTCCGCCGCAGACCTGGGGGACTTCGCCAAGTTCTGCGCCCGGCGCCCCGGGGATCTCCTCGAAGCGCGGGCCCAGAGGTTCTCTGAAACCAGGAGAATCATCAGAAAATCCCCCGGTTTCTTATGAAACCCGGAGAATCCTATTAAACCTATTTATTATCAGAAATCACCACCTATGAAACCAGGAGAATCCTATTAGCAGGAGAATCATCAGAAACCAGGGTTTCGCTTTTTGTGGTGCGAATTGGATTTCATTTGGCCATGGGCTTTTCAAAATCCGAAAAGTTCCGGTTAGCCCCCAGTGAACAGTCGGTTCAATCCCACTAACATAGGAAGCCTAAAATGGGTGGTGAATTCACCAATCCCAACCAAAATGGGATACCATTGGTTTTCTGAGCCACGGCCATTTATCTTCTTTGCTTATTGTTGGTGACAGTTTCTCCTTTTGTTTTTGTGGGGGGGGGGGGGGGGGGAGCGGGCCAGAAAAAAAGGAAAGAAAAAAGAGCGCCAATCAGACACGCCGAACCCCGACGGCTTTCCCAGGTGGCCTACCGCATCCACTGCTACTTCGAGGTGAGCTTTCTGCCGAACCTGGCCAAGCCAGGGCCTCGCATTCACGGTGAGTTTCGGGGGCCAATCCTACTGTGGATGGGCGAAATCCATTTTGCAGCCTCTTGATGCCGCTCTTTTTTTCCCCCAGCCTGCTCCGCGGTGCTCGTTCCTGATCCATTGCCTTTTTAGTTCCCTTCACTTCTACTTAATTCCTTTGTATAAACAAGGAGGACCTCACTGCTCCTAGTCTATTCCGATTCCTTCTCTCGTCTATCACTTTCTTTTTATCTCTTCCTGAACCTCTCATCCCTTGTCCCATGCAAATTCCATCAGATACAAGGATGGGGATGAAGAGAAGAGAGCCAGCCGTCTCTTTCTCACCTCCAGTAAATAGACCACACAATAGACAAGAGGCGCGAGACAGAGGTGAAAGGACAGAATATCAGAGACTTATTTGTGGCGAGTGGACATCTCTCAGGGCCTGGCCGCTGCATCGAGAAGTTTCTATCATTCGCTGAGCGCGGACATCTTCCGTTCCCTTTCCACGAATCACCTGTGAACCCTTGAAAAGGAACGAGCGGAGGGAAAGAGATTCATCAGGAACAGATAGGAGAGCGAGAGGAATGGGATGAGAGAAGGCGTAAGACAATAGCATATGGGGTAAATAAGACGCCTTCTCCCATTCCTTCCCACCGTCACCCATCCAACATCAAAACTAAGAAGTATTTGGATGGGTTGGTGGGACAAAGAGATGACATATGCCTTCATTAGACATCTTTAGAATTGAATAGGAACAAAAAGTGAATGAAGGCATATAATATCTTTCCTAATTTCTTTTCCCTGAAAACCTTGCTTTCCTGTCTTCTTTCGTCTACCTCAGAATCCATGAAAACCAAGATAAAGGATTTGAGGCGGAAAGAAGTAAAGGGAAAGCGAAGGGATTGAGAATAAGGTGTGTGACAGAGATAGGTGGTGGTGAAGAGATGGACATCATATCCACTTTCTTGTTTCCGAGGTTATGATGTCTCATCTCTCCCATCCACCATTCCCTGTCTACCACCTCTCCATCTCCTGCCAACCTCTCCGTTCGTTTACCTGGCATGCGATTCCAAGAGCTGACAGGTGGTGAAGAGAAGTGGGCTGGCATCTTCCTGCACCTCTCAGTCAAATGGTCTGAAGGTAGGAACAGAGAGCCCTTGAAGTCCCGGATTCATTCCGTTCAAAGGTGAGGTGAGTGCTGGATGGAAGGGACAGGCTCTCGTTCAGGGCATCAACCATCCAATATTGATAGGCCAGAAACGGACCGGAGGTGGATGAGTGTAGGATGGTGTGATGAGCCTCTCGTTAGCCGGCCAGAGAGGGAAGAGAGAGGCTTGGCACTGCTTAAAATCTCAAGGGTACCGTTTCTATGCCGTGACATGTAATTTTTGTAGCTCCCATTCCCCACCTGAGTCTTTGGGATTTTTCTTGTCACTCACCGTTTTTACCCATCCACAACTATATCTGATCCAATTCTCTCCGCTCTGGCCCACCCTCTATCCGTGACTAGCAGATAATTCCTAATGCTAAAGAGAGAGCGACGGATGAATAGGGGAGTGGCTGGCCGGCGAGAATAGGTCTTTCCCTTTCTCGGCTCTCCTGTTCCTGAGTTAAAGACGAGAGTGGGTACAAAGAAAGGGGAGATGGGTGAAGAGAGTGGAGTGACTGCAAGACGAACCGTTCACTCTCTCTCTCTCTCGACGGGTAATCCTGGAGTTTATCGACCTCACACTTCTTGCTTACCAATTGCTCACTCCTAAGAAATAGTCTCAGATGTAGAAGTGGGCCAAAACTTCCCACGTTCCTAAATCAATTTGCCCTGACATCCCACGAATCACCCCAAATTGCCAAAGGTTGTAATTCCCCAAAGTCCCAAAAGTCATCAAAGTCCCCAAAGTCCCCAAAGTCCCCAAAGTCCCCAAAGTCCCCAAAGTCCCCAAACGCATTTTGTTTCCTGCCCACGGGGTGTTCGTCTCGCCCCCACGCGCAAGGCCCAAGGTGATCTTTGTGCTTGGGGGGCCCGGCGCAGGTGGGAGACGGGCGAGCTCGGCTCGCGCAAAGTGGGTTGGTTTGGGGAGACCAGGACGCCATACTAGTGGGCAACCCGGGTGGGATTTCTGGTCAGAAAGGATTAATCATGGGTACCCTGGTTTGGGTCAGAAAGCCCACAGTCATATTCATCCAGGCAAATGTTGACCCAGGATCCAAGTAGAACCAGTCCCATTATTAGGGGCGTGTTCCCTCCAAAAGTGGTCTGAATCCCACTAAAAGGGGACACCCCCCAATAACAATCAACCAGCAAAAAAATAATATGGGGTTAACATTAATTCTGGTGGGTTTTCCCTCTTGTTGCAAAGTCTTGTTTTCAGGGGACCCGTGGAAGAGGTTCCGATTGCACGAAAGGAAGCCAGATGGGTCCACCCAACCTGGTGAGCCGATTCGATTCGCAGTGGACAAGCATCCCCCAGGCTCTACGGATGGAAAGCCACCAAGTGCCTTCATCATTGGGCATTCTTTTTGGTTGGCTTGATGAACAATAGAGGTCCCTGGTTCAATCATCACGGCCATCTGTTTTCCGAAAGGATACCTGTGGGCTCCATTTTTGGAGATAAATCTCAACTGACGAGAGAAGCATTACCGGCAGTCTATACGCTTGTTTTGGGGACTTGGGGGGGTCCAAGCTCAAACCTTGGGTGGCAATCAAGTCATTGGGATATGTTTCGGGCTTGAACGGCAAACCTCATTTTTGAGGTTCGCGTCTCAATCCCCGGTCTACACCCAGTGAGCTTTCACCGAACCGGGTGAAAGAGCCTTCACAACTCCATGCTTGCTGGAGGACTCCTTTTCAGGTGAAGAGCAAGTTTGTCTTGGATGTTTCCGAAATGACTTGGTGGCTCCCAGCCATCTGGTTCCTTAGCTTTTTAGCATTTTTGTGGGTTTAGTGGTAGTTTCCATTTAACCCACTAAAAGTTAAACCTCTAGCAGGGGATCTGAGGGCAGCCCAGATTTAGGGACCCCCTTCTGTGTCTAAAGAAACCACAAAAGGACATCGCCCAAGACGGCGCTTTGCGAAAAGTGCAATCGGACTCCCCGATTCGCTCGCGGTAGCAGTGAGCTTGACTGCCAGGCAAAGGAACGCAGTGCGCGCGCATCTCGCAGGCGAGGTAAGGTGGGGATAGGGCGAGAGCTGATAGAAGCGTTGATTGAGAGCCGTTTTTTGATTCTCTTTCTCTTTTCTTTTTTTGTTGACAGGGTTTCCTCCCCTCTAAAAGTGGCGATCGTTTCAATGGAACCCCCAGCAAATGGATCAACTTGTGAAGGGGGAACTTGGTGACCTGTACTTGGGGCTGTCGGTAGTTGCAGCACAGGAACCAAGGGGCCCTACGAGCAGTGTGTGCTGAGTGCTTCAACTGGTGGTTCCACACAGCTCCAGAAACCTCACTGTTTGCTGCTGTTACATGGATATGGACTAAGGGCTTGTTTTGACTTTTCTTCAAACCATCGGGGTACAAAAAGGGTACCCTTGAAAAAGACATTTGGGTGTGGCTCAAAATTAAACAGGAGGGGTTAAGCAGGTTTCCAATTACCAGGGTTCCATTTTTGGTACCGGCTTTTTGAGCCACAGCCATTTGCATTGTCTGTGGCTGCTTGGCTATTTCTCCTTTGCCGTGGGCACTGCTTTCTGGCTGCTTGGCGATTTCGTCGGCGGCTTCCCTCATGGCTTCGTTCTCGAGGGTCGCCAGCATGTTTCAGGTTCCCTAGGCATCGGAAAGGACACTCCATTGAAAGGGCTATATAGGACCTCCATTGAAAGGGTTAGGACTCGGGACCTCCATTGAAAGGGTTAGGACCTCCATAGGCGGTGTGTGGGACCCATGTTTGAGGGCCCAAGATGCCGAGACTTTGCGACTTCTTGTGGTTCACCGGACAAGCTGCACGCCCACCGATCTTCCGCCGGTGCTCAGCCTGAGACGTGTAGAGTGCCGCGATCCGCACACACCTCACCAGAATGGGCAATATGCCGTTCTGCGAACTGTGCCAAGGGCAGGCCGGAGGATTTTTTGTCGCGTTTCCGTAATTTGTTGTTTCTCAGCGTGCCCACTTGGATATCTCACTTACAACTCTTTTGAACACACATGTGTGTTTCCTTGCTTCCTTGCTTGCTTGCTTGCTTGCTTGCTTGCTTGCTTGCTTGCTTGCTTGCTTGCTTGCTTGCTTGCTTGCTTGCTTTTTTGCTTGCATGCTTGCATGCATGCTGGCATGCTTGCTTGTTTGTTTGTGTGTTTGTTTGTTTGTTTGTTTGTTTGTTTGTTTGCTATCGGCGTTTCAGTTGTTTTGGTACTTTCTGGGGAGAGCGACGTATCGTGATATTTTTGTTAGGGACCTGCCGCGGAATCAACGAGAGCTTTGGACTCCATTTCTCCAAGTAGTTGCTTTATGTCACCGCTTGCTTTTAAAGGGAGGACTTATCAGGGCCTGCTTTTAAACGTTCCAGCGTCAGCAGCAAGTAACTTCTGCCCGCAGACCCTTTTTAAACCAGTAGACACAGGGCAATTTTGCAGAGCCCATTGGTTTCTAACTTTATGCATGGCCGACCATTTGGTGTCTTGCAAACTGCAGCAAGATGTAGGCTGCGTGTATGGACATCTTTGGCTGCTGGGGATGCGTTTTCCATGGACCAACATGCCGCACATGCCATTCGAAGGGTGGGAAACTCGTCGACCTTGATCTCTGCTTTCTTCCACCCAGGAGGATGAAATTCGAACCTGCCCGCATGCGTTCAGGAGAATGATCATTAGAACACATGGGACATGCCTGAATCTCACGCCTTCCCTGGCAGCTTTATGACCAAATCATATCTCCCGCCCCGGGAAAACTGGAAACAACTCAACCGCCACACAGAGAAGACAAACCAAAGCAGCATGAGCCAAATATACACCAAAGTGAAGCGCAGGTAGTCACACTGGGCAACATGGGGGTCGGGGGGAGGGGGGTGGGTGGTGCGGCAACCCACGAAAGGGGTGGGGAATGATAAGCCTTGGGTTTACTTTCCATCGCAGGTGCGGGATGGGCTGGACGCAGCGATCAGAGACATGATCATCAGGCGCCTTTGGAAAGCAACTGCTGAGACCGTGCCGACTTAGCATTCGAGAACCCTTTGACAATTTGAGAGTGCCTGCGCAAGATTTAGAGGGATCCATTCCAAGGGGAGCGCGTTGCGAGCTTGAAGTTGCCCATTTTGATGAATTTCAGTCAGAGGCGCCTTTTGCCAAATGTTTTGGCCTAAGCCGGGTCCTTCGATCATTGCAAGGATGGAGCACAGCGCATCCTTTCTGAAGGATGAAAAACACTTCTGCCCGCTTGTTGTCTCCATGTTGTCTTGGTGGCCTCTATCTCGGAAGGCTCTTCGAGCTATACGACTTGAACGGCGATGGGGTGATTTCGGCGGAAGAGATGTACAAAGTCGACCTTGCGGCCCTTGCTGGGCACATGGACGCCGTCCAGGAGGCACCGCTTTGGGCTTTGGGGCGCCGGGGAATCAACCTGTGCAAGCATTGTTTGTCAGGGCCAATTTTTTCTGTTTTCGGACATGTCCTGAAGGCGGGCCAGGGGTAGGGGGTTGGGTGCGAAATGAAACGAGATCACGTTTTCTCCCCGATCCACAAGGGACTTGCTTGGATGCGAGCAAAGCCACCTGTGGTTCACTTTTTTTCGTGGCTCGGTGTTCGTTTCAGAAGGCTTGTCTTCCGTTTCCTGTTCGCGTCCCCTTTCCTGCGGCCCAAGCGTGGACATGTCGATCCGAGGAGGAGAAGCAAGAAGTACGGAGGAGGGTTGAGATGAAGTTCCACCAGCACCTTGGAAGAAGGAGTCTGATGCTTTTGGTGCGCGGAAGCTGGCTGCTTCTGGCTGCCTTGTACCATCCACACGGGGCCAAACTCATGACTCATAGCTCTAGATACCCGTCCTGCCTCGCTTTCTGCAAGCGATGGAGCTGAATGTTGTTTGATGCTTGGCCCCGAGGATGCATGGCGATTTGACGCCGGTGCATCTCTCCATGTACAAAGCCTACATGCGACTTGGTCGCTTTGCCGGGAGGACAGTCTATTTGATGGGTGCCACCGTGTTGCCTTGGGGCCAGAGGGTGTGTACATTTGTTGAAGGCACCTTGGGTGCCTCTGATGAATCGGGTTGTGATAGTGATTGGCCGCACTTTTTTGCACGTGCAACTTATGGAGCAACTGACGTGATGCCTATTCACGTGTCTTTGTTGCCGATTAGTGGCTATTCGGATTCATTTTGTTAGCTTGAGGACTCACGCCACAAGTCACAATGCGCGAACCGGGGGAGAACGTGTCCGTAAGTGCGCGCAAATCTTTTTGTTTTTTTTGACGCCGCAAGGCCCAGAAAACCACTGGGACACCTGAATATTTTTCGGGCCAACGTGTGGTCACGTGCATCTGCCGTCTCTGAGGGACCGGTGGTTGAAAGAGATGGAGCCGAGTGACAGGCCTGGTTCGTGCCGTCTGTGGCGAGTCCGATTTTAGGGCGGGAGAGATTTCGGTGCCTCTGTGGCGTGTGTGTTTGCCGCGTGACTTTTTTTGCAGCTTCCCGCACTGGGCTTGGCTGCAAGCGACTAAGCAAATGAGTCACAATCAAAACCCGGGTAGATGAAGGTTAGTAAGGGACGATCCCAGCCATAAACAGCTGCGACCGCCTTGGTATTTCCTCACATGGTTCTGGATCAATCATTTTAATATCGGGTTTTGATTGTGACTCAAATGGCCTTGTCTCCACCGAGCGGATTTGAGGGTGTTCAAAAAGGACACGACATAGACTCTCCGCCCATTTGAGTCTTGAGTTGAGACATTGGCTCCCGCTCGTTGCGTGCGGGAATGTTTTCCGCCAGGAACGCGCGGTTCCTGATAATCGAGGGGGTCCTAATCGAGGCAGGGCATGGTTTCCTTCACACACAGAGTTTGGACGCAGATAGCGCTGACGTTGTTGGCAGTTGCTGTTCCTCTTTCTATGAACCCACAAGTCTCAACCGTTTGGCGAGTAACTAGCATGACTAAGATGCAGGAGGAGGAGGGGAAGAGGAGGCATCTCAACACATGATCGAGCATCTTTCACAAACGGGGAAGCCGGGCTTTTCGTTAGATGTTTCAGTGTGAACCCATTAGTCGAAGCTAGCAGCTCCGTTTGAAACATCACGTGATACGCACACACACACACACATACCGCTTCGGGACAATGGCCTAGCGGGGAAGCCTTGAGTATGTGCACGAGTTGCCTCTGTCCTCTTCCAGGCCGGTCGGTTGCACTGCAAAAGAAAGGGGCGCACAACAGCACTTGACAAGTCCTCCATTGTCACGCACCCCAACAAAACTGATCACCACGTTTCAAAGACGCAGACCTCGAAGAAATACCTTTCCAGCCGGGCTCATTGCGCGCTGATGTTGTGGCACAGGCCCGGGCCGGCCGCCAGATGGTCGAGGAGGAGAGATGGCTTGGGCCCTGGCATTGAGGGATCTTCGGGGTGGGCGGATTCGGGCGGATTTGGAGAACCCGATGCTCAGTGTTCAAGAGCTGTATTTGGTTTGGTTGCACCGTAGGGCCCGTAGGGGGGAAAGACGCTCACCGGTGTCACCCAGCGGAACGATGACCTGAACATAAACTGTGGCCAAAGCGTTGTGTGCGTCGCGGGTGTGGTTTCCAGGGTATGAACATTCATACCGCCAATCTACATGAGAAGGCTGGCAAAGTGTAGACGAGGTGTTCCACCCCAGGCCCAGCATTGACTAGCCTTAAATAGCCCAAGTGCTGTTTTTGGCCGCATTCAAGTTTGTTGACCCTCAGCCCGCTTTAGAGCCAAGCCTTTCAACCCCGGCCTCTGCGATCTATTTCTCAGCTGACAACGCCACCCAAGTTCCTCACACCACACCAGGACTCGAATTTCCGTTTTGCGTCCCATGTTCCTTTTTCACAGGATCCGATTTCGTGCCCTTGCCTTGCGAGAACGTGTTCGTTTCTTTGGGCCACTTGCTTCCGAAATCCCCCGAAACCGCATGGGTCGCATGGGGAGATTTTCCGACCGCCGGCCCAGTGCGGCGTTGCCAACGCTGCTCACGAGCATCCCCCAGCCGCAGACAGGTGCGACTGGGCGGGCGTTCTCTGGTTTGGTCGGGCCATGGAATTGCGCCGTGCCAGGGCGGTCGGACGACTGGTCAAGAGTCGTCTTTTAACAAGTCTAATCTAGGAAGCTTGCCAGAGAACACGTTGGACATGTCAATCATGTTGGGCAGAAGACCCGAAGCAGTCCCCGGTTTCCTCCAAGCAGGTAGTTATGTTTCATCATTTTGCCCGGCAACCTTGCGGCTTCCTGCGCTGTAAACCAGAAAAGCGCCAATTCGATGATCCCAAGATTCAATCCGGCTGTGTCTCAAAATTAAGCAGCTAGGGTTACGCAGGTTTAGTCTTTGTTTCCATTTACCAAGGTGCCATTTTGGTGAATTCGATTTGGTACTTTGTTTGGTGAGCCACAGCCCTTTGTGAGCCACAGCCCTTTGAACATCACCCAATCCCCAAACGGCTTTCTGAAGGCCTTTCCCTCGGACTGGTGTGCACTTGGGCCAGGCGCGGAGTATTCCCCCAGCCGAAAGGCTCGGCGCTTGGAATTGTCGACCGCAGGTTTTGGTCCTTGGTTCCGTTTACCTGGTGCCCCCCCATTTTGGGGTTATCTAAATTTTTTGACCCACAACCATCCGATTTCCGACCTCTGTGCAGGTGGCTGGGCGGCCGCTGGCTGGCTGAGCTGGAGCCTGCGTTGTATCGGACCAACTCGTGAGTCACACCGGGGTGGCCTAGTTCGGTTTGCGTCAATTCGCCCGATGCGTCCGGGTTTAGCCGGTTCCAGCCCCTTCCTTCTGTTATGCCTCTCTGGTTCTCTCTCGCAGCTGAATTATTTGGCTGTGGCTCAAAAACCGGTACCAAAATGGAACCCTGGTACGCGGAAACATGGACCAAAACTTGCGTAACCCCTCCTGGTTAATTTTGAGGTACACCCATTTGCCAACCCATGAATTGTCCAACAGGAGATCCGGGATACGGATTTGACTCACCGACAACATTTGCAGATCGGGACAACGTGTGCTGTGCTGAAGCTTCATGGCTGAAGAAAACGTTTCAGGGTTCCAAGACTGGATTGGGTTTAATCATCCACCAGGGAAATCCATCTATTTCCAACTAAAAGGACGCCTATGGAAACCAGGGCGTCTTTGACTTGAAGGGCATTGACCGCAACGGACCAAGCCACACCGCTCGCCGAGTGGCGTCCGCTGAAATCAAGGAAGCCCACAAAGCCTGGGCTTTCTAAGTCATTGGCCTGGTCACTAGATACAGCTGGAAAGGGATGGTCGAATGAATGTCTTTGGTGCATTTTGCCAAGGGCTGTTAGGACTGAATCACTTTTTGATCCAACTGATGGGTTTTCCGTCTTAAACCACTAAAGTTAAAAACTTTTAGCAGGGGAGCAGAAAGCAACCGAGATGAGTTAGTGCTGCAAGCTAAGCTGCTAGCACAGCAACCATCCCCACGGCGTTTTTCGGGCGGATGAACTTGTCTGCCTATTCTCACCTTGCTGCGAGTAACTGCTGCCTGCGGTGACAGGAAATGAGCGGGCGAAGGGAGGTACTTGTGGTATTGGTAGTAATGCAAATGATGTGGACTCTGCTGCTGTCGGAGTTCGACCCCAAGCAATCTTACAGCACAACTTTTGAAAGCGTGGAAGGAAGAGGGTCGAGGTGCCACTTCGATTTACGGTGGAGATTGCCCACCTGGAGTAATTTTCCATTATCCTCCATCTTTGGTGGAGATTCGATGGGTGAGCTGGGTTGAAGAGGTTGGAGGAAGTGAGAGCTGGGTCGACCACTAGTATGACAATTGACTTCTGGATCTCCATGTGGATGTATGTCAACAACTTGGGGGGGGAATCAACAACTTGGGGGGGGAACCCCAAAGGAAGTGTTATTTTCTTTCTACTTCTCTTTAACCCAATCCTAGCCTCAAGTACAGACCCAAATGGTTTGGCGATCCCTGAAATTTGTCGCGGAAACAACTAGACCAGGGTTGTGGGGTACGTTGAAATATTTGGTGATCATAGAAGCAAGCTATTGGTATTTATCTCGCTCACATAGGTTACAGGATGCTCGAGCGGCTTGTCCTCACAGGTTGTCATTGCACGGGCGCGAGGCTTGCCTGGTGCCCTTTCAGGCCAAAGGCTTTGGTCGATAGATGGATTGCACCGGCTTCAGAGGAGTACCCTCCCACCAACTAACATGGAAGTGCACAAATTAAGAGGAAAGTAGTCTTTCTACAGGGGTCCGTGCACATCCATTACCAACCCCCCAGCGTACCAATTAGGGACCCACCGCAAAAGAGGTTGGTGGACAGGAACCCCCCAAAATGAGGTCCGGAACCCACATACAGTTCTCACCCAAATGGGTGTGGCTCAAAATGAAAGAGCTAGGACAAACCGCAGGTTTTCGGCTTTGGTTCCTTTTGCCAAGGGTGGCCATTTGGTACATGTTTTGGAACCACTGCCAAATGGGTTCCAATGATTTGCCAGCATGTATTTTCCAAAAATAACCACCTGGGCTCATTGCGCAGCGATAGGAAGGCATCGCAGCCCTCGTCACCGCTGATTCGCTGATTATTTCGGCGCCCTTTGCCGACGGCTCCGGGCGTCTCCTTGGCTTCTTTGGCCTCCACTTCGATTTCAGTCGTTTCGGAGCCCCCCCGACTTGGCTTCTGGTCCCAGCCCAAAGTTTCAAACGGAAAGGCAGTTTTTTTGCCTTTTGAGTTCCGTTTTCGTCGGGCCTTTCACTTGAGCCATCAGAACCCGGCTAGAAAGCTTAGGGAGAGTCCGACCACCCACGGTAGTTTGTGGATATTTTTTTTTTACCACCCATGGTAGTTTTTGGATTTTTTACCACCCACGGTAGTTGTTGGATTCTTTTTTTACCACCCACGAGTTTTTTTTGTTTTTAAACCAGGGTCGCGCGGAGATCTCCGCCCTTTCGTCCATGGGCCAAGCTGAAGTTTGATTGGGTTTGACGGCAGACCTTCGGCTACCAGCACCTCAGCGCCGGTGACCTGCTGCGGGAGGAGGGTGTCAAGAGCGGGAGGTGGATGAGAGGATTTGGAAGAAAACAGGTTCAAATGGAAACCTGGGTGGTTCAACCAGCTTGGGAAAGGTAAAAGCAATCGTACACAACTTGGGGATCTCGGTTCTGGTTTTTTTTTTTTTTTTTTTTTTTTCCGGCCGTGCGCAGTGCTGCCCTTCTTTGTCAGGGTTCTCCATTCGGCTGACTTTTGGGCAGGCTTCTCTAAGGGATGCTTGACTTGGTGGCTCCCAGCAATCTGGTTCAACTGAGCTTTTCAGCTTTTTGGTTGGTTTAGTGGGTGGAGGTTCCCGTATTTCACCCACTAAAAGTTTGTCACTTTCAGCAGAGGATTTGGGGACAGCCCAGAAAGCTACGTGGGGGTGGATCAAAAGGTTCTTTACATGGGACCATCGGGGAAGGCCACTGTAAAGATGATATTTCCCACATGGGTGTGGCTCAAAATTAAACAGGGGGGGTTACGCAGGTTTTGGTCCATGTTTCCACTTACCAGGTCCCCATTTTGGTACCAGTTTTTTGTGCCACAGCCACATGGGACAATTTTTCCATGGTCATTTGGGGGCCGAGAGAAACATTGATCAACCCGCAAATGGAACCAGCTTGACACCAGCCATTTTGCGAAGTCCCGAGCTGTTTTTTTTGGTCACCTGAGAATAGTCAATCTAGGCGCCCCATTTAAGTCCATTACAAGAAAGAAAGCCATAATGATACCCACTGTCATACTGTGGATGGACGAAATCCTGCACCACTTTGAAACCATGGGAAACCGTTTTTTGTTGGTATTTACAGGGGAATCAAATCAGTCCAGGCTGTCTCAGGTGGTGCGAAATGGATTTCGTCCATCCACAGTTGGGGCCCACTTGCGTACTTCCGGAGCATCTTCACGAAATCAGGCTGGGTTGCTCCGAGCCTCTAAGCTCCTTTTGTTTTCTTATCTAGGGACCAAATGGTAAAAAAGCTGTCAGGGCACCCCGAAAAGCTACACATTGGCAAAACCGGAGAGAACGATGGTGAATCTGTTTGGGCCGGAAAGCGGCTTTGAGCTCTGGGAATCTTCCCCCTACCCGGTTGGTTTTAGCACAGCTTGCGAACGAGAGTGATCAATAAGACCACTTTGCCATGAGCAACACAACTACACCCAGCTTGTGCTGGTGTCTACTTTATGGGGTGAACGAGCTCACATCAAGCCTTCGTACGAGGGTTGCTTTTGGCAGGATAAATGCTGGAGATTGGTTTTGTCTTTCAAGAGGCTCCGAAAAAGGGGGCCGCAATTCGATTGATCCGTTAGATGTTGCAGATTTACCTAGAATGGCATTGTAACTTGTACTAGGCTGCTAAGCATCCCTCGATCTTTGGTTTTCCCAAAAGGATGCCTAAAAGAGGGTTTTGTTTTTCCCAGACCCTACACAGCAGCAAGTGTCTCACCTCTCCCAAGCGAATCGACCTTTTGACCCTTTGCTTTTCCCCTTTTGGCCTATTTTTGATCAAGGTTCCACGAGGTTGACCTTTTGGCCCCGTATTTCCAGGCCGCAGGGCAAGTGAGGTGTGCTACCACCGCAGGAGAGGAAGCGAGCAGGCTCGCAGTATGGGGAGCTTATCGAGAGCTACATCAAGGCGAGCTGGTTGGCCGGTTGGTTGATGGATGCTTCAGGTTCCCGATGTCCAGCTGCTTGGAAGGTAGCGATCCGGACTCGGAGCGGGGGGTATCCGAAGATTTGCCAATCAAAAGAGGGAGCCTTTCGTTTCGCGACCGGTCGGAGTGCTGTACTCACATGATGGAGGTTTCATGTTTGGCTTTTGGCAAGGTACCACTCGATTTTCTTTCTGACCTGCACCAAGTTGCTGCAGTCTCACCCTCCTTGCCTGGGGGTTTATTTGGGGTGCTGGAAGTTGGTCTCAAAAAACTCCGCCCAAAAAAAAGAGCCAGCGGCAACTGCTTCTCCGCTCGGCCTCCGCGAAAACGCGCAGGAGGGGAAGCTGGTGCCGGTGGAGATCGTGGTGAAGCTCCTGCAGCAGGCTATGGAGAAGCTCGGCTGGGCCCAGGAGCCACGAGTCGCGCGGACTTCGCTGGGAGCGGGCGGGAAAGACGGGCGGGGGGAGGAGAGAGGGGGGAGAGAGGGGGTGGCGATGCTTTGTTTTATTCACTTTGGCAAAATGGTGGGAAGTGGGAGAGAGGGGGGGGGATATTGGGTAGTGTTTTTTGTGCTTAAAGTGGTTGGCGTCAAAGAGTTGAGATGAAAGACGGGGTGCCCATGAACCTCTGTCCAGGGCAAGTTCCTGGTGGACGGCTTCCCCCGGAGCTTCGATAACATGGAGGGCTGGAAGAAGGTCCTGGGAGGCGTGGGAAGAGGGCGCGAAGGGCAGGGGATGGAACGAGCTCAGAAGGGAATGTGGGAATGAACCAAGGGTTTTTTCTTAAGGAAACCACAAGGGATTGTAAGGGTCATTTCCTCATTCCCTGCTGAGACCCATCAGATTTTGGTAGGTGAATTGGGTCGAAGCCAGCTTTTGGATGCTTGCGGCTTACTGCAAGGGAAGGAAACCCCGGGGAGGTGTCCCCCTCATTTGTCCATTGTGAAAAAGACGGCCAGTACGGGCATCACCAGAGTTCGTGCAGGAAGGACATGGGCCAATTCCAATCGATTTGATCCAGGAAGATAGCGCCTGCTGGTTTCCTGGGTTTCGGGAGGGAGGCGTTGGTTTCTCTCGAAGCTAAGTGGCTGGCTCAAAAAACCGGTACCAAAATGGAACCCGATCGGTAAGTGGAAACATGGACCAAAACCTCCTGGTGTGTTTGAGCCACACCCAAATGGCGACCCTGAGAGATGTGTTCTTGCATTTGCTAGTTGATGTTGTGCTCGCAACCGAAACAGAAGAACACGCAAAGCGGGGCGCACAATCGACGCAGCTGATACAACTGCCTCCGGAGGGCCCAAACATGGCGCAAAGTGTGTGATCCCCACATCGCCCCTAGCTTGGGGCAAGCAAGCATTGGCTTCCCCAATAATTACTGCAAACACATGCATGTTTTTGCATTTCTGGGCCCAGAAAAAGTGTCTTGCGATTAAAAAGAAATCGCCATTGAACCCTCAAAATGTCGACACTCTCACTTTCGACCCACATTTTGGAAATAGCGTGTGCAAGAAAGTATCCGGTTTGGATTTTGGTGTTTTGGAGGTGAGGTTGGGTGGTTTCCGATCTACCTCAAGAACGGGTTCAAAATCATTTCAACACCACCAACCGAAACCACCAAAGGGTTGCCTGATCCACCAAATGAGCCGAAGAAAGCGTAGATGACAATGTTGGGCTAACTGGAATGGATCCTATCCAAAAAGTGGCACGTTTCCGCTAGTCTGATTCTTCTTCGTGGGATTGACCCATACTTTTTAAAGCAATTTTTAAGCAATTAATTTTGCCAAGGCCAATTTGACCATCATCCCTCTTGCTAGCGCGATTTGCAGGTAAACAAGCAGGGCTGCTCTGAACCGAGGGCAGACTTCAAACGATTTTGTGTGGGGGCATTTGTTCGTCAGACTCTTGGGAGCAATCCCTATGTTTCGTTCAGAAGGTGCCGGGAAACCCCGCTTACCAGTTTCTTCCGACCCTCGAAAGTTTGATTTGATGTTGGAAGATCGAACAATTGGGACATCCGTTGCAATGATTAGAAGCTCGAGTTTGCAACTTTTTGGAGGATTTTGGCACATTTGCTGCTATTCCCTTCCCCCCCCAAATGGATTCCCTCTTTCTTTCTTTTTTCTTCTTTGTTTTGAAGATGGTGTTTGGTGGACACAAATCTCATCTAACCTAAAGGGTCGCCAGTTAAACTTAAATCCCAAACAGAGCTTCCAAGTGGTGGGAGGTTCCATTTGTTTTTGGTCAAGGTAAACCAAAGGAAGCGGTTGCAATTTGAATCCGAAACACTCCGAAGCTTCAGGCAAGGTGGATGTGCAGTTCGCCCTCTTCTTCGACTGCTCCGAGGCCGTGATGGAGGCGCCCGCAGCGACAGTGAGAGTGAAGTATCACGATGAGTGTTCAGGAGAACCAAGAAGCAGCAACATAAATCTGTAAGAAAGCAAACACATAAACAAAAGTTGTCATGTTGATTTATCATGTTGAGTTTTCAGGAGAATCAAGAAGCAACAACATAAATCCGAAAGAAAGTATATAAGCACATAAACTAAGTTCTTGAATAAGTCCATCCACTCCAAGAAATCTTTGAGTCTTCCATGAAGGAAACCGAAGGGGTCGGATCTTCTTGAAGTTCCCAGACCCCCTATGTAGCACTCCGTACTGAGGAACAGGTTCTTTTGTACCATCCAACCACTTAAGAACTTTCCGCCATCCCATAAATTTCCCAAGCACATATCCTGCAGAATCTGTCGTCCATACTAAGATCAAAAGATAGCACCTGATTGTGAATACGCCACCAAAAGATGAATCTAAGACGCACCACAACCACCACCAGCACCAGCAGTCCGTCCGCCCAAGCGCCTGACGGGGGCCCGTTGCAGGCCAGAATCATGGAGCGTGGGAAGACGAGCGGCAGGCGGGTGAATGAACGACCCAAGGATCTCTTGATGAGCTGGCGGTGGTTTTCTCTGTGCTTCTTTGGAACTCCCTCCCTGTCTTGTTTGAAATGGCTTCCTGCTTTGGTCTGGTCTGCTGGCCTGCTGGTGTTGTCGGTTTGCTTTGATTTTGGCTTGGCTTGGCTTGTTTTTTTTTCTTCTTTATTTGTTTTGTTTGTCTCAGTCTGTCCGTCTGCCTGCCTGCCTGCCTGCCTCTTGCTAAAGGATGACTCCTTTGCTCCTAGTTCGACCGGGGTCGCCTGGGCGGATGTGCTTGTTCTTTGGGGAGTTGTTTCCAAAGAGCGCGTAATTGCCCCCAGCCTGGCTGAGTCGTCCCTGTCAGTGGCTGGATCCTGTCTCATGATGAGCAACTGATCCCATTTGATCCGTTGTAAAGGCTCCGCGCCCCCTTTGCAGGGCGGATGACAACGCGGAGGCCGTGCGCAAGCGCCTGGCCACGTTCAAAGAGGCGATTTGGGGATTTCAAGGGCTGGCAGTTGGTTGGGCGGCTGGGGAGTTGTTTGAAGGCAGCTGACTTGAAGACAGTTTTTGTTACATATGTTTGCGTGTTTGTGCGTACGTGTGTGATGCACCTTTTGGTTTGTGGCGAAATGTTTGATAGGGGTTTTGTGCTGACTTTCATTTGGGGGTATCACGAGCTCCGTTGAGTCGTCGCATTCTGGCCTGCGGAAATCTGGGCTGAAGACTCTTCGAGCAGCGCATTCCACTTTTTGAGGGGCTGGGAGTTGGTTCGCCCATTTTGGGAATAGGAAGAGGGGTCAGCAACTTGGCATTCAAAAGCTGCAGAGTGGGGGATGCTTGGATCCACTGAGTCGAGGCTTTGCTTGTGCGCACCTGTAAAGCCTGACGGGACGGGGGGAAAAGCGTTCCCCAAATTGGTGAGTCTTGAGTTGGTATCCAGGTTGCTGGGATTGGACTTGGGAGCTTGCAGAAAATCTGGGCCATTTTTTTTCTTCTCCGGGGCATGGGAAGCATCGCCAACTCTCTGGAGCTCCCAGGTGAGAAGCAAGTCCATTCACATGGTTCTTATGCAAGTCTTGGCTTGTTTTGAATTAGTGCCCACATCCGTTCCTCCCAGTGCTCATCGTTCCTGAAGCCACGACATCGAGCCACACCCTCCCCATTCTGTTCAGGGATCCTTCTTAGAAAGTCGGCTCAACAAGCCTGAGACAATTGGGGGGGGGCAGTTCTGAAAAGAACAATGGGTGAACAGAATCAACTCTTTAGATCCAAGCTCCCAACGTACTGTGGATGGACGAAATCCTGCACCACTTTGAAACCATGGGAAACCATTGCAGGGGAATCGAAGCATTCCAGGGTTTCTTAGGTGGTGCAGGATTTCGTCCATTCACAGTATGACTGGCACCCACCACGCCGGCCAAGAGGACAGCTGACTCAAAGGCCGCCAATTGCCCAACTTCCCCTACGCCCCCCTCTCAGAGGCAATTTCAGCAGGTCCTGCTTGGCTTCATGGGGTCTGTAGCATCTGTAAAAACCGCTATAGCCGTATGGCTAGAGCCCAACATGTCAACGGCTTTGTACATACTCCCAACGCCCTCAATCCACGACTCCGTGCCGGGTGCAACCCGCGCGGAAGAGCTGTGAGGGAGGGGCCTGAAGTGGGTCGACAAGGGCGGGGGAGTCCTCTTGATGACCAGGGATGAGCGCATGATTCGGTGGGCTTGCCCTTTTTGTTGCCTGACCACATGGTCAGGCCCTCCCCCCAAGGAAAAAATCCAATCTTTTTCGAAGCGGCAGGGAAGTTTCCATGTTGACGAGGGCTGGTTCTTTTCGTGAGAAGAGGAGGTTCTCCTTTTCAGCGGCTGCCTCGTTTGGGAGCTGCACCTTCGCCGGGTGGGCGGATGGGCGGATGGGCGGATGGGCGGATGGGCGGATGACGGGCTGATGGGACTTTCGCCCGGCCGAACTTTTTCGACGTTTTGGGCTCAGAGGGTTGGAGGCAAAGCCTCTCCGCAGTCCTGCCGTGTCCTGAGGATCAAACCCCGCCCCAAGGCGAGGGGGAAATTACACCTCAGGAAGGAGGGGTTCCTTCACCCTTTTCTCCCCCTTGCCCCAGAAAATGAATTGAGACTCAACGGGGGAATGTGCCCTGTGGCCCCGCTACGTTTCTCAAGTTGGGCAAAGGCCGGGGGTCGACTCCAGCCCAAACTCTCGTTTTCTGCAGGTTTTAGTCTGCCTCAACCGCTGAGACAGGTTTTCGGGCGTAGCTTTTCAGACGTTTGCCCACCGGGCTTCCAAAGACGCAACGAGAAAGACGCGGCTGATATGCAGATATGTATGTATACAAGAAAGATGTATACATGTACAGATCTATAGATGTATACATATATATTATATAAATATGATATATATATATATATATATATATGATATATATATATATATGCTACCCCGCCCCACAAAAACAAGAAAAACCTAGGTTTCAGCAGTCTTCCAATGGATTGTTCAGAATAGACATTGTGACTGAAATCTGTCCTTATTATATTCTATTGTATTTTCTAATTGACTTTTCATGACAGTCATCTTTGGAAAGGAATTCATATTCATTCTAATTTGATATAAATTCTAAGTGAGCTGTTTTTCATATACAAATCCATTAAAGTGCATATTCAAGTTCTAATTGAACACATGAATTCTAATTGAACTGCTTTCCTTATACAGGTACATTAAAGTTGATATTCAAGTTCTCATTGGAAAACTTTGAATTGTTGTCCATACAAAAATCCATTAAATTTTAATCAAGTTTAATTTAAGGCATAGTTGGGAATGAATTAATTTCTAAATGTTATGTTCAAAGGCCCATATTTGGGAATTAATTCTTTGCAATTTTTTTGTTTAAAGCCCAATTGAAGTCTGTCCGTATTAAATTCCATTAACACTCTACTAGATGTTTCATTTGACTCCTATTTGGAGAGGATTTCCTATTTAAATTCTAATTGAACATAGAAATTCTGGCGAACTATGTTCTTACTAAATCCTATTCAACATTTCAACTCGATTTGAATTACAATCCTATCGGGAAAGGAATTCATATTTGGACATGTTGGAGGGTTCCGGGCTCCAAATTGTGAGGCTTCGGGGGCCCAAAGATAGACATGTTAAGGATTCAGATCTCCAGATTCTAGAGGCATCAAAGGTCCAAAATCTAATATATATATATATATATATATCAAAACAGCAATTCAAGTTACCTTAGTTGCATTTAAAGTCTTATTTGGACAGGAAAACACGTGTCATTCTATCTCAAAAGGTAGTAGATGAGCAGATGTGGGAAAGGTAGTTCGTGGGGAGGTGTGAGTATACATATATACATACATATGGTATCCCCCATGAACCTGCGCCTCTTAAAACATACTGTAACATACAGTGGTTTTGAGCATTGCTTCTGCCTTTTCTACCTTCTTCGCTCAAAACTTGAACGCATTCTACCACTCGATTGAAGATTGAAGATTCAACATTTTACGGAAACGTTTTCCGAGAATCTTGAATCCGGGCCACCCCAAAATATGTGATTTCCAAAAACTTGAACGCACTGGATTCAAGATTCAAGATTTCAGACTTCACAGAAAAGTGTTTCGAGAATCTTGAGTAAAACTTTGGGCCCGTGAAAAGTAAAAAGTACAAATCCCAAAGTAAACCGTTTGTTACTTCAATGCAGTTTTACGTTTTTACTCTTCCACTGTAAAAGTAAAAACACCATGACAAGTAAAAGTAAAACCGCCAAAAGTAAAACCGTTTTAGTTTGTGCAGGGCGGTTTTACTTTTTCTCTTGTTTGCAGATGCACCTGATGCTCTTTTGTTTAGAATATATTTTCATGTGGTGAACTCAGCACACTGGGAAATGATGCATAAAAAGTTGCAAAAACGCTGAAACATGCATGTTTTACCATTTATGCAGTGAGCATAACACTTCAAAAACATGCATTTACCTGCACCAAATGCGTGTTTTGTAGAGACTAGAGCAACCACCCTGGACAACCGATGCTTTTTCTATGTTGGTAGTAAAAGTGAAGAAATGCAAAGTAACAGAAACCAAGCAAAGTAAAAAAGTAAACAAGTAAAAACGTAAAAAAGTTATCAAGAAAAAAGTAAAGTAAAACAGTAAAACAGTAAAGCAGTAAAATATCTGAACCCATGAAAAGTAAAAAAATACAACCGCCAAAAGTAAAAAGACCCTAGTCTTTTTACCGTTTCCCAATAAAAGTAAAACCACCTTTTTTTTAATTACTTTTCCCCAAATAAAGTAAAAGAACCCCTAGTCTTTTTTACTTTTTCCCCTTAAATTAAAACACCCCAATAAAGTAAAAAACACAGTCTGTTTTACTTTTGGCGGTTTTACTTTTTTACTTTTCATGTTTTTTTTTTTTTACTGTTTTACCCTTTTATTCCTTTTTGTTTTTGTTGTTTTAAACTGTTTTTACTGTTTTACTTTTTACTTTGCTTGGTCGCTGTTACTTTGGATTTGTTCATTTTTACTACCAACATAGATCCACAAAAACACGCATTTGGTGCAGGTAAAATGCATATGGTTGAAGTTTTATGCTCACTGCATAAATGGTAAACCATGCATTTTTGCAGGGTTTTTGCAACTGTGTATGCATGATGTGCCAGTGTGCTGAGTCATCCCCCCCCCCCCCAAAAAAAAAAAAACAAAAACAAAATACAAAAAAAATAAAATACAAACTAGATTTTTGTTCTGTTTTGGGGGTACTATATATATATGCATATATGTCTATATGGATATACATATGCACACACATCCATATATATATACATGTATGTATGTATGTATGTATGTATATATATATATATGTATATATATATATGTATATACATATGCATATAGACATATATACATATAGACATAGATACATATATACATATATACATATATACATATATACATATATACATATATACACATATACACATATACACATATACATACACATATAAACATATATACATATATACATATCTACATATATACATTTTTACATATGTACATATTTACATATGTACATATATACATATATATACATATATACAGATATACATATATACCAGTATATGTATATATATATATATATGTACCAGTCCCTGGGCCACGTACCCCCCCCCCCCCAATGGTATGGTGCCCCCACTCCCCCGCATCATCCGCATCTTGGGGATGATGCTGGCAATGCTGGGGATGCTGTCCAGTACCGTGAACCAACACCCCCGCACCTCTCGCAACATCCTACCCTAAACCAAACCACCCTGCAACCCACCAAGCCTAAACCAACTCCGAACCACACCCCAACCACCCAACCACCCAACCACCCAACCACCCAACCACCCAACCACCCCACCACCCCACCACCCCACCACCCCACCACCCACCCCACCCCCACAGGGGGGGGGGTTGGCCCAACCACCCAACCACCCAACCACCACCCCACCACCCCACCACCACCCCACCACCCACCCACCCGGTTGGGGGGGGGAGGGGGGGGGGGTCCACGGCCTGGAACATATGGAACATATATGTATGTATGTAGAAGTTCGTGTATATAAATAAATAGATATGTATATATATATATATGCATGCATATATACAAACTGTGTATATATATATATATATTTGTGGGCTCAAACAGATGTGGGGTGCCAAATGAGACGGCAGCCACGCTCGCGAGAGTGCCCAGGTCACAAGAGGGGCCCCAAAGGGCCCCGGAGGTGGTCATGGGCGCCATTTTTTGCTGCTGCTGCTCCAGCAAGGAGGCCTGAGCAGATGAAAGGGGGTCCCTTTCTCTCCCCCGTCCCCTTGGTTGCCTTTTTTGAGGGGAACCCAACAGACCCGATTTTGAGACAACCCAACCACTAATTCCTGGTATCAGACTGGTAACCAGGGGGAACAATGAAACACCTACAGGAAAAGTGACCAGCATTTCCCCGCGCATTTGTTTCTGGCACATCCACGCTCTGCGGGATCGGTTTGCCAACGTGCACGAGTAGGTGTTGGAGTGCCATTCGTGGTGTGTGCTGGGATCAAATCTGCTCGAGAGCTCTTCTCAAGTGCGCAAAGACTGCTGTAGGCAACCCTCTAAGCGACTGCGCAAGTGCAAGCCTCGGCATAAGAACTGCCGCGCCCAGGCTCTCACTGATAGGGGTGCAGCGCAATAGGATTGATTGGCTACGGTTCCCCAACGGTTCGAGCGCAAATGAAGCCGGCTCAGCATGACCAGCACTTGCTCAAGCCAAGAAACACTCTTCCATGCTTGCGCACTCCGTGATACGCATCAGCCACGGCTACGACCACATTGTTTTCCTTCAGCAGCAATTTGTATGAGCAACCTGTTGACTGAGTGTACCTTTTGCAATGAGATCTTGAACTACAGTTGTTGCTTTTTGCACCAAACATGAGTACACTGGAAAGGCCCCATCCTGGCGGACGGTTTTTCTTGTTCGACAAAACTTGATGGAACCTGTGCAGCGATTGAAGTCTATCATAACATCCTCAGGTCGGCCATGATGCGCAAATTCCGCACGTGGCCGAACTGCTCAGAGTGCTTCAACAGAAAGTGAACTCAATTGAACAAGCACAAAGAACCGAGGAGCGAGGAATCCCAACGGCCTAATCCAAGGAGTTCAACGCCATCGGATGTCTAAGCACAGCTATTGACGGCCTAATACTCGTCGGAAATTCCAGTCAGGCATTCCTAAAAAGATCAAGTCGAGTGATGGAGCAGCCGTTCGTACCAACTTGATACTTTTGAAGTTGTCAAAAGCGAACTCGGTGGCTCGTCGTTTTTAGTAATGGGACCCCCCAAACTGTCTTCGGTTTTCCTTTTGTTTTCCCATTTAAACCACCAAAACCTGGGGTACCCTCAAAAAGAAACAGACCCAAGTGGACATGACTATTGAATTAGGTGCCCTTTGCTGGATACCATTTAGGTGATTCCCTATGAAAGTTCATAGCCAAGCAAGGCGAGTGCAACAGCTCGCCACAAGCCGCAGTTCCACGTCCAGCCTGCGGCGATGCTAAGCCGTCACGACAGATGCATCGCCCGAGTCGGCAAAGATCGCCCGAGGATCCTCTCCCAAAGGCTCCCAAAGCCGCCACAAGTGCCTAACATGAGTGAATTCCCGGCGCACAAAATCTCGGTTGGTGACCGCGCACCCGGGCATCCAGCTTGAGGGCACAGCTCGAGGCACTTTTGGAGTGCTCATTTGCACTCCAGGCACTCGAAGTGCTAGTTGCCGCTGTAGGTAACCAGGGTGAGCTCTAGTGTTTTTCATGGATTTTTTTGGTTGCCCATTACTGCGGGAACACTACTCCCATGGCAGCAGCCCCACCTCTTTCGGTGGATGCAGTGGCCAGGATGACGAAAAGACGGAGCAGAAATTTGCCAAGGCCGGGCCTTTGGAGACAAATCGTCCGCACGCAGATCTCATTGGAGGCGATATTCATCAAAGGACAGCCACTACAAACTGTTTGCGGGCAAGCCTGAGATTCATATTGGAAATAAACTTGCCAACCACATCTATATCTCATCCTCGGTCAAGAGCAAAGTGATTGGAGGCCGAGTATATGAGATAGATATGAGTGAGGAGGTGGGTCACATGAATCTCTTTCTCCCACCTCCCTCCACCCGTCCCATCTCTTCGTCTGGACGGGTCCCACGCTTCTCTTTTACTTTGGAAGCGTGTCCAGCCAAGAAGCGAGTGAATTGGCTGGTCAGTCTCTTGCCCCATTTGTTCCCTTCGGTCCGAGGCAAGAGATTGCAAGAAATGGATATGATATGACTGTGGGAAAGGCTTGATAAGAAGAGAATTGGCCTTTCCACCCACCAGTCATATCTCTATCACTCATTCCTTGCCAGCTCATGGGTTCACTTGTTTAGCTGGCAGACGAGTGAGGCAAGCAATAAATAAAAGATCTCAAGAGCTTGCCTTTCCTTCATCTACCTGTCTTCCATTCTTCCGGATTCTTTGTTAGGTGAGAGAGGTAATAGACAGGTGGGGGTAGAGATGATTGGAGCCTTTTTGCAACTTCAAAGCGGCCGCACAAATCGCCGCAGTTGTTTTTTCTTCGTTTTTATATGTACCCCGTTGTCCGCCACAGCATCCGACACCACGTTGAATGGCCATGGTCAGGTTCTAGGGACTTCTTATTGGCTGAATGATCTCCCATCGACTTGGAGAACCCCAAGAAGTGCGGGGCAATCTGTCATTCTAGGGATTCCTGCGAGTTGCTTTTCCTTTATCCGGAAGTGAGCAACACCTCCTTGATCTTTCAGTACCCATGGTCGGCCCATGGTCTCTCAAGGGTTTAAGGTGAGCTGTGAATCGGGATAAAGGCTAATCACTACTCTTGCCCGGCTACAAGCACGGTGCACACAAGGTTCCCTTCAAACAAATCCCTTCCCAAAAACAAGCGCCCCCACGACCCATGACAATCATATTCCGTTCAAGGATCGCTTTCCCGCTGACAACTGGGAGGGGAAGGAATCGGCCGCTTTTCCGCCGGGTGAAGCGGGCGCGGCGGGTTGCGGGCGCGACCTCTCTCACCTCGCCCCAGGGCGGCGACAAGGATATCTCTGGGGGCCCAGTGAAGAATCGGCATTGCACAGACCTCCTGTGCCTCATCCTCTTCATTGTGCGCGGGAGCTCAGCGGTCCATCTTTTGACCAATTGTCCTTGCAGTTGTGTGTCGGTGCTTTGTCTTGGTTATTTTTGTTGGACCTTGTGTTGGCCTCTTTATGGGGAAATCAACCCCCCAAAGAAACCGCCACCCCGGCTGGTTGTGCCCCAACCCACGGGCTTGCCTTTTGGCCTTTTGGCCTTGCGGCGTCCGGCGCACAGCGTGCGTGCGTGCGTGGGTGGGTGTTTGTTTTGACCGTACCCATTTTCAGCCTAAGTTGGTGTAAAGTGTAAAGTGAAGGCAAAAGAACAACCACATTTGGTTTGGGTCCTTCTCCCTATTTTGACACCAATTAAACCGACCGCCGCCCAGAAACCGAGGCACTGGGGTGCCTTCTGCGCGGTGATCTTTGTAGGCATGCAAGACGGGGAGCCCGCGAAGCTGTATCAGCCGCGCCCCGGCCGAGTGGTTCTGTGGCTTCTGCTGGGTTCTGTGGCTGGGTGCGACAACAAGTTGGTCAGCTTTGGGCTTCAAGAAGCAGATCCAACGACTTTCAAACCCATTTTTCGTTCATCCCAACCCCTACAACGATTTTTTTGGCTTGTGGTGTTTCGGCGGTTGGTTCCCTCGGGTTTTGTTTGATTGGCATGTTGGGTCAGTTGGATGGTTGGCTGGTGCGGGTAGAGGCAAAGACTAAGTTGTTTGGAGTAGCCAAGTTGGGAGAAGAGCATGCATATAAGTGCTTTTCTGCTTCTCTATCCCCGTTTCATTTTGTTTGGCAACAGGAAAATAAGAAGCATTGCAAGTGGAGCAACCATGTTCCATTTTTGACTCCAGTCTTTGTTTGCTTGCTCCATCTAGCTTTGCCTCGAGGGGAAATCGGGCGGGCACAGAATCTTGGCCCTCACGCCGCCAACGCCTTTTTCTCACTGCTTCTCATACCACATCACTGTTCTACAAAAAATCGAACTGCCTGGCGATTTGTCCTTGTTC
>CAUJNA010000227.1:72131-194631 GCA_963377175.1 Effrenium voratum | reverse complement strand
CTGATCTCCTCACCAATGGCTTAGTTTCAGATGTTGATTGTGACTTAGCACAGTGGCCGGCTTCGTGGTGTGGCTTGAAGGCCACACCTAAACTCTGTCGCCCGGTGGCGCGTGTTTTTTTTTCTTCTCTCTCTTTTTTGGGAAGGTTTCCCCCAACCCAACCAACCAACCTTTTTTTCCCACGGCCACTGGGCATCTGAGTAAGATAGGTGCACCAACTTTTGGGAAGCCCCTTTTCAAAAGCCACACACCAGGGCCCCTTGGCGTTCTCACAATGTCTTTGGGGGTGGTTTCCCGTTGAACCACTATTAGAGGGTCGGATCTTGAGGATGTCGGCAACAACAACAGCCCCCCAATCGGAGTTCCCTCGAACTCCACATCTCTTTTGACCTTTTCGTTTCTTTCTCTGGTCCATAGTTTCGATTCCAAATGGTTCTCCTTCTATTCAGGCCAATGGTCGAAATGCGTGGTTACCGGGTGCTGTATATTGGCAGCCCGGCAATTGTTTGCGCAGGCTCGACTCTTGGAATGCCACAAACTGTTCAAGGGGCCTTGTTATGGGGGGTTCTGCTGCGGCACCCTGTTCCTGGCTTCCGGGATGTTTTTTGTGGGCCTGGGCTGAAGCGCGGGCGGACAAATCCGGCTTCGGAACATTCTTGAAGCGTGGTTCTGGACCTGTTTATGGCTCCGGTCAAGGGGGGCGACCGCCCCCGGCTGCTCCAATTTGGTTGGCGCCGGTGGCCATGGGATATGGCGCCGCCTGACCGGGGGGGGCGATGGGCCGAGTGCGAGGCGCAGATGGACGAGTACCGCTGCGCCTGCTGCAAGATGCCCTGCGCCAACTGCGAGAGCAACCTGGGCCTCGAAGACCTGCAGGACGGCCTTGGCGAGGGTTCGTTGGGGGGAATCGGGCGATCGGGCGAGGGATGAGAGACTTTGTGGGGGGGGAGGGGGTGACTTTGTGGCCATTGGATAATTAAGGAGTCTTCGCACTCTAGCTTTTTGGCTGAACCTTTGTGGATTTTCCGAATTGGAGCCACAAAAGGTTATTCACTTGTTGCAGAGGGCAGCCCCTTTCGATGGTGGAAAGCTGGGTGGGAAATCAACCACTTTGGTATCACACAAGATGCCCGTTTTGCATGGTTTCGCAGAGAAAGGCTGCTTGATGACATGCCTTTGTGATAGCCCATCTTGGACAGTTTCAGAGGGAAGGCTCCCATTTTGGATGGTTTCAGGCTTTTCTTGTCACCCTTTTGCCTTTTGGATTCTTCCAATTTTCCTCAAAGCGTAGCCACCGGCCAAAAACGGTTTGCCTCCTGGCCCAAGCCCGGAAACAAGAGCTTGGACCCGTCGATTCGATTTTTTCCCGATCTGCTCATTCGCCCCCCTGGCGGAGCGAAACGACTCGCAAGGACGGCGCGTCTTTGTCCAGCGCCATCGGCACCAGGACCTTTTCCTCGCGGGCGGGAGGGATGGGATGAGAGGGTCGCACCCTTCGGTTTCCACCAACTGGCGCCCCATGCTGCTTGGCTCACTTTTGTTCAGGCGCGGAGGCGGTTCTTTTCTTTGGCCGAGTTTGGAGAAATGCATGCAGGTTGGGAGGGAGGGTGTTGGGAAGGAGGGTGGTTGCAGCCCAAAGGTAGAGGTAAAAGAAGTTGATTCAAGGGGTTTTGTCCTGAAGGGTTTGGTTCCAGTTTTGCTGGGGAAGGATAGCCTCCTACCTTGCCATGGCACCAGTTGGTACCCATCCTCGGTTCGTAACAGAAATGCATCCTAGAAACTCTTCTGCTCTAGTTTTTTTGGTGGAGCCCCCCCCCCCCCCGGGCCCGCAAATTGAGGAAGCATGTAGATGACTTGCGTTGTGAATTCTGAAATTTGACCAAGCTAACCCTTCAGACAGGTCAAATCTGAGTCTGGACTGCTTCCCTTTGCAACCTATTCCAGGTTTAAAGTTCGTCGGGTTTTCTTTGGGTGGACTGGACACGTCCCATCTTGACAGCTCTTTGGCTGAAGCATCTTGGTTGACAATTCCTCCCAAGGCAACAAGTTTTGCGCTGCTTGCGCAGAGTGGCAATAGCCACCAGGCCACATGCTTCGTTTCTGTGTTCCTGGTTTTCTTTAAATTTACCCAGGGTTTCTACTGGCATTCGTTGGGGTCTCCCAGTTTTTTTTCTTTCTTTAAATTGGCGCTTTTCCGGCGATTTCTTGGTTTTCCCGGGCTTTTTTCAAGGTTTTCCTCGGGTTTTCCCTTGCACTTCCCTCCATCCCCTCCACCCCACGCTCGCGACATCCTGGCGCAGGATGTCGGAGTTCACGGACCCCACGAAGGCGGCGACGCTCTTCAGCAGCGGCAGCGCCAACGCGATGTCCTTCAGCGCGGAGGACGTCTTCGGAGACCCCCGGCCGAGGAAAGTCGCAGCCGAACTCGCGCGCGCAAGATGGGCTGTGTGCAACGTGCAACGCGCACGCAAGCGCGCGCGGAACCTCTTTTTGTACCCATTCTGTTCAGTGCCCTATAAAAACGTAGTTCTATTCCCTTAGCAGATGACACACCACACGCATCGATCTGTTCCACACTTATCGTTCTTTTCCATTTTCGAAGTTCGGTGTCCGCTCGGCGGACCATGTTTCTCAGCTCCACGGGCCAAACTCTGCACTTTGTTTATTCGATCCTTCTGTTTGCAAACATCGCTCTTCTGGGCTTGGACAGGGGGTTCACTCGTAGACGCCCGTTCGATTTGGCTTTTGGCCTTTTGCAGGGATAGGGAGGAGGCCAGCGGCGTCGGCACTGGATGCGGGCTTGGTGCTTGTGAGGCAAAACGTGTGATTTTGCATCCAGTTTGGGATTACTCTTCCTCCAACAAACGGTGCTGTGGGAAGGTGCCTGGAAGATCAGTTTTCCTCTTAAAGGAACCTTCTGTGAGGTGCGCCGTTAGTGGAAGGGAAGGTAGTGTGAATAGCTACCCTCCCGCCCTTTTCACACAGAACCTGACCCCCCCCCCCGAACGGTTCCATGTTAATTGGGGGTTGGAGAGTACTCGGGATGGGCGAGGTGACCTTTGACTTCTTAGACGTCCATTTGTTTTTCCCAACATGCGGCTCATCAGGCACCTTGTCCACGTTTGGTGGACCCTCCCCAAAAAAAAGAAGAACAACAACGTGGAGGATTCCTGTTGGAGCCTGCCAATCAAGGTGGAGGATTCCTGTTGCCATGGCAAGCTGGCAAAAGGACAGTCTGGCAGTCCAAGCGGCTTTCTGTTTTGGTGGGGAAGAATAGCATCTGGGAATGTGAATGGCCTACTGTTTGCTTAGGAATCCAACACCGCCACAAAAAAAACACAAATCCATCGGACTGTCCTCCGGTCCGTCGGTTCATCAAGCATAAGCAGGATCGGCACCAGAAGGCCCGCCAGCTGCGTCCGCTATTCGGATGGTCAGGTGATGCGTCAGGGAGGCAGATTCCGATGAAATGACCTGAGGTGTTGGACCAGTGATCCACAGTTGTCCAACACCGCAATCAAGCAACAGGTGATGGACCACCCATACCTCTTCCAGAGAGATGCTTGATTGAGGTGTTGGACCACCCATCCCCCCCCCCCCCCGCCGCACCCCGCGCAGTCTCAGCACACCTTGTCGTTCGTTTTGAGCGTTCCCGTGGGGATGGCTCCGAGTACATCTGTCTTTATGGCGAGCTTGCCCGAGCTCACCAGATGAAGTCTCTTGCGGATCTCCTTGTGTTTCCTTTTGGAGTTATTGCAAAGCATACAGTTGGGTTTAATTGCCTTGATTGTTTTGTCAAACTGTGCAAAAGGTATAGTATATGTGTAATCAAGAACTTTCTTGATCCAAGTGAACATGATCAATACAGACATTTACAATCAGGTTTTCTTTCATTAGTGCCCTGATTGTTTTGGTCTTGCATCCCCGGTCCAATTCAACTGGCCTCGGTGACCGGCAGCGCGAACGCCAGCGCGTCTTGGATGCTAGAGCCCCAGCAAACCCAACAGGGAGCAAGCAATGGCAGTAAGGCAGCCTACAAGCCTCTGCAGTGAGTGACTTGTGGTTGGCAAGTCGTTGCTCTTCTTGCATCGATCACCAATGCCTGTTCCCTCGCCGGATTCCGCTTTCTCTGGCTGGCGCTGATTCATCATTTTTGGCCTTCTCCCTGCGTTTGGTTTGAGCTTTTGGGCAGTGAGGTAAGGCACCCGGGGCCCAGCCAAGGAGATGACCAAGTTTATGGTGGCAACGTGCTTGAACCAGACCTCCTGTGCGGCCCCCACCGTAAACACCACCACCTCAGGACGGGATCGATCCGGAGCATAGCCCTTTTCCGGATGGTGTGAAGGACCCCTCCCGCAAAATAGTGCTTTCTTCTATCCCAGAAAAGGACCCCCCCCAAAACAAGACACACCCATTTGAGGTCCCTTCTTCACTCTTCAAAGATTCCTCTACCAGGGCGTTCTTTGTCAGTTCCATGACACTGTACACGATTGGAAGTCCAAAGAAGAAAGCAACGACAAAGTCAACTGACACGCGTGGATCACCCATGGCGTTTTTTTTTTTTTTTTACCTTTAAAAAAAAACAAAACTTTTGGGCTGTCTTTTTGACGGGAAACCTTAAAAGCCAATTCGGCGGGGGCGACCCTTTTCCGCGTGCAAGTGTGGGGCTCTGAAGTTTGCACCGATAGAGTCATTTTGGGCTTGAAGTGAACACTTTCTTTGAAGCAGATGTGCTTAGAATCCTCAAACAAGTGAAGAACCTAGAAGTGAAGTGGATGTGTGTGTGTTTTAGGTATTTGTCCTTCTGTCCACAATAGAAGTGTCCTGTTCTCACGCTGGAAACATGCTTGGCAAACTTGCTTGGCAAAGTATGGGCAGGCTGGAATCGCATGCTGCGTGGATGTTTCATGCCGGATGGGCGCCCCCGGTGCGAGACAGATTCGTCACCATCCATATGAAGCAAGGCATCCGCATTTGTCAGGACAAAAGTGTCCTGCCTCTATTTTTGGGCTGTTTGGTGTTAGGTCGACCCTACCGTGGTAAGACTGAAACGCGGTACTCCTGGGTTCCCGCAGTTGCACCAGACCAGTGATGACTTATCATCCGGGCCTCCCTTATCCGTTTGTTTCCTTTTCGCGTCATTTGAAGGTATGGATCAAAACTGGGAGCTCTTTTTGAGACGGACAGCCGCATGAAACTTGCCGTTTGTATTGGTCATTCAGCTTTGGCACTTACCCATGTCTTGGGAAACGTGCACGTTGCCATTCTGGCGGGGACTCTTCCCTTTTGCGATCTAGCGTTTCTTTCGCTTGATTCTTTTTCAACCAGTGTCCCTTTGCTTTTAAACCAACTTCCCCCCCCAAAAAAAAAACAAAAAAGCAAAAACACACATCACAATCCCTTTGCTTTTAAACCACCCCCCCCCAAAAAAAAAAGACAAAAAAAAACAATAAACACACAATCCCTTTGCTTTTAAACCAACCCCCCCCCAAAAAAAAAAAGAAAAAGAAGAAGAAGAAGAAGAAACCCAAACAAGAAAGGGGCCTCCTCCTTCAGATTCCGACAGGCGCCCGCAGCTACGTGTACTCCCCGACCCCAACAGAGCCCTGGAAGTTCGCGTGGGACGTGCTGGCCAGCAACGCGGGCATTCCAGCGGACATCAAGGAGCCTTTTTGGGGTCCCGACTTGTGGGTTGTCTCAAAACAAGGGACCCTCCAAGTTGGTGGACTGGGTGACCAGGTCCCCCAGCAATTGGTGGACTAGGTTTTGTTTAGGTGTTTCTAGGAATTTCTAGAGGCATGTGGCTAGCTCCCCCCAGCAATTGGTGCCAACTTTTACCAACTTTCTTTTTTGGTGGGGAGGGTTCGCCTACTAAAATAGACGATTCAAGAAAAAGGGGTACTCTTATTCTGACCTCTCAAATCTGGAGGACCTAGTGGATGTCCTTCGTTCTCCTTTAAAACCAACCCAAAAAGGGTGCCGTCAAAGAAAGAGGCAAACCCATGGGAGACCCCTGTTTGGTTGGTAGGGGACTTGTGTTTCTTGAGCAGCCCGGTGAGGTTTCAAGCATTCTTCGGCCCGGTGAGATCCTGGGTTGGTTCCGTGGATCCGGGATTGGCCAAAAAGCTGCGGTTCCCTTTCTTCTCATAGGGTCACTGGGCATGGACAACTATAGGTTTGGGTTGCCACAGACATGTGAAACGGGAGTTTTGAGTCCTCTTCTCTCGTTTTTTCCACTTGTGCAACCGAGAAAAAAATCGGGCCCCAGAAGGTTGCCACTTAGAGAAAAGCCAAAGGGTCCACGTCTGGAGATTGGAATCCCACAGGTGAGTGGCTCGTCTTTTTGTTGGAGTTTGGTACCCTTCCTTTTGATGGGTCTTAACGGACTTTTGGCGGGTCCGATTCCTTAAAAAACAAAAACACATGTGCTGCAGAGTTCCTGTTTTTTCATCTCCGCTTCGATTTCTCACGGCGTCAGGACACCATCAACAACGATTTCACCTTCACGGCACTTCCGGAGGAGGTGCGAGCCGGGCAAGCCCACTGTAATTCTCCTTTTTTGCTCTTCTCACTTCTCCACTTTCTGGACGTTGCAATTGTAAGGCCCACATTTTTTCCCCAAGAGGGCCGGGTTTCATGCTTGCCCCTTACGCGCCCCATGGAATCAGGTTCGGGTTCGCGGCCCGTTGAGTGTCTCAGGTATGTCCCTACCACCAGCGCTACTGCATCCCCTTCCCTGGTGTGGCCTTTGCAGAGGCTGGCTGCAGTGGCGGTTCCGTTGGAGAGGAAGGAACAGGGGACTCCTCAAGGGAAACCTGCCCTGGGTTCAAATCCCCTTGTGCGGGGTCTTTGTGCCACCTTTGGTGGAACAATTTTTCGACCCCCCTTCGTAGTGAAGGATTCCTTGTTCAGGGGGTCGCCAATTTCCTCACAAAAGGTGGCAAAAAGGACCCCGGTTTTTGCTGGGTTTGTCAGAGGCAGGTCCTGGGTTGTGGGATATCCCCACTTCTGTGATACAAGCAAGTCCTCTCTTTGTATGGGGGGCTAGTCTTTGGGAGGCCCTTTTTGTTGTATCACAGAAGCGGTCATTTCCCACAGCCCTGGACAGGTCCGTTTCTCTTTTGGCAACGGCTTCCTTTTGTTTTTTGTTGGGGGTGCCAACCAAAAGGGGTCCGAAGCGTCAAACTTCTCTTGCGCCCGCCCAGCGGAAGATACCCAACCGAGGGCCCAAGGCCGCCAAAAAACTCAAATTTAAAGCCACCCCCCGTTTTTGGTGCTTTTGAAAGTTACACCAAAGGACACCCACCATATTTTGGGGTCCACTAAATGGAGACACACCCATATACGGTTGGTTTGCAAAAGGAGGGCAGGCGGAAATTCAATCTGAAGTCCTCTCAAATGACCGATGGCGGCTCTTCCCATGCAGAGCGACACGAATGGGAGCCGTAGCAGCTTAGGTGACCTTTGAGCCATAGCAAGAGTCAAAGCGCTGAAATGGGTGTGGTTCCTTTCTTGCGGGTACCCCTTTTTACGCGGTTTTAAAAGGAACCAAAGCATTTTTGGATCCCCCCAAAAAGGCACCCACATAGTGATAATTTGCAAAAGTGTAATGCAGTAACAACTGCCATAGCCAGGAGAGTAGCTATCAGGGACCATCGACGGCGGTCAAGGACCATGAAGAACCATTGATGAGAAGCAGCTTCCGAATGAGTCTTTCTGCGACGGCGCTGAACCAGTACACGATTTCCCACAGAATGCCGCTCCATTCAATTCAAACACAGCTTAAACATCTACGGAAGTGAGACTGTAAGGCAAGCAGAGGGGCACTAGGCATGGTTCGGTTCTCACACCCGATCTTTGGCCTCTCAGCCAGCTGAGAAAACTGGTAGACCTGGAGGCCAGAGCCTTTGGGGAGCGAAGCTGATCGGGCGGATGTACTTTGATATGGCTATGAATTTGAATGAGGAACCCTCTCCAAAGTGGTTGGTGGACATGGATCCCCACCTAAATGATGCCCACCAAAGGGTCCTGAATTAAAATTCAGACCCATGCTTGCTTTGTTTGTGCTACCGCCTTCAGCTTGAAGGCTGGGCGAGCCACAAGTGCCGTTGATTCCCACCGAGTGCCGCATCCCTACCAGAACCCTTCTATCGCACCTTTGCGCAGAAGGTTTCTTCAGAACCTTTCATGTGGGGTTGCGCATGCCTTGCGGGGCACCCAAACATCTACTGGGCATTTCCAGGTGAGGTTGGAGATATGGATGCTTACAACCAATATAAGATTGTTCGGTTATACCCCTTAAGTTAAGTGGTATAAGTAGCTTATGCGGGTACTTGCCACCTCCCCACCCCATCCCTGAACGAAGGACTACCGCCGAGCCAATTTTTGTCACCGTCACCTGTCTCCGCCCTTGAAGTCATGGCCGGGGAATTCTCCTTGCAGCTCCTCTTGCCACATCTTCCAGTCCAAAATTGCACCGCCTCAAAAGCGGCATTGTGATTTTTCTCCAGCTAACTGACCATCAAAGTTGCGAGGGTGTCCAATTCCATTTTCTGGTCCAACCTAATTTTTTCGGAAGACCCTTTGTCCAACTTAAAATGTTCGTGGAAAACCTTGGAGGTGAGGAGGTGTCCTTGCATCCCCTCATTTGGCCTCTAGGTACCACATTCCCGGACCCAAGAAGGCGCGGATTCTTTGGTTCCACCTACCCGGTGGTTGTTTGCGTTTGGGGCCACATGTTTTTGAGCCACCTCCGTTTTTGGGCCCCCTGGTTCGCGGGTACCGGAATTCCCCCCCCCCCAAAGGCGCGGCCGTTCTTGGCCGTCGATAGGGCTCCTTGAGCCCAACTTGGGGTGAGGAGGTGTCCTTGTTTCCCCTCATGATTTGGCATTCGCCAGGTACCATGACTTTCAGACCACTTTCGGAGGGGCCAAAATGATCCCACCCCCTCTATGAATTTCAACTGGGATGATTTTCATATGGGGCGGACCCAAAAAGCCAAGAGCGTCGCCAGGGCTCCTTGAGCCAGTGCATCCCCAAAGTGGACGCGGGCGTCACGGCGGTGCTCGGGGAGGCCATGTCCTCCGCCCTCCAAGGCGAGTCATCGAGCCGTCGCGCCGCTTTTTGGGTGGACTCGGAGTCCCCGAAATGGCGCGCAGCAGTGCCACCCAAAAATCGGACCCCCCCCCCCTTGAAACCCATCAAAAGAGGGGTGCCAACTCCAAAAAAGACCCCGCCAAATTGTGGTTTTCCTCTCGGTTTCCCTTTAAACCCCCAGAAAAGGGGGGTACCAACTCCGCAAGACGTTCCCCCCCCCCCCCCCACGTGAAGACTGGTGGACCCGCGTGGGCCCCCCCCCGCCGAAACAGCGGGCCTGTCTTCCATGGCTGCCAGCCTGAATTTCGAGGTCCTCCCGCCAACCATGGCCGAACTTAACGACTCTCAGTGTTGCTCTTTGGTCTTCATCGAGGGCAGAGGGAACATCGAGTTTTTGGCCAGACGCTTTGGTCTTCATCGAGGGCGGAGGGAGTTGCGACATCAAGGCTTTTGGCCAGATCGCGCGTTCGTCAGACGTAAACCCGCGAGAGGTGCCAGCGAGCAAGCTCTGCGGCTTATGGACTCCAGTGCGGCTTGGCACCGGCGAAGCCTGGGTATGATGGGTGCTCGTTTTTGGGGAATAGGATTATCCCAACATGGCGCAACGGTTTTCCTTCTTGGTTTCCCTTATACCACCAAAAAAGGAGGTACCCAAAAGACCGACCCATATGGCACGGTGTTAGCTGAAGGTTATTTCGGCCGTCCGAGCCATAGATGGACCATTCTGAAGCCAGATTTTGATGGTGAGGTTCGCCTGGGAATGGTAGCGGTTGCAACTCCTTTGGTTTATCTCGTTGTTTTTCCTTGTTTTTCTCCTTCTCCCCAAGCAGTGTGAATATGCTACGGGGTTCTAACGGTTGCAAGGCCTGGTGTCTAGGTAACTTGCTTTTTTTCCCCCTCTCCTTTCTTGAGGGGGGTTCCGTGTAAATTCAAGTCCCAAATCCGAAGGTCTGGGGCGGCCGCGTCCTAACATCAGTTTTACCTGTCAACCCCCTCTTTGGCACGTGGTGGGCATCAAGAGATGGAACCCTGGTGCTTAATGGGAAGCGCAAGGCCACTGGAGGGGTTTAGCTTTTCGCCAAACTCGTCAAAGTGACCAACCAACCAACCAACCAACCAACCAACCAAACCAACCCCGACCGACCGACCCACCGACCAACCAACCACCAACCAACCAACCAACCAACCAACCAACCAACCAACCAACCAACCAACCAACCAACCAACCAACCCACCCACCCACCCACCCACCCACCCAACCCACCAACCAACCAACCAACCAACCAACCAACCAACCCACCCAACCAACCAACCAACCAACCAACCACCCAACCAACCAACCAACCAACCAACCAAACGATCGATGCGTCCCAGGTGTTGGTGTAATTTCGGCTTTCTGCCAGGCATGGGCGTCCTAGTGTTAGAGAAGGACTCCTACCTTTGGTGGAGAATCGCTGGAGAATCCACTATTTGGAGTGACCCTATTGTCTGGACACCCAAAACCTATATATATATATATATATATATTTATTTGTGTGTGTGTTTGCCATGAAGGTGGGGGGGGGTGGACAGTGAAACCGGGCACCAACCGCTTGGCGGAAGCCATGGAAGATGCCAACAAGAAGCACAAGAGGGAAGAAAGCGAGAACGCCCATAAGGTTTGCATAGTCATTTTAGTTATACTTTGTAGGCGAGTTTGAGGAGACCTCTGGGTTTCTGCTTTCCTTTTTGGTTTCTCTTCCAAATGATAATGTCCTTCATGGCCCTGAAGAGAGTGGATAACTGCTCTGACCCCCCTTTGCTAGCACGGACCGGCGGATGGAATGAGTTGGGTGCTTGTTTGCGGGTGGCTTTGTTCAAGCTGGCGACTCAAATCACCCGAAGCGCCGAGCCCGAATTCAGAAGAGCAGCGCATCTACAGCTGACGCATGTCTTGAAGGCTTCCCGAATGTAGGTTTTCTTCGTCTAGAATTTCTCCTGTTGGGAGATAGTGCTTTTGGATGGCGCTTTTCTTGGGAACCTGAAGGAAACCAGGGGGTTTGCCCTTGGTGGCTCTTGAGAATGGCGTGCCGCTCTCTGTTGATCCTCGAAAGAGGAGCAGCTAAACCCATTTCTCAAAACATCACGCACCCATTTGCGACAGCTGTGCCGCCTTGCCCCGTACTGAGTCCGGCGTCTTCGGCGAGATGCGACCTGGCTTCGACGAGTCGTCGCCGCATGAACATGTTCCAGGTTTCTTCAAAGGCTTTTGTAGGTGATGCGAGGATGAGGCACAGGGTGGAACATGTTCGAAGCCCGATTTTATCATTTTGAGACATGGCCCTTTGTCAGTGCCCAGGATGTCCACCATGGATTCCTTCTGCGTGGCCGCCTCAGTGCGGCTGTCCGGGTTTTGGGCTAAAGTTCCGCGGGAGAAACACACATAGAGTACCCTTGACCCCTTGACAGGCACTGTACTTTGGGCAACCTGACTTATGGGGATTCCTCATAGTATTGTATTTTGGGTGGCTGGACCCCGGATGGGCAGCTGAGAAGGGATTCTAGATGGCCATTTTACCACAAGCCAATGAGCAAATGAGCGCATTCGCCAAGCACTAGCCAGGTGGCGGGGCCGTTGAGAACAAGCGTGCGCTGTTGAGGAAGGATGAAGACACGCATATTGTTTGTGAACGTGGGTGAGATTACATACATATGCCTGATGGAAGAAGCACGACCTTGCTCCTTTTTTCTTTTTCTTTTTTTCTTCTCCAAGGTTTTCCTGACTGTTTACAGCATCCAGCTCACGCAAAGTATGTTGCTGTCAAATTGCGATCTGCAGATTGCAGGACATTTCACTGGAAGGTCACCAAGAAACACAGCAGTATCAGTGCCCGCATGTGGAAGCCATGCAGACATGCTACCGCTGGCCTTGCCTTGTAATCCATGTAATACTCCCAGAGTTGCTTTGTTGACTTGTCCGGAGCTTTGCCAGGATCATACTTCAACTTGTCCCGTGCTTTTGGGGTCCCGGGACGCGTCCCGTGCGCCGAAACCTGGGGGTCTCCGCTTCTCCGCGGCTTCTGACGGGCGGAGGTGGTGCTCTTCTTCTCCTTCGTCATCGGCTTGGTCTTCCTGGTCTTGCTGCGCTTCGTGGTGGGCGTCGCCGGGTGCCCAGGTGTTGGTCCCAGACAAAGGTCGGGTCCCCCAGAAGGGTTGCCGTCCCCCAGAGAAGTCGGCTTGTGCCTTGCAAGCCACAGGGGAAACCGTGGTAAGACCCAAGAGGGTCAACTCCTGTTGGTTGGGAATGAGGTTGCGCATTTTCCAGTCGTTGGGGCAGAAAATGTGCCAAACGGAAGGGGAGGGCTCTTTCTCCGCGCCGGTGGTTGGTTTCCTTTTGGGCCGAGCCCCGATTTTTGTTTTTTCAGAGGTGGTCTGGGCCTCCGTCTTTCTGGTAGCCGCGGGCTTTGCCTTCGGAGGCGGTCGGGCGTTTCGGGGTGGACGGGCGGGAGGTGGTGCAGCTGCGGGGGAGGGGTGTGTGTATCTACCCTTTGGGAAAACACCCACGAAAAGGGGGGGGGTTATCTCCCATTTGGGCTTATCTTCTAAAGTTTATCTCCCTGTGAATATCTCCCATTGATTTGTATTTTGTTGCATACCTACAGAGGGTTTGTCTCAAACCGGCCCAAAACGTTGTTTTAGTAGGAAGCTGCGCATTTCTATCAGCCAATCTTTGTGCGCGGGAGGGGTGGGGGAATTTGTTCCATGCATTTTTCTAGGGCCAAGCACATGTCTTTTTTGCTCGCAGAGTGTCTGAGCGAACTCGTTTTATTCTGTGCTTTTGGGGCTAGAAGTCCCAGGGCAAACCCGGGCCGTGGCAGCACTCAGCATTCAAAAAGAAGTTCATACAGGGATTCCTTGCGCCGTTGAAGGGAGCCTCCAAAAGTGGCGATTTGAAAGGAAAGCCCCCAGTCAGTTTGGGGAAATCCAGTGACGCCCGTGATACCTCGGCCGAGTCAAGTGAGTCGCGTCGAAGGGCAGGCCACCGCATGAGTGGCGCGCCTCACTTAGAATAGGCCGTAGCCGTTCTTTTGGTGCACGGGCCGAGGAAAACATGTGGGTATGGGTCAAAATTAAACCAGCAGGGGACCGCAGGTTTTCGTCCTTCTTTCCATTTGCCAGGGGTCCATTTGGGGCACCTATGTTTGACCCAGAGCCGGAGACACTTAGAACGGACACCAACATGGGCATCTGGCACAGCAGGAGCCTGGGCACTGAAAGGCGATACGGCTGTAGGAAGCCTCCATAGTCGACAGGTGTCGCGCAAAGAGCACCAAGCATCCTCCCTTGGTGGATCACAGTCATCCGGGTTCCTTAGCATTTAGTTGTTGTTGGTTGGTTGAGTGGTAGTTTCCATTCAACCCGCTAAAGAAAAACAACTTTTGGCAGGGGCTCTGAGGGCAGCTAAGCTCCCTGACAGTAAAGCTCCTTCGCATCCAGGCAACACAGATCGCATGGGGTGAACAACTCACGCTGCCTTCAGGCGACAAGGGAAGTGGCCGCTCGTCAGGGTAGCGCGTCATGGGTTGAAAGGAACCATCATCTTTATGAAGGGGGGGGCTTTATAAATGGGTATGGGTCAAAATTAAAAAAAAACACCTGGGGACCGCAGGTTTTGGTCTATGTTTCCACCTAGAGTTCCATTTGGGATACCTATTTTTGACCCACAGCCAAATCAGGGGTCAATGGGGCCCAACACGAACATTTTGTTTATGTGTTTTTTCTTCTTTTTTTTTTTCTCCCCATAGGCCTCATGATGTACATCCGCTCCTTCCAGTGCAGCGGGGCTGGGATCCTCGAGACGGGCTTCAGCACAGGCCGGCGGGGTGCACTGTTTGGGTCGTTGCTAGCTGGTCTTCCCTGGGTTTTGGGGTTAACTTGGGGAAGCTTGTAACCCGGAGCCATCCAGTTACCTGGGTTTTCTTGGAAGTTTTTTTTTTGGGGGGGTGTTGTTTTTTGTTTTTTTTTCTTTTGACAGATGCTTTTTGACGAGGCTGCAGCCATCATGTAACCTTGGCGGATATCCATCATTTTCCCAGAACTTGAAGAACTCTGTGCATGGCTGAAGTTCCGGTGCTACTGCGGCAACGAGGGCGTCTCACCTTCTCACCTCTAGATTTTATCATGGCTGGTTTTCTGCTGGGTAAATCCACTACGGCTTGCCTGGAAGCACTGGGTCATTTTGGCCTAGCAGAAGTGGAGTGCTCCGCCGCTCCGCCTGCCTAACGGGCAGATGGACCACTTCATAAACCCCATGCGAGGGTTATTCCCCAATCTTTCCAATAGGGTTTCATCCCTCCACGGTGGGTCCGTCCACAGGGGGTCAAGTTCTTTCCGGCACTCCTTTCGAGGCGTGCAGGTGGTTACCACGGTGGCGGTGGCCGCGCAAGACGCTGTGCGCGGGACCCCGGATCAGGGGACCGAGCGACGGGCCACGGGGCGACTGGAATTGTGGACCCTTTGGTGGACCTCATTTTGCATGGGGATTGATGTCATTTTTGATGTCATGAAACTCCTAGCCAGAGTGTGATGGCGCCATGCTCTAAGCAGACCCGAAGGGTAGATTTGAGCAACGGATGTTGGTTCTGCTTTTGGGGAAATGGAGGTCTACCCTGGGCTCAGGTCACCATAGAACCGCACCCTGACATCTTCGAAGGGAACCCCTTTGCTTTTTGGGGCTTGTCCACCCAATGACCTATGAAAGCATATATGAACCAGTGTAGCCAAGCATCTTAAAGTTTCTTCTTTCAGCCAAGCTTGCCCCGAACAGTTCCCATAGCATGTGGGTGTTATGAGGATTGTGGACTCCTGCAGGGTGGTCGGTTTCCTGCCCAAAATCAGCGTGGCTCGCAATTCAACAGCCAGGGCTACGAAGGTTTGAGTGTTTGGTTCCATTCAACGTGCCGTTTTGGTCCATCTATTTGAGCCACAGCCACAGCCATGTCTCGAAAAAGTTGGGGGAGCTTGCCCGGTGGTTTTTGGAAGGAGCACGGAACACGGAACGCACGGAGGGCTCCTCAGGGCTTACAGCGTTGCTGTGTTGCGGCTTGGAACTTTTGTTTTCGGGTTTGTTTGCAGGGAGGCCTTAAAGCTCAGGACACTGTGGGTGTGCTTTTGAGGCTTAGCAAACCCTTTCGCTTGTTTTTTCCCCGCACAACAGCTGAAAGCAGGGAGACCTGAAGACGCCACCCAAACGGGTGGTTCACATTGAGAAATTAGGAATAAATTGGGGCGGGGTGTCGGAAAGTGGTCTTTTGGGATGGTGTCAGTTTGCGGTTTGAACAGCTGGGTCGATCAAAGAGACATCCTCAAAACAAAAACCGCTAAATAGTGGTTTCACGGGAAACCAGTCAAACTCATTCTTGAATTACCGGAGTACCGGTCCAAATGGAAACCGGCAACTAAATTGTTTTTCAATCCCCCCTTAAAAGTAATTCTCAGAACTCGGAGTGTTCATTACTTACCGCCCGCAAATATGAGAACCACCTAAAATTTTTAGATGAGAACCGCCTCGCAAGAAAATCTGCACCCCTCCTTTTCGGCGCCCAAAAATATGAGAACCACCTCCAGTTTTTGTGCCCTCCTCTGTCCACTCAGCTTCTCTCACGGCCCCTCCGCCGCTCGTCTTCGAGGTCGGGCACCACGCTCAGCGAGGCCATGACGGGCAACGGCCAGGACTACCGGGGCGGCCAGCGCTACACGCGGCCCCTCGCTCCGGGGACTCCCCCATGGGATGTGCCGTTCGCGGGTGAGACCCAGGGGGGGGTCGTTTTTTTTTTTTTTTTCTCCGGCCGGGCTCTTTGAAGGAGGGTGGTGTTGGGGCACCCTCAATTAAGGACAGCCCTAAAAGAAGCAAGCCCCGCAAATGGGCAAAATGGAGAAGGGCAAGTCAGGTAGCAATTTGGGGAAAGATGCCAAAACGATGCGACTAGGCAGATGGATGCCGGCCAAAGCTGGGGGAAATATGCACAAATGGTACAAGTTAGCATGAACTCACATATTCGGTGGTAAAACGAGCTCACCTGTGATGATTTCCAAGCCCCAAAGAAAGGGTGGTGTCCCTTTGGTTCGCCTTTTTCGAATCGCTTTTTCTGGTTCGCGGGGCGATGGTTGACGCGGGCCATACAAATGATGCTCACCAAAGGATTCCCAATTCAAACTCATATTCTATAGAATCTTCTTAACAGAAGGAAGGTCCTAGTTCCCGCCTTCCACCTATGCATGGTCTTCCCCCATCAAATTCATAGCCAAGTCAAGCGCAGACTACCAGTCACATTGTTTGCATGGTTCTCCGTCAGTCACTTGATAACACATGTTTGGGCCACGCCCTATTGGAGATTGAAGGCATGCTCAGGGCCAGACGCCCGATATCCAGCACACCCCATAGCCGCGTATCAGAGTCACGCCGCTTCAGGACCCACAGACTGCCTGAACCAGTCGTTGCTTTGGGGTTGGGCAACATTTGCTTAAACAGCTAGGTCCCCCAGTAGTGCCCTTTTACCATTTTGTTGGGGAGGGTTCCCCTACTAAAATAGACTACAATAAAAAGGGTACCCTTCTTCTAACCTCTCCACTGGAGGACCTAGACAATCAACCCCCTTGGGCCCGTTTAAAGGGACCTCAAAGGAGGTTGGCTAGGCACTAGTAGTTCAATCCATCATTGTTGAAGCCAGGGATTGGTTCAATCTTTGTTCATTGTTGGGCAGCCACGGCCGCTGGTTCAGCTGAGGAGTCTCTACCAGTGCCAACATTGGGACAAAGACAGCCCACACGTCATCAGCTGCGCGCCTGCAGGGTGCATGGTCGGCTTAGAGTGGGTAAGGGTGTGGTGTGGGAACATCACAGTCACCAGCTGCTTCAATTCAAATGAGCCACAATCAAAACCTGGGTAGATGAAGGTTAGTAAGGGGCAGTCCCAGCCAGAAATAGTTGCGGCCGTCTTCTTAATTCTTTCCATGGTTCTGGGTAGACCATTTTAGTACCGGATTTTGATTGAGACTCAAATGGGTTTCCGCCGAGGGTGATGCTTAGGTGCCCTGTAGTTGCGGCATGATGGTGGTTCCCTGTAAAGACGCTCTGTGCAGCCCAGTGAAGCATGGACAGTTTTTGTCAAGCTACTTTGGCCTGGCAGACAGACCCTTGATTGACACCATTGGCGGGTCAGAGTGTCCAAGGGTTCAGAACTGTGCCCGGCCAACATTGACTGTCTAGGGTATATTTGGGAGGGAGTTTCCCCACAAACCAGGGGATTTTCAAATGTTCATGTCATTTAGGGCAACTAAGAAGTACTGTTGACCAATGTTTGCGATCCATGACCAAGGTTTGTTTGGCAGGAAGCTGTTCCTTTGGGATGGTGAATTCTTGCAGTTCACCCAGATCTGTTTACACATGGTATCATTTTTCTCATGAAAAGTAGTGCTGGCCAGAGTTCTCTCTCGCACCTTAGCTTGGCTGACTTGGATTCTTTACCGATTCCTGGACTGTCCGCCGTTCACCGCCAACGACGACGAGTCTTCGCTCCACAAATCGTGTCCCACGCTTTCTTCTCTGCTTGCACTCCCTGCCCTATTTCTCTGTGCTTCTTGCTTGATTGCTATTGGGTTGGATCTTTAGACTTTAACTTTTGGGTTGAAATCACGGGGCTTCCCATTGAAGCCACAAAAAGTAAAAACAAACAAACAAAAAAAACACTTTTTGCAGAGATCTCAACAGCCACCAAGCTCCGTGTCGGGCTTTTCCGCGCCCTCGTTCGCTTGAAACCGCTCGATTCTTTCGACGTTTCGCACTTCGCTTCCGGAAGCGCTGGGCTGTGCTTCAGCTGGCTGTCATAGAGGCGGCCAGTCGAGGGCTCGTCCATGTTGCCCATGTTACCAAAGTCGTAGACGGGCAAATTGACATAAACGCGCCGATTTGAGCGGGAGACGAGTGAAGACCTATGAAGGCCCTTTGCTGTAAATTGCTCATTTCCCATTTGTGGATTGCGCGGGGGTTGATCAATATTCCCTTCGGCCCCCAAATGACAATTGGTAACTTTTCCCATTTAGTAGGAGGTATATCATCTTTTGGTGGTTTTCTAACCAATGGTCGTAGACCTGTTGATCAACATATCACTTTGCCTGCGAAGGCTACAACCTCACAGCGTACCCCGAGCTCCAGCAGAACTACTGCCGCTCGGAAGGGACAAGGAAGTCAGTTGCTCGACCCCCCGACTATGAAGAAACCAGGGTGGAACATAGCAGAGGTGTCCTTTTTGGTGGTTTTGGCAGCAACTAGACGGCCCTTGTTGACCTGTTGCTTCAGAATCTATCAGGGCCATCTATTTTGCTAGAAGGACACCTATGATTGGTAGAAGCTTCGGCTCCTTTTGTTTTTTGATGGGACCAAGCTTCAATCCTAGGATCTTTGGATCAAGGAACTTGGCCTCGCGCTTTGCATAAACGCGCGCGCAGAGGTACGCCTTATTCTCTTGGTTCATTTCCCCATGCGGGGTTAAACGTGAATGTCTTTGGGCTTGAGGGGACGATTTGTAGGTGCCTAGGAATGGACGAGAGTATGCAATGGCATGTTGACCATGCCCTCTGCAAATATGCCACCCCAACTTCTTTTAGTGGGCATGAAATTCAACAGGGTAGGGGTACCACCTCGCAAGTGTTGGTGGACATGAATCCCCACATAAATGATGTCCACCGAAGGGTCCCTACTAAAATTCACACCCAAGTAGCTTTTTCTTGCAGTCGAGGCTACAAGCGGCCTTCCTTCACAAATTTCCCCCCAATGGCTTCCAAGCCACTTTAGGTTACGGTAGCAGTTAAAGACCCACTTTAGGTTACCCACTAAAATCTATACCTCCCGGCCCCTGCTGCTTTGTGTTGAGGTCGCAACCCCGACGGCTTGGCCCAGACGATCTGGTGGCTCGGCTTCTGGCGTCCCGCGTCCCGCTCTCCGAATCGGCGTCCATGGTTTTCTGCTACCAGTACCAGCCGGCTTTACTTGATATAGCCGGGAAGTGGATCTTTCGCGGCCTTTGGGGAAAATCGACTAAGACGTAGTTTGTCAGTTCTATGATTCACCATCCACGGATCTCAGGATAAAGCCCGTAGACCGGTGAGTTTTGTTGCAGACAGGCTGCACGCCTGATGGCCCTTGGCACGAGCGCCGAATGCATGAGCTTTGCTGCCCAAGCAAGACCCACACACCCACACACCCACATGCGCACACACCCACATGCGCACATACACACACACGCGCATCCCATGTCGCCGGTTCCTGTGGAATGGCCCAACCTGCTCGTAAAATATTCGGACAGTTTTTTCAGGAGCGATGAGCTTGTGTTTCCGCGTGCTCAGGGGTAGGCCCGTTCGTCGGTTGAACGATCGGAAGCACCGAAGGTTCTTGGCCAGCTACCCAAGAAGAGGCCAACTCACACAGCCCAAAGCCGGAAGCTTGATGGTATCACCGCTCGTTGCTCCGAGCTACAAACGGGGTACGACAACTGCTTGGCGTCTTTTTGTTTCCCACCTTCAACGAATTTGGTACCTTTGGCGGCAAGTTTGGGCCAGAATCCTCGGATCAACATATGCTTGGTGGACATGAGTGGCCCTCATGGCCGCTTCTTTGTTTCCTCCGTTGCCCTCTGAATGGAGCTTAGCCCGACAGCCTTTTGGTTTCGGGCAAGTCTTAGGCAAAAGCCCAACAAAATCTGCGCTCGTCTTTCTAGGTCCCCCAGTAGTGCCCTTTCTCTCCCCTTTTTTGGGTGGGAGGGTTCCCCTACTAAAATAGACCACAGAGAAAAAATCGGGTACCCTCCGTCTACTGGAGGACCTAGTCTTAGGCAACAGCCCAACAAAAGTTGCGCCCGTCTGAGGTGCTACACCACCGACAAGAACAAGCAGTGGGAGCTCTGCGACCCAGCGCCCCTGGCTGCCGTTAGCCGGGGTGGCCAGGAGGTTCGGAGCATCCCAACCCAAAAGCAACATACCCCGCAATAAAAGGGGCCCTCTCCACATTTTCCCTTTGTAGGGAGAAAGGTATGGATCACAGCTTAGGCCGCTGGTTTTCATGCGCTGTCTGACGGTCTATTGGAGACAACACAAGAACCATAGTGGGCCGTTTGGCTTGAGGAAACCTCCCATCTCTTTTTTTCCGAGTGCGCATTGACCAAGCCAGCAAAAGGATCGGGGCCGGTTCTGCTTGCTTGGACTTCACTTGCTTGGCGACTCGCCCAACTGGGGAGGGGCTTCCCAACTTCTCCCCGAAGGCAAACGTTGATTGGTGAGAGTGATCCAGCCCCGACTGCGTGACCCGGACCCTTCCATTGGATCGCACCAGGTGGGCTTGGCTTTGCCCGAGTGCCGGGGCCTCGGTTCCCCCGCTTGCAAGCCATAGGTCAGGGGAAATCCCAGGTACTCAGAGATAGCCCCAGCCAGAACCGATAGCGGCCGGCCCAGAACTGGGGTGTGATATGTGTTCGCTCGTGGCTAAACGGCCCAACTCCAATCATGGCTCATGCTTCGTTCCCTCTCTTCCCCAAAAGCGATGGCCGTGGGCAAGTGCTGGGCAGGTGAGGGATACTGCTTGGGCGCATGAGGGAAGAGGGGTGGGGAACAGGGAAGATTTCAGACCTTATTTTTTTCCAGGTCTTTCCCTTTCCAGGTTTTCAGGGCTCTTGCGCCTACCTTCCTGCTCTGAGGCCCTTTGCATTTGTTTCCGCGAGCTGTGTGAAAGGCGCTTGAGACCCCGCCCTCGGGCGTTGTTGGTCGCTCCCCAGGCACCAAAGGCTACGCGGTGGAGGATGGGACTTTACGCGGCCCGGAAAGAGTTTTCCGGCGCGGGTTCGGCGGGTTCGCTGTTCGAGGCGGCAGGCATGAAACGAGGTGCAGAGACGCTCTTGTTTGGGGATAGGGCCGTCAGCCGTACATAGGATTCTCACATTGGTGCCCTTTTGGTTCAGTTTGGTTGAAAAAAGGTGGCAGTTGGAAATACGTATCTATTTGCCAGGACTGCGCAGCAACAATCTGTTCGGCTGATTTATCGTTATTTCTACATGTGCATGCCAACCAGCGTGTCCGAACCAAGGGTGTCCACTCTGATTGCAAGGGCGGAATAAAGGCAACAGGTAGGCTACACCCCTCTTACCAGGTGAACTAGCCGTTCACAGAGTGGCCTGCCTTGAGCTGCTTTCTTGGTGGTTCCATCGCACAAAGGCATATCTAACCCCTAATAGTGCTGTTTGCGGAATACAAATGGCCGGTTTCCAGTCACGCCTCGGGTCCTTTGGCTCAGGTCCTCTTTTTTTGGGGACCTCTGTTTTGACACTGGGCATGGGTCATGTTGAACGATGCCCCGATTGTCGATTTTTTTCGGCTAAAACCTCTTGGCTTGAATCAAAAGGGCCTGAATTCTCACCCTCACAAAAAGGTCCCAAACGGGAAGCCACCAAGCAGCACCCTTACCCAGTAGATCTCAGTCACCGCTAGTAGCCCTTCGATCCATTTTCCATTTGGTCTTTAGATCGATTTATATGGTCTGGCTGTAACCCTTGGTCACCTACTATACCCCCTGAGAAACGGAGTTCCGATTTGGGGCCCAGAGGAAACCAGACGCCTTACCCGGGCGACGAGGGTGACGACAAGGGCCTGTCTCACGCCATCGGGTGGTTTTAACAAAGGACTAGCCAGCCCAGCATGTACAAACCAGCAGGTGCCACGATATTCGGAAGAGCAACGTTAAACATCCAGAAAGTTCTGACCCAAACTTGGACCGCATATTGAGAAATATTCTCTTCCAAACATACGGCTAGCTTTCGTTCACCTGTCAAGTTTCTCTAATGGAAGACCAAAAGGAAGCCTATATTTGTGTTAATATTTGGACACCTAGGCTACATTCTATTTGGCTTTGCTCTTTTATCGGTTGGAGCAAGAACCAGCTGAGGCGACGTGTTGAAGGCCTTCGCCTACATCATTTGGGCCTTCGGGGGCATTTGGGCCGGGGCCCCGGGTGGAGGGATGGGATGGGCGGTGAGTTTGGTGTGTGTGTGTGCGCGCGTGTGAGCGTGTGCGCTTGTGTGCGCTTGTGTGCGCTTGTGTGCGTTTGTGTGCGTTTATGTGCTTGTGTGTGCGTGTGTGTGTGTGTGTGTGCGCGTGTGAGCGTGTGAGCGTGTTTGTTTTTCAAAGTGACGGGTCCTTTTGTGGTTGGTAGATATTTAAGGACCCCGCTCTTTTCCGGGGACTTCGACAGTACCCAGTTGTGGGTTTATACCAAAAGGAAGCAGCTCCAATGTTCGGGCTCCCCTTGATGTGAGAACCACCCATGGTGCTTGCCCTCAATGCCCCACAATGGCGCAACATGAATCCCTGCTGAATGATTCGCTAAAGGGAAGGGCCCAAAGCTGGGCTAAACTTGGGAGCGTGGGGGGTCCTGCGGTCCTGCTTGAAGCTCCAAGTCAAGTGACTTGTGGCCGCCCCAAGGCCATGGGAAGCTGAGGGCATTTCGGGGAGAGGGGGGGTTGGCCAACATTTCTCCTCCGGCAGCACCCGTTTTGGAGGTGCTCCTGTGAAAGTTCTGTTTTGAGGGGGGCATTTTGTCCACCATTTCTCCTCTGGCAGCACCCATCAATTGTCGGAGGTGCCTCGCACAACTCGGAGCCTACTTGAGCAACTGGGTATTTGTGCGTTTTGGGGGACCTCCCCTGTTGGCTTTACAGGGAAGCCAACTTTTTGAGACCAGATTGTTGGAATTTGGTTTGGTTTTGAGGGACCTCAGGAAATCATAGGTCATAGGACCTCCCACCATCAGCCTTTCAACGGCGGCCTCGAAATGGGTGTGGGTCAAAATTAAACCACCAGAATATGGACCGCAGGTTTTGCTCCATGTTTCCACTTACCCGGGCAACCCATTTTGGGGACATATTGTTGACAGCCACAGCCAAATCGGAGCGGACGCTCCAAAGAGCCGAGATCATCGCGGTGTGCTTCCTGCAGAAGCGGATCCGGCTGGCGGTGGCGGTGAACAAGGTGGCAGCGCCTTGGCGAAGTCGAGAAGGGGGAGCCAGCAAGGGTCAGGGCGACAACACATGAGGTGCCAGGGGGGGGTCATGGGGTCATGGGGTCATATGGAGTCTTCTTTTTTTTTTTTTTGGGGGGGGGGTCATATAATTAGTATTGAAAGGGCACGTGATGTTCAACATTTCGCAGGCTTTGCCTTGACATTGCTTCTGGTTTGAGGGAGTCTCTCGATTCACAAGAGACTTTCTCAGTTTCTTCAGTCCACGACTACGCTTCGGTGGTGTGTCCGATTGCTTGGCTGTTCAACCTACCTGGCAGGTGACTGCCCATGGTCAAAAGGGAGCGAATCCCAGCCGTTCCATTCATCACCATGGTCATTACCTACTTGCCTGGCGTGTCAAGGTCTGACCCAGGCCCCCTTAGTAAATGATATGAGTACAGACTGGCGAGCGGCAGAGCGATCTCACTTTGCCCAAGTTCGGACCTTTTGCCGTGGACGATTGCTTTCGTTGCTCGCTAATTTCGGTGCTTTGCGTCGGCGGTTTTGAGAGCAGATCCAACAGAAGGGTGCCGTTGCCGTTTGGGTATGTCATGTCCATTAAATCATTAATGGATGAACCAATAATGATGGCTTCCCCTTTGGTTTCCCTTTCCAACTACCCAAACAAGGTCACCCGTGAAACAAGACGTCCATTTCCAGACCGTCACGAACTGAGGCGCAGTTCGTGTACAACAATCCGACCATCCTCGCGGTACCAGCGGGGACCCCGGAGTGCAAGCGGAGCCTCGCAGCCTAGCAACGAGACAACTTTTCTGGGTCGTTCGGGAGCCGAAGAAACGGAGAGCGACTCGAAGTGCTGATTTGAGTCATAGATCGCCCGGTTGTTTTTCCTCCAGGCTCTGCGATGGGTTACCTTTGAAGAACTGGGTCATGAACAAAGCTGTCCGAGTCGACATGCGATCCGAGGTTGTCCAGATCGCCATTGGATTTGCCTGGCTTCTGATCTGGATCGTGTGCGCCTCCTTCCTCCTCTCGCAAGTGCCGGCGGCCTACACGCCTCGCACTCGGACGGGAAACCGTTTGGATCTGGTCTTCCCCGATCCACAAGCGGGCGGTGCCAAGAAAGGCAAAGCAAGGCCAGATGGTCTGCCTGGAATTTTCCCACATCCAAAGGCGGCCGGTGCCAAGAAAGCCACAAACCAGATCAGCAGAGAGTTCCAGGAATCTCCTTGGGGAGCTTCTGCCAGTCTCCTTTCTTTCGGCCAGAGATCCACCTGACATTGGTATTTGCCTCCGAAGGCCAACGGACTCCTTTGCCACCTACATGGAAGCGCTGCCTGGCTGCAGATGGCGAAGCGTTGTGTGGCCTGCTGCTTCTGGTTGATGGTTGGTCGTTTGGTTGGTTGATTGGTTGGCTGGTGGGTCGCGGCCGTTGGGCTGGTCGTTTGGTCGTTTGGTTTGGCGGTCGATCGTTTGGTCGGTCGGTCGGTCGGTCGGTCGGTCGGTTAGTTGGTTTCTGTCTCTCTGTCTCTCTGTCTCTCTCTGTTTCTCCCTCTCTCGCTCTCTCTCGCTCTCTCTTTGTCTCTCTCTCTCTCTCTCTCTCTCTCGCTCTCTCTTTGTCTCTCTCTCTCTTTGTCTCTCTGTCTCTTTCTCTCTTTCTCTCTTTCTCTCTTTCTCTCTTTCTCTCTTTCTCTCTTTCTCTCTTTCTCTCTTTCTCTCTTTCTCTCTTTCTCTCTTTCTCTCTTTCTCTCTTTCTCTCTTTCTCTCTTTCTCTCTTTCTCTCTATCTCTCTTTCTCTCTCTCTCTCTTTCTCTCTTTCTCTCTTTCTCTCCCTCTCTCTCTCTCTCTTTCTCTCTTTCTCTCTTTCTCTCCCTCTCTCTCTCTCTCTTTGTCGCTCTCTGTCTCTCTCTCGCTCTCTCTTTCTCTCTTTCTCTCTTTCTCTCTTTCTGTCTTTCTCTCTTTCTCTCTTTCTGTCTTTCTCTCTTTCTCTCTTTCTCTCTTTCTCTCTTTCTCTCTCTCTCTCTCTCTTTCTCTCTTTCTCTCTTTCTCTCCCTCTCTCTCTCTCTCTTTCTCTCTTTCTCTCTTTCTCTCCCTCTCTCTCTCTTTCTCTCTTTCTCTCTTTCTCTCTCTCTCTCTCTCTTTCTCTCTTTGTGTCTTTCTCTCTTTCTCTCTTTCTCTCTTTCTCTCTCTCTCTCTCTCTTTCTCTCTTTCTCTCTTTCTCTCTTTCTCTCTTTCTCTCTTTCTCTCTTCTCTCTTTCTCTCTTTCTCTTTTTCTCTCTTTCTCTCCCTCTCTCTCTCTCTCTTTCTCTCTCTTTCTCTCTCCCTCTCTCTCTCTTTCTCTCTCTCTCTCTCTCTCTTTATCTCTCTCTCTCTCTCTCTTTCTCTGTGTCTCCCACTCTCTCTCTCTCCCTCTCTCTCTCTGTCTCTCTTTATCTCTATCTCTCTCTTTCTCTCTTTCTCTCCTCCTTTACCCGGTGCGATCGGTCCAGCTTTGTGGGTTGCCGAGCTTTCTTGAGCAGTCTTCTAAAACATGTTGAAGGATCTTTGAGGGTTCCTTGAGTAATTCTCCATGGGTTATTTTTGGCAAATTGCTCGTGGGCACGCTGGTCTGAATGAACAGAGGGAATTCCCAGCAGGCCCCAGTGCTCGACCCGATTGGTATGATCGGATTGTTCTCTTTAGACTTCGAAGCCTTACTCAGAACTGCAGCCTCCCAACTCACGTATGTTGACAGTTAGGGCTTGGAGCCCATTTTCCGGGTAGTATGTCTTGTTGGACTTGTTGAGCGAAACTGCCCAAGCCCCAAGCCCCCCTTTTTAGAAATTTAAAAAAAAGGGAGGAAGCCCGCGCCCTCCCTTCCGAACCCGGGGCGCGAATCTCGAGCAGCCCAAGCATCCCACGGATCCGGGGCTGAGGTTTGGCAATGACACCACCCCCGGTGCCTGCACCGACAAGTGGCCCAGCGGCACCGTATGGAAGTACGAGGCCCCGGATCGTACCAAAGCCACCCCGATCTTGACCCGGCTATACACGATTTTGACCAACACCACTCCGATTTTGAGGTTTTGAGCTTATGTTTTTATGACCAACACCGATGTTGACTCAGAACTGGAACGGATCGGTGCTGGTTGGCACGGAGCTGGTGTTTGAAAATTGGCCGACCAAGCCCTTCGCACCATCGGTAGGTGGCTTCTCCAATGATTTTCACAGGAATTTCTCTATCCACAGTCTTGACCATGTTGGCAAAAAAGTCAACGGCGTCAAAGGGGGCACCCTGCAACAATAGGACCCCTTGTCAAAAGGACGGTCTTGCAAAGGGGGTTTGTGCACTTCCATGCTGGCGAGGGGGACACATCTACTGCCGGTGCTGTTCGTGAATCCTTCTCTCTCCGATGCTTCCGTGCCATCTAAAGCCCCCTTTTTGCTTGGGGCCCGGTGGGGATGGTTTTTTCTTTTTTGGTTTTGGTTTTTTGACAGGGGATCATCGACAAGAGCAGGGTTGTGGGATCACTCGGGGTTTCTCCAACCACTTCTGTGATACCTTCGGGGGACTCCCCCGGTAAATACGAAGAAACTCGTCTTTGGGGTTAGGCCCTTTCTGGTGTATCACAGAAGTGGATTCCATTCCCAGCCCTGGACAAGAGGACTCGGAGCCTCGCCAGGGCGACCTCAGCTCTGCGAACGACACCTGCTCCGGAGTGTACGGCGACACCACCGGCATGGAGACGGGGAGCCCAGGCTAGAGATCTCTTGGAATCCCATGGCTTGAGGAATTGACCGCCTCATGTGGCTGTGGTTGTCAAAACCGTTTTGGGATCCCATTTTGGGGTAGGTGCACCACCCATTTTAGAACCTATTGTGGTGAGGATTGGGATGTTCGTTGGGGGTGTACGGGATTTTGACCCATGGCCAGATCTCTTGGAATCCGATGGCTTGAGTAATTGGCGGCCTTATGTTGGGGGGTTTGGCATGGTGGCGTTGGCGACTTTTGGGAAGTAAACACTCGAGCTGTTGACTGGTTCATTGCTTTGGCGCTTCGCTGTGTTGCTTGGCGGTCGTTTGGTCACTTGTACACCGCAGCCTGGCAGCACTTTCAACCTTTTTACATTGGCCGGCCCCCTCCAGGTTCCTAAGTGCAAATCGGACCTTGGCCCTTCGACAAGCCGGCTTGCCCAGTTCCAGGCAATAGGTTTGCGACAAAGAAGCACAACAAAGCACTGTTTTTTTTTCCACGGCTCCTGGTTCAGATGAAAACCGGATGCAGGGTTGTGGGATCACTGGGGGTTTATCCAGCCACTTCTGCTTACCTCTTAAAAACACAACTTTTCAACTTTTTCGGTAACATGGGCTATATGTCTGTAAAAGATTAACTTCCCCAGGGCTTGGAGTTTTAAGGGGTAAGTCTGTGATACCTCCGGGAATCCCCTTCTAAAATGGGGGGGGTGAGCCTTCGGGGATCGGCCCTGTTGGTTGTACAGATCCGCGGAGTCCATTTCCCGCATGCAGATCTAGGCCGAAGTGCTGGCGCTGCTACCCGCCTCGCTACGCCTTTGACTACAAGTTCGCGGGTGCTGCTTTGACCACCGAGGGGCCCGGGGAGGGCGGGGGCACTTCAAGTTCGTACGTGAACATCTTGGTTTAAGTCTACCTGGGGGGTACTGAAAACATGGGGCGTGTAAAGTCAACAATTGCCGAAAGCATTCTAGTGCCTGAGGTCCCCTTCTGCACCGCACTTGCTGAGCTGTTGCTGGCTTGGTTCTGCGGGGATGAGGGAATAAGCCCTATAAAGCATCCATGGTTTCCTTCAGATAGTCTTTTAAGTTCATGTTTAAGTGTGGATGTACCAGACAAATTTGAGGTCTTTCAGAGCCTCCCAGCTTGGGATGGTCACCCAAAACCGGGGGGGGGGAGTGCTCCAGGCTACCGCGCCCCCGGGTGGAGTTTCGACTCTTTCTCTCATGTTCGGGTCCTTTTTGTTTTTGCGGGATAGCCGGGTTTTGGAACTTCGGTGCCGGAAGGAGGCGTGGAGCACCGCATGCTGTTGGGGATATCACCTGAGCCTTTTGTTTTTGGGCGGGATAGCCGGGTTCTCCCGAAGTTCGGTGCCGGAAGGAGGCGTGGGAACCCACGTCTCGACGGAGTTTTGGACATTTCGGCGCCGGGTTCGAGCCTTTTTCCTTTCCGAGCCGGGCGACGCCACTGTTTTTTGATCAGCGGCGGACATTATTCCTTGGAGTTGCACAGGGCGGTTGATGGCAAAAGTTGCAATCGGTCATTTGGCCGAAGGGCAGTCACGGTCCGACTCGTTGTTGGACAGGCAAGGCTTCCGTGATCGGAGTTGAATCCTGAAGCCGGGGCAAAAGTCCTGAAGTCGGGGCTCCTTTCTAGACAGCTCGAGGCCGCCTGCTGTTCTTTTTTGGTTTTGCTGAGCCGGTGAGGGAAAGGATGGCCGTCCTTTGGAATACACGCTTGCCCAGTTGCAAGGCGGACTGGTGGTTGGGTTTCCTTCCGGTTTCCTTTCAATTCATCCAGAAGTGGGTTTCGTAGTTGCAGACTCGAATGTTGCAGGTGGGCCAAAAATCGGGAGCGTTTTGGTGAGATCACGCTTCGGGTCACCAATCTTTCCCACCTTGTTGCTCCTTGACACTACTTCCTTTCACTTGTGTGGTTGTGTGTGTGTGTGTTGCGCATCCCTAGAGGTTGCAGGCAGAATACAACTATTTTGGGTAGTTGCAAGGCCCCCCACGTGATGTCTGTTAACGTCCGCCCCCTCCCACACCAGTAAGATTTACTTTCCCACAGAACAAGTCCGAGCAGAAAGCACACGCTTTGGGCCCGCAACTTGGTGGGTTTCTATCAGACATGACGCCTGGGCTTGTCCATGAAGAAGCACCACCCGCCGTTGGTCGGTGGTATGGCGGGGTCCAACAAGTCGCTTCGAGGCTTTCTTTACCCTGCTGTGGAACAACGCCTTCCTGGTGGCGTTGGGCCAGTGGGGAAGCCCAGGCCTTTGGAGCGTTTGGAGTTGCCAGCAGCAATTCCCTGGCTGGGCTTCAGATTCCACGGCGAACCCATGTGGACTCAATCCCATGGGCTTTGCAGGTGATATTTTCAGCTTCTGGGCCTGGAGCATCCGAAAAAGCCCAGCTTTGTGTTTCACACCCCTGTTCTGACTAAACCAAACCAGCCCTCTTACCATGTCGCAACAGTTTGCAATACCGCCACGGCGCGACTCGGCCAGGGCGGCTTTTTCCCTCAGCTTCGGTGTGCTCGCTTGAACCCCTCCCCATTTCGGCGCGGATCTGTGTGACATGTCACGGGGAGTCCTCAAAATGCTTGGTGGCGAAGGCCATCCGGTCCCTTAGCTTTTTAGCCTTTTAGTGTTCAGTGGGGGTTTCCATTCAACCCAAAAGTTCAACTTTTAGCAGGGGCAGCCCAGAAAACTATGACTCCTCTCGGTGCGTTTGAAATGAAGCGTGGTTGGGTGCTCAAGCGTGTTCCGCAGGGTTGCCGGCAGCCAGCACATGGGTATCGCCTGAAAAATGGGCCCATCTCAGAGCGACTGTTGATTTTTTTAAGCACCATCCAACAGGGGTCCTGAATTCTAGGAGACCCCCTTCTCGCGCCTCGTAGCGAATCCGTGGATAGTGGTTGCCTAAAACAAGCCAGGGGTGTTCGCTGAGAGTACTGCGAAAGGCAGCCGGCAATCCCTAACTTGTCATGGTTCGACTAGGTGGAAACTGGTTTTCCTTTTGACTTCTTTCAAAAAACTGATGTGCAAATCAACTATCGAGTTGCAACCCCAGCACACGCTGGGCATCCATGTTGGTTTCTTTTGCTCAAAGTGAGACCTTCAATCAATGAGACACACACACACACAAACACACGCGTCTTGGTCTGTCCCGAAATCCGGCCTCCCCTTGTTGGATAGTTTAAAAGGAAGCCACTCATTTGCGCGTTCCCCTATTTTGAAACAACCCCATATCCTCATATCTCTATGTATATATACATATACATACACATGTAAGCTTCCTTTCCTCCACCAAGCGGAGCTGCATGACCGATGGCTTCACAACTGCTTTAATGGGCATTGTCTCTCAGAATTTGGAGGGTGTGGCTTTTTTTGGTGGTCTGCACCCCTCTATTGTGATTGAGCCTCCGCTTTTTGTTTCATGGCTCACCTAAAGTGAGCATTCTGAGGGGGTTCTCACAATTACTTTGGTGTGGTCCTTTGAAGCGTCATTTTTTTCGCATCAAGAGGGTAAACTTGATGTCACATTTTTTTTGACCCAGCCCAACCCCGGGATTGCGGACGGAGGCTTATTGTGGCGGGCGCCTGCGCGCAGTGGTTCTTCACCTCCGATGAGCGCCGCGGCAAGGCCTGCGGGCCTGGGCCGTGAAGATTGGCCCGGTGGCCGATCACTGTCCCCGGATAGATCGCGCGAGTTGACAGGGAAGCCACGTGAAATGGGGGGCACGCAGATCAAGTGAGTGGATATTTGCACGCCCAACTTTTGGGTGCAGGGGGCGGGGGGAGGGCGCCAGATCTAGAGAGACCTTGATTTTTTTTGGGTGTGCCATGTTAATTGTCAGCAAATTAGCAGAAAGGGCCCCGCAAACATCAATCGGGTTGCCCAGTACAGAGCCGTTTGACATCCTGGCGTCATTTGCCGCCACACCAACCCTTTTGGTGAGGAAGTCTCCTGGGAGCTCTCGGACGAATTGAACTGAGAGGTTCCTTTTGGCACGCTCAGCCCGCACACCTGTCGGTTGACATGCTGCTGTCTTTGGAAAGAGCAACCTTTGCTAGCCGTGTCGTTCTGAAAATCCCCGGGCTGCAGTGGTGAGAAAGAAACGGATCTGTTGATCACCATTGTCTCATCCGGAATGCTGTTGACAGACGTTGACAGAGGCAACTCTGCAAAATGAAGGGTCCCGGATTTCAGGTGAGAGGGCGTAGAGTTGCCTTACCAGGAGCACTTTCATTGTTCTCAACATTATATTTTTTTTTAAAAGTCAGTTTAGCCTGTAATCGCCAGGGGCTACATAATTACATGACTGAAGCTCACGTTGCAAGGCGGCCTCATTGGACCGTTCTTCCATGACGCACTGCTTGTTGTTATGCACCCTTGTGCATTGAGGGGGGCCCGCAGCCAAGGAGCGCAAGAATGCTTAGAAGTCACGTGCCAGAACTTATTGGCTCTATGCAATCATGACTGCTGTACAAAAGCTGTGCAAAGTGACTTTCTTTCATGTATTCATATCTAACCGTGGGCATGTTCCACAGCATGCACATCAAGGTCCTTTGCCGCCCAAAATCAGCATTCCACCAACCTGATGTGTCAACCACTGGTCCTTCTTTGATTCTTGCGTGGTCTTTGTTGCACCCCAATCCGCCAAGCTTTACATCGGCTTTTAGGGCCGCGTCCAGTGGCCAGGAGAACGTGATTCGCCAGTCCCTTCGCATCGCCTTCCGCATCTCGGCCGGCCAAGAGAATGTGGGCCGGCTTTGGTGTGGGGAAGAACAGGGTGTCCGAGCCACGTTCCTTTTTGGAACCTTCAAAAGTGGCAATCGTTTTTAATGGACACCAGCTGCAAAATGATCAACTTTTGATTTGGGAGATCCAGTGACCCCTGAATAATCAGGGATCATTTAGGCCGAAAGGTGGAGCTCCCTGGTCGGGGTGATGTTTTCAGAGTTGGCACATTTCTCCCTGACGGGGGTATGTGTGGCAGGGTCCTGTGGACGGGTCTGCGTACGTGGCCATTGTCTTGGACCATTTTGCTCTTTCAAACCTCGCGGGTGCCATTTGGGAAGAACCCTTCACCATCTTGCTGGTGCGAGAGATGCAGGGAATGAGAAATGGAATGACCCCGAGACAAACCATCTATCTGGTGGTTTCCTTTCAAGGAATCCCTGGGATTCCCACATTCCTTACCTATCGCACCAGCAAGCCAGGTGCTGAAAGCTGTGTTCCATTGGCCGAATTGGCCCCCTTGGCTTCCCTCACACTTTGCTCGAGGCCACTCTTGTTCTGCACGTTGACCGTTAAACAATTCAACAAGAAGTGGATAGTCCCACTTCTTTTTGCAAACGGCGGTTGTTCTGTCTGTCTTTCTGTCTTTCTGTCTTTCTGTCTTTCTGTCTGTCTGTCCTGTCCCGTCCCCGTCCCTGTCCCCATCCCCGTCCCCGTCCCCGTCCTGGCCTGTCATGTCCTGTCCTGTCCCGTGTCTGTCTGTCTGTCTGCTTCGCTTCGCTTCGCTTCGCTTCGCATTGCTTGCTTTGCTTTGCTTGCTTGCTTGCTTGCTTGCTTGCTTGCTTGCTTGCTTGCTTGCTTGCTTGCTTGCTTGCTTGCTTGCTTGCTTGCTTGCTTGCTTGCTTGCTTGCTTGCTTGCTTGCTTGCTTGCTTGCTTGCTTGCTTGCTTGCTTGCTTGCTTGCTTGCTTGCTTGCTTGCTTGCTTGCTTGCTTGCTTGCTTGCTTGCTTGCTTGCTTGCTTGCTTGCTTGCTTGCTTGCTTGCTTGCTTGCTTGCTTGCTTGCTTGCTTGCTTGCTTGCTTGCTTGCTTGCTTGCTTGCTTGCTTGCTTGCTTGCTTGCTTGCTTGCTGCTTGCTTGCTTGCTGCTCTGTCTCTCTGTCTCTCTGCCTCTCTGTCTTTCTGTCTCTCTGTTTCTTTCTCTATTTTCTCTGTTTCTTTGTGTCTTTGTTTCTCGGTTTCTTTGGCGGGTTGTTGTTTGTTGGTTTTCTTGCTTGCTTGCTTGTCTGTTTGTTTGGCTGGTTGTTTGTTTTGTTTTGTTTTGTTTTGTTTTGTTTTGTTTTGTCTGTCTGTCTGTCTGTTTCTTTGTTTCTTTGTTTCTTTGTTTGTTTGTTTGTTTGTTTGTTTGTCTATTAGTCCCTTTTAGACGGTCACTTGTACTCTTGTGAGTTCCTGGACGATTGAATGGATCGTGCTCTACTGAACGGCTGTCGAGAGGCCCTGGTACAGGAGGAGCCATCTGCCCGTGGTTAAAGTTAAACAACCCGTAAAAAGGATGGACATGGACTCGTTCTTGGTTGACCTTCTTTTTCTTCTTCGTCTTCTTTTTATTTTTTGTCCTTCTTCTTTTTCTTCTTCTTCGTCTTCTTCTTCTTCTTCTTCTTCTTCTTCTCTTGTTGACGATTCTTATTCTTCTAATGGTTTGGCCAAGGTTGACGCATGGGGTGTGCTTGGGAGCGACGTACCAGACAGTACACAGGTCATACCACTTTTGCATATTGGCTGGGGTGATGTACTGGGAAAAGCATACCTGACATGTATTTCCAGTAAATGCTTCAACCTGACATGGGCACTGCTCGTGACAAGTAGCTGAACCTCCGGAAAATGCAAACAAACGCTGCTCTTGGACGTTCAAGGCATTTACCCTCCTTCCAGCAACCATGGAAGTGGACGGAGGGGTTCCCCAAAAGGAAAGCAGTCTTCTAAAACCCTCCTCCTGTCAGCCTCCATGATTGCTACCCCTCCGGAGGGTAGCAAGCTACAACCCTGTTTGCAAAGCGGAACACGGGGGGTCAGTTCCCTTTTGGCCGAGGTGGCATTGCGCGTCAACATGGATTCAACATGGCCCATGATTCGGCTGGGCTGGGGGCGGGTCTTCAGTGCTTCTTACCCGTCCGAGGCTACCACTTGGGCACGGTCGCCTTTGGTGCCGTGCTCGTCAGACGCTGGATGGGGCCCGGGAGAGTTCTGGGTTTCAGCGCACATGCCCCAAATGGGTATGTGTTATTTGTTTCAACCACCAAGATATGGACTGCATCTAGTCCTGGTTTCATTTACCAGGAACCCCCCCATTTTGGGGTCACCCCCTATGTTTTGCGCAGCGTGGGGCAATTGCCTGTAGTTGATTGGAATCCATTCCGCCTTCCAAGGGCGCTCGACGGCCGCGCACAATTGGACCACGGGTTCGGGGTTGACACTCCAAGGATCTGATTGCCACAAACAATCCCCCAATCTTGACCTGCCTAGAGCTAGGGATAATGTTGAACCCATATTTTCATCAACCAACCAGTTAAGCAACCCTAGTTTATTAATGAAATTCGGGGGGAGGTCTTTGGCCCTAAAACGTGCTCTGATTCCCCACTAAACCCAGGTTGACACTCCCCTATCAACCCAGGGGCACCCCCCGAATTTGATAAACTGGGTTTTAATATGGGGTCAACCTTTGTACATGTTCCTTTTCGGTGGTTTTAAGCGCCGTTTTGGCTGATCTCGGCGACCTGGATATCGAGGGCACCTACAAAAATCCGCCACAGGGGTGCCGACCACCGAAAGCGCCGAAAGCGCCTGAGGTGCCTTCATCCTGGCGCTGGTCCAGTTCATCAGGCCTCCAATCCCATGGAACCTACTGGAGAAATGGCCTCAATGTCAGGTTCCATGGTGGGAGGGTACTGGTTTGGATGGGTAGGACTGGCCCCATCCTTTTACCCTTCTCAAAGTCACCCCCTAAGTGCTAGGGTAAAGGACACATCCCCCATGTCTGACTTTGATCACTAGAAACGGTCAAATAATGACCCCAGTGGTAGTGGGAGGGTACCGGTTTGACCCCCTGTGGATTCAAATCGGGCTTCATCCATCTCAACTGGTGCGAAATGGAAGTCGTCCACCCACGGTATGATCCATGTCGCACCAGTTGGGATTCCACCAACTGTGTGGCTGGTTTCAAAGTGTCCTACAATGTTGCAACCCCGCTTTCATTGTTTAGGCCTTGGACCAAACACCAGGGAGAAGCAAGGCAGTTGGAAGCTGGGGTAGTTCGTGGCATGTTTCGCACTCTTGGAATTCAACCAAGTCCTGTACGTGCATTCCCTGAGCGGGCCCACGGTGGAGTATGCGATGAGGCAAACAAACAGCCGGCAGCTACATTTCGGTGTGCTTCTGGGCGTTGATCCGACCTCATTCCTGGTTGGACCATGAGCATTGTTTTCCGTCGAAACAAAAACGACTTGGAGTCTTGGTGGGTGGTGCTGCGAGTGTACTCCGGCAAGCTTACCGTTCCTTCTGGAACTTCAACTAAGACGGGGCAGTCTCACCTTGAAAGGCCCGCTTCCAAATCTTGGGTTTCAGGGGGACCCTGAGGCTGGCCTCCCTCAAATGGTTGAACATGACTCTCCGCCATGTGAGTTATGCCGATCCAAGGGTACAACTTGCCAGCCAGTTGAAACGACTTGCCTAGGTGCTGGTGACTGCGATGTTGAATGCACATCAGGTAAGTAGGTTATAAGTTGTGACCATTGCGATAAGGGGACAACAAGGGGGCCCACTGACTACACCTTGCCTATCCCATGTAGAACCATGAGTATAGGCCAGACAACCATGAATCTACAGGTTTCTTCAGCTTCATCCCTATGGAAGAGACGCTGGCCCGTATGCCTACCGCCGAGAAAGGACTTCAGAACTATCATCATCATCATCATCATCATCAGCATCATCAGAACCCACCATGGAATAGGAGCTCCCTTGAGCCATTCCTGTTAAGTGGGAACCTGGTTTAGTCTCCCCTCTCTCTGTGCTTGCCAGAAGACTCCCGGTGTTTTTCTTCAATACTTGGTACGGCAGTGCGCTTTGCATGTCACCTCTCGCCAAGGTAACAAAGGCGAGACCTCTCAACCATCAAACCCGAAGGGTCAACTCAGCTGGTTTGGTTTCCTCCAGTTTGCTTTCGACCAGCTTTTCTACCCCTCAGGATGTTCCTTTCGCTTCTTTGGAGCTACTTAGCACGCTTGTTTCCTTGTATTTGCGTGTGGGTGTGTATGTGTGTGTGTGTGAGAGTTCTTTGAGGGGTACCCTTTTCACCTTGAGTGAGTGTCATTCAGCCTCCGTCCTCATGGCAAACCACTGCCGCAGGTATCTCTGCAAGTACTTTGAGAAACAGGCCGGAGGGGGGCCCGTAAGGCACCTGAAAACTCCCTTGGATCTGCCCTTATCATCATATGCATGCAAAGTTTCGCAACTCTTCGCTACCTGAACACGGGTGTTCATTTCTTTGGCCAACCACATGTGGCAAATTCAGCTTCATGCCAACAGCTTGTGTTGTTGAAGCAATGTAGGAATGCATGCAAGCCAGGACTCGGTTTTCCTGCTTTTCACGCAGGTTTTTTCAGAAATCATGCACCCGGAATGAACTGGGGACCCCTGGTTCCATGCAGGGAGTCAGCTGACGGTCTGTAGGGTTTCTCAATGCCCACAACATGCACTGGAGTGTCAGTCAGCAGATTCTGCGCGCTGAAGGACTGTTTTGGATCCTTCGCACATGGTTGCGGGGAAATGAGCTGTTTGGCTGCCACCCTTTTGTAATACCAATCAAACGTCCCTTCCCCCCCCCTTTCGGGATGGGGACCCCACTTGTTTATCCCAGAACGATTTCTTTCATGACAGGCATTGATTCTTGATTTGGCTTTTCGCGCACCACGTGTTCCAAAAGACGGGCTCTATTTCTCATACCACATGGCCCGTGCAAATGACGGGCCTTTGTCGCGCCTCACCACCCCCTCGTGCCGCGTTTGCTTTGCCATCGCTGGGTCCAGAACCTGGATGGAAACTGGATAAATCGCGGGGAGGAACGAAGGGCGCGGAGGAAAGGTTCCGAAACGGGTGTTTGCCTGATTCCTGGTTCCTTTTCACCGTGTTCCTCAAAGATATTTCTTTGGTTTCTTTCTGATTTCATCATTTTTGTTGTTGTCCTCATGTATATATATATATAATTTAAATATGTTTGTATACATAGACTTTTTGTTTTCCTTGTTTTTTCAACTTTTGGTTGCTCAAATATGTTTTTGTTGGCGTCCTTGTTCCTCATATATTTTTCATGACCATATATATGTATATATATATATACATATATATATATATATATATACATATATATATATATATATAACCTGTTTTTTTTGGTTTTCCCTGTTCCTCAAAACATATTTGGTGCGTTTCCGGGGCGGTTTAGTGAGAGTCGCCGGCCTTGGCCAAGACGACCGCGCCGATGTTCGCCTTTCGAAGCCCAGGCGTCGGCGCAGAAGAACCGGGTGATGGCCGGGGGCCTTTGGAATGGGCGAGATGTTGGATGTAGTGTGTGTCTGTGTGTGAGCGTTTTTTTGTTTTGGTCTGTTTGTGTGTTTGTGTTTTTTTTGGTTTGTTTGATTGTTTTGTTTCGTTTGTTTGTTTTGTTTGTTTTGTTTCGTTTGTTTGTTTGTTTGTTTGTTTGTTTGTTTGTTTGTTTGTTTGTGTGTTTTTGTGTTGTTTTGAGGTTGGTACCTGTTTTCATGTTCGACAGGACCACCACAAAGGATTGTGTCAAGGTCGGTTGCACCGGCATTCACCGATCGCCATGAGCTTGCGCCTCATGAGCTTGCGCTGTCGACGGCTTCGCCCATTCAGGGGTTTCCCTCAGCTTGGCTTCAAAGACAAAACTGCATGCGAAAAGGGAGAGTGGTTTGATCGAATATGGAGGTTGTGCACAAATGGACGATGTTACTGTGGATGGGCAAATTTTTGCACTACCTGAGAAGCCCTGGAATGGTGATTCCCCTGTAATGAAATACCAACAAACGTTATGGATTCAACCATGGTTTCATTTCGTGGTGCGAAATCGATTTCGTCCACCAGTAGGTAGAACTCTGTGGTGCAGCTTGGCACTCCCCATATTGCTCGTGGTTCTGAGCAGACAGTTGACTTCCCTGCGACGTACGCCTGCATGGCTGGGGTGGATGAAGTGGCCCATATGGATTAGGGCCGTGCGAGAGATGCCGAGACCAAGAAAGCGCTGGTCGCGGCTGGAGTACCTTGTGACCCTCAAGGTCTGTGATAGTCTGGGATGGATCGTCCGAGTTCCAAGCGAGACTCTGGTTGGCATTCCCGCGTTCGCGTTGCAGAAAGTCCATACTATTCCAAAAAAGATACGTGTATGCATGCATGATACGTGCATACCTTGAACGGTTAAAAAGGGCAAAGCACGAGGAACACCAAAATCCATGTTTGGGGTCTCCCTTTTGACGCACTCACACACCTTTGCTTTTGAGGCCCTAGTGCTCCGAGTGCTGGGATGCGTCATTTGGATCATCGAGCAACTCGATTTGCGAGCGCGGGGGGTGAGCTGGTGTTTGTTGGATGCCCGTTTTTGTTGGTTGGGGGGTTCCTTAAGTGGTTGCCTCTTGGGGTTTATCTAGGGAGACTGTTTTGGATTTCTGTTGTTTAGTTGCAAGTAGCCAACAATGTGTTTTTCGTTTCTTTGTTTCAGGTAGAAACCACAAGGACGCCGACCTGTTTAGGGGCGTGAAACCCATTTGCAGAGAGGACGAGTTGGTGCCTAATTCTACGCTTTCACTCATCCAATAGCAGCGGGGATTTGGGGAGATCGCGTGAAACGCCGCAACCCGGGCGTCGTCTTTGGGTCAGTTGAATGGAAGCCGTTGCCAGGGGACGTTCGAGGGCCTCACAAGCTGACAAATTTTTAGAAGCTGAAGGCCAAAGGGACCACCCAATTGGGTAGCCAGCGACCAAAAATCGGAGACTCCCGAGCCAGAAAGGTTCGTTTCATGGGAATGACGAGGCAGAAGAGCTACCTTTCTTGGCTGCGGCCTTCGAATTTTTTCTCCCACCCGGTGTTCTGAAGATTTCGAGCTTTGCGGTTGGAGCCCTGAGAAAGGCGTCTCTTGAGCCCTGAAGGGTCATTCCTTTGGTGCAGAAATGGCATTTGCATTTGGGTCACGGCGGTACAGGGCCTTTCGGTTGCGAACGAGTCCAACAGATCCGCCAATGATAATCGAATCCAGGCCTTTGGGCAGGTGATGGCAATGGCAAGTGATGGCAAGGGACAACATATTTCATGTCACGGCAGCATTTGTTTCCTGCTCACTGGGAAGATTCACTGGTTGCCCCTCTGATGGCAAAAGAAACAAATCAAGTTGTCATAGTGGGTTTCAACCTGGTCTGTGTCCAACATATCGCGGGCCCAAAAGCGTCCAACAAGAGCTGTGACAGAGCCGATCAAAGGAAGTGCATCAAGTTCCTCAACAAGAATGCGTACATTCAGGCGCCGCTGGATTCGGGCTGGAACTTGAGAGTTTCAGGTAAAACTGAATTGGTGGTTTGGGGATTTGAACCCCGGGTTCTTGTTGAGGGTACGTGGGAACCACTCCCTAACCAGGGGGGAAGCCGAGAGTTGTCGAAGTTGTCCAATTTCTGTCAAGAGAGAGATGGGGGAGAGCGAGGGACATCAAAGATGTTCGAAGTTGGCGTGTTTGAAGATGAGGCACCCCGAACCACCTCTGGTTGTCAAAGCACGTCTCCCAGGGGCCAACAGGACTCATCGCCCCCCCCCACCCCCCTGTGTCGTACCATTTTTGTTGTTTTGTGTTTCTCTTCTTTGGTTCTGCTTGTTTTGGGGGCCTGCCAAAGCACCGAAGGATTTGTAGGGCTTGGGAAGCGCGGGGTCGCACCTGCCATGCAGCAAGCGGAGTCTTCACCTTGATTTGAGCAAAGCGTTTTTTTTTCCCCCCCAAAAAAAGAGACTTCTTTGGAGGGAAGACAAAGGGGGAGGGGGGCGGTTGGCTTCATTTGAGGGGGTTTCCTCCCTTCGGCTCTTGCTTCGGGAAGCTTTTAGCGCTTGGCCCAAAAACCTGTTGACATAGATGGAAGACCCTTTCCCTCAGGTGGCTGCGCCTTCTTTAGAAGAACTCTTCAACATGGTCGGTGAACACACAAACAAATAAAGAATCCACCTGATTTGTTGTGATGTCCTGTATTGAAACTGAGACCCATCGGTTGCCAGAGATTCGGCTTCCTTGCGGCCCCCCCCCCAAAAAAAAAGGGCGTCTCCAAAAGGGATTTGTTTAAAGCAGGAACCCTCGCACCCCCCCAAAAAAAAACAAAACAACAACAACAAAACAAAAAAAGAAGCAAAACCAAAAAAACACAAAGAAGAACGAGGGCTTCTCCAACTTCTTTTTTTTAAATGGCAGGACACGCTTTTGGGGGGTGTCCTGTGCATCTGGCTGGGGAGTACCCGCATGGTCGCAGGTGGCGCTGATGGGCACCAACTTCTGCACCTCCGCGAAGACGCCGGGACTCGAACGTCTGGGTCTCCGTGGTTTTTCGTGGCTTCGTTTTTTTCTTCTATTTTTTGCGTGGTTTTATAGGGAAACCCGGAAGGGAAAGCCGATATTGGGGGAGTCCCGGATTTGTTTTCCGGTTTTAAAGGGAAACCCAAAGGGAAGGTTTTCCATTTTGGGGGGAGTCCCTTTAAAAACGGAAGCTGTGTTTTGTGGCTTTATATTTATAGGGAAACCTGAAGGGAAAGCCACCATTCGTTTCTGGCTTAGGCTTTTTTTGTTGGTTTTGAAGGGAAGCCCAAACAAAACTCCCACCATTTTGGGGGAAGTCCCTTTAGCAACTCTGTGTTTTTGGGGCTTCGGCTTTTTTTGTGTGGTTTTATAGGGATGGCCTTTTCGGTTGTGTCCCCAAGAACAGTCGTGGCATGCTGCTTCACCTAGTTTTCGAACAGCCAGTGAGGCAAACAGAGCTGCGAATGAGACGCCTGATCGTCTTGCGGTGCGTTTGCCTCGTTTGCATCGCAGGCGCCTGGGTTTGCCAGCAAAATTAAAACATCGCAGGCCACTCTCGTTTCTAGCTTAAGCTTTTTGGCTGGTTTTAAAGGGAAGCCCAAACAAAAACCACCATTTTGGGGGGAGTCCCTTAAAAACTCTGTGTTTTTGGGGCTTCGGCTTTTGTTTGTGTGGTGGTTTTAAAGGGAACCACGAAGGGAAAGCCACCATTTTGGGGGGGTCCCGGAAAAATATATATATATATATATATATCAAAGAAAAGAAGAAAAGCAAACGCCACACCCAGATGGGCCAGTGTTTTTCTTGAGGGTGCCCTTTTCAGGTTGCTTTTTTCGGGGAAGAACCGTCATTTTAGGGGTTATGTCGGCACGTACCCATGTACCATCCCACAAAGGGTAGCAAAGACACAGGCCCAAAGGAGGGGGAAGGGTTGCGGGTACAAGGGGTTGATATGAGCAGTGCCCAACATCTTTATTGGCCATTTTAGTAGAACCTGGTTTCAAAGAGGCTTGTAGTATGGCCTGTACAACCTATACCATGCTGGTAGAAGCAAGAGTCAATGGGTTTCATGCGTATCGCATATGAGCCAGGTGAGTGAAGGTAAGGGACGACCCCAGCCATAAATAGCTGCGGATATCCGCCTTCTTAGTTCTTTACATGGTTCTGGGTCGACCATTTTTGTACCGGGTTTTGATTGTGACTCGTATGACATTGATGTGTTGTGGGAACAGGGTTTTAAAGGGGGGCACCCCAGCACCCTCCATGCCAGAAGGGCCTCAATAAACATGAGAGGGGGGTGTGGGGACTTGACCGCCATTCTCATGATCGTAGAACAAGGTGCGGCAGGTTTGTTGAGCCCCGTTTTTACTTTTTGAGCATACCCCAAGCCTCCCAGTAGGATTCCTTTCATAAGAGTTCTTTGGGATGTGCTCAAAAGGAAAGGCATGTTGGAGGGAAACAAAAGGGTTGGCGCAGCCTCTGAATCTGAAAGCCAAGCGCAAGTGCGACCCAGAAGTCAGGCGGCTTTTTGGAAGTGGCGATTGTCACGAGTCCGAATGGAGATGAACCTCTGTCATTTTGGCGACGGAAATCAGGAAGCCATGTTTTATTCGACCGTTGGCTGAGAGGGGATGGTTCTGTGTCTTCACCTGTCTTCAATATGTACCCAGAGTTAGCCTTTGTGTTCCATTCACGTGCTAAACCAGTTTCAGATTCTCAGATTATTTGAACATGAACATGCGGCTTCGACGTTTTGGAACTGGTTCCTCCCAGTTCCCGAATCTGCACGTTGGAGCATGCACTTCCGCGCCATGAGTATTGCACAAATGATCGCACGCAGTGTCCGTCAAAAGCAGTTGGATCCTTTTTCGGGGGCAACAGGACGCCAACTCCTTCGCGAGGCCCCTTCAGTTGCAAAGTGGAGACGTGAGGCCATGATATGACGGGGCCCGAAAAGAGCCCTTCTCGGCTTTCACCCGAGGTCGGATTTTTCAAGGCTGAATAGTGAGTGTATGTCCCCCAACAGTAAAGGGCTCCCTCAACATGGAAGAACCAGTATGAATCAGGCAGAAAGACCACAGAGTCTGAGTGTGTCGTCGCATTTTTAGGGCAAGCACGAAGGCTGGAAGGCAGGGAGGTCGCCGGGATCCTTGAGCCCGAGGTTTGCCCAAGAATCAGCCTTGCAATTGGCGGTTTCCTTTCTTCGGGGATCCCGATTTTGGCTTATTCCCTCATTACCCCGAAACGGCTTTACCCACCCAAGTTTGGTGCGACCCGAGGAACGCCTTCCAGCTGATTCTCCGCAACATGGTCCGCTTTGGTGTCGTGGCACCTCGGCGAAACCGCGGAGATGTCAATGTGGGGAACCCCTCGCAGAACCTGCCAGTTCTCAGCATGAGGGAATTATCCCGAAATGAAGCATCCCTTGTACCTTTTTCAAGGGGATGCCGGGGTTCATTCCCAAACCCCTTGTTGCTTCCCTAAGAGAAAGACCTTGGATGAAGGCTCTCATCCCGCGTTCTTTTTTGGGGGTCTCCGCGAGAGTTGGATCAGGGCTTCCACCGGGCCTACTCGCCGAGCTCGGTGTTCTTAAAGTAGGGGCAGCGTTCAGTCCACTGGACGGCATTCGTTGATCCTGGAAGAGGAAGTGAAGGGGATGTGATCGGATGTTTGCGTAGAGAAAGCACGACCAGGTGCACAGATTTTGGCGACAAGTCCAGAACCACGGCTCACATTTCTTGAACAGGATATTCCTAATCATATTGGGGGGGAGGGGGGGGTATTTCACGAGTTCGGTTTTTCCCATGAAGGTCCCTTTCGGGGATTCCACGGAAAAAAGGCTTCCCTTACTTTCAGCTCGGTCTCACTCCGAAAGTGCCTGAACTTTGCATACTTTTTTGGGTCTGCCGTTGGTGGCAAGCCAAAAGGCGTGGCGATACTTTTTTGCGGCTACTCTCAGCAGTGGGTTCGCCTGGTAACGTGGTTCCCTGCTGGTTTTAAGATTGATGGTGATTTCTCGCAGTGCGTCATTTTTTTGCTTCGAGGCCAGCCTTGGCTGGTTTTCAGAAGGCAACCCAGAAGGAGGGTACCCAGAAATGGATGGTTTCACCGGAAGGAGGGTACTGTACTCATGGATGGTTTCAAGGGGAACCAGGAAGGAATCCCACCCATTTTAGGGAACCGGTTCCCCAGATCACGAAACCCTCGCGAATTGCTGAGGCGATTCTGGGCACGGTCATCCATTTCATCGGCTGGACGGTGATCACGATCACCACTGCGGTGGTGGGGTACTTTATCTTTCAGGCGGCCCTGAAATGGGCACCCTCTTTCCAACAATCTTGGAAGTGGAGGGGTTCCCCAAAAGGAACATAGTCTTCCAAAACCCTCCGGTAGTTAGCTTCCATGATTGCTGGAGGGAGGGCCGGGGTTAAAAAGTACACATACAAATGGGGCTTCCTGTATCCTCCCACTTAACATAGAACCCGAACTTCGGGGGGGTTCCTGACCGGGTCCCGAACGTCAGGTTCCATGTGGTAATCGGGAGGGTACTTCCCCGAACCTCAACTGGGGGCCCAGGACTCCAGAGCATCATCCCGGTTCCCCCCAAAACTGGTAGGAGTCCGCGCCTCGTTTTTGGGGCCGTTTCAAGTTTCCCTTCTAAAGGAGGATTTTGTTCGGGGAACCCTGGCTAAGGCGTGTGTTTTGAGGGTACCTCTTTCAAGGTTGGTTTGAAGGGGACCAAGAGGAATGCAATTTTTGAGGGTCCGGAAGGCAACTTGGCTGGTGTGAATGGTGGTGTTTTTCTGCTCCAACCTAAGGGATTTGATTTGGAGGTTCTGGTTGGTCGAATCGTCACACCAGGTCTAGGTGTCCTTTTGATCGGTTTGGCTAGAAGTTCGCAAACAGATGGGTTCCGCTGGTTTAGATGGGTTTTATGCCACATTTGCCAGGGCATATATGTTCCAAAAGGCCATCTATGCTTATATGGGTTTCTTGTTGGGAATCCAAGGTCAATTAGGCAATTAATTGTTGATCCCTTTGCAGCGCAAGTTCGGCTGACTCGAAACGGGGGTCAGCGGCGAACTTGGTCTGCGACTCGCCTGACACTCCGTAAGTTCAGGCGGCTATTTTTGCATGTTCAGCGGCGGCTATCTTCGCATGTTCAGCGCCACCTGCTGCTTGGGAATTCTTTTGAACCTATCTCTTAACCTCGCTTTTTTTGGGTGAGGGGCAAAGGCTGGGGTAGATACCTGGTTTGAGTTGAATAGTGGGATCCCATGTTCAGTACGCTCACGTGGAACCTTTCCACCCCCTTCTGTTCTGTTGCTCCGGGCATTTTGCGAGGCCGAGCTTTGTTCCGGCCGTGGATTGGCTAAGTACTCCCCGACCGTTTGTCCCCCTGTTGTCGTTCCAGTTTCACGTTTTTTTTCCTTTCTACCTTATTGCAATCATGTGTGCCCCCCCGCCACTAGGAGTGTAGTCCGTTCCTTCCTGAAGGTATGCCAAACTTGTCCCTATTGGGTTGCTCGGTCGAGAGCCACGATCAAGACCCGGCAGAGGAAGGCCGGTACGAGATGGCTAGTCCCTACCATAGGTGCGGAATTCCGCCCTTTAATTGTTGAATTCTTTGCACGGTGTTGGGTGCAATAGCAGGTTTTGATTAACAAGACAGGTGGAATGCGGGTGCGTGTTTTTTGGAGTGTACCCTTTTTGGGTTCTTTTTTCATTTGAAAACCGGAGGTCGCTCTTGTTGGGTCAAGTCCTTTTCGGGCTACTCGTAGGCCTTCCATCCTGACGCGGACCCCTTGCTGCCGATGCTGACTTACATTGCTGCCGGGTACATGGTAGCCCGGGCCCCGGAGCCTTTAGTTGGAAAGCCGGAAGCGACCGCTTGGTCAGCTGGCGGAAGGAAATTGTTGTTTGTTGCATTTACCCTTCCAACTAACATGCCACCTGTGGGGAGGTACCTGGAAGATTCATTTCCTTTTGAAGGGAGCCCCTGTCAGTTGGCATGTTAGTTGGAGGGAGGGTAGAGGGGCATTTTTTGAGGATGTGACTTCAACAATGTGAGGTTTGGTCCAGCTCAGCCGTTTCTGGTTCCTTTGCGCATTGGAGCATTGGAGAACTCGCTTTAAATTCCGGGAGCCCTCGAAATGCCATGTCCTCTTCGAGCAGAGGTCGCCGCCCGCGAACGAGCATGTGGTCAAAAGTTGGCAACACCCAAAGTCGACTGCAAGAGCAGAGAAAAACATGCAGAGGCTACAGGCGACACAGTGACTGGAAGGGCCAGACATGGGTGTGATGTCTCCTGGTACCCGACATGTCTCCTGAAAATCGAAGCCCTGATGTGCAGCATTTGGTGAACCGATGCCTGGGCTGACTTGGGCGCACAAGTGCACTTGCGGCTACTGGTTCTCACTTGTGGCTGGGAGAGAATCTCTTGTGGCAACTGGAGAGCGTTTTCTCGAGTTTCTTGAGGCGCACTTGTTCATGAGCGTCTTCGGCCTCGGGGTGGACACCTCCCTGCAGTGCTTCATCGCCGCGGAGGAGATGGGCATCGCTGAGGCGCGGGACGAGGGGCGAGGGCGAGGGCGCGCAAAGGCCAGAATCCTTAAATGGGTGGCTCGTCTTGTTTTTACGGGGACCCCCCGAAATGGCAAAGGGTTTCCTTTGGCCTCCCTTTAAAACCAGCAAAAAAATCGCATGTTCAAAAAAGACACACCAATGGGAAGGTGTTTTGCTTCTTTTCTTTTTGGTGGGGGGGGGAGGGTGGGGGGGTTAGCTGGGCTTGTCCACTTCTTGAATTCGAGAGGGGCTTCTGAATGGTCGGCGACTGCTTTGGGCGTTCGCACGATTTGTTTCGACGCAATTTCGGGTGGTCGCGACCGTCCTTTCGAAGGCGGGCCTTGACTACTATCTTGAACAAAAACGGGGCATTCTGCAGGGGCACTGTGCTTCACTCGGAGTCAAATGGGGACCCTGGTGCCAATGCGCCCGGTGAAGCAGGCGACTCTGAAGTAAGTTGCTGAAAGCAAAGATCAAGCCGAGTGAAGCTGTCCATCTCTGTCAGCCACGTTAGCTTCTAGCTCCCGCTTAATTGGGCAGAAGATACTCTCTGATGGCGTTTCCTGTTCCCGCGATGCGGGAACCTTGGCTGCGGTCCGCTTCCATTAGTTCGTGCTGAGACGTTACGGCCCCCAACAACTCGTGGAGAGAAGTATTTCGCCAAGCCAAGCTGTGGATGGACGATTTCCTGCACCACCATTCAGAAACCCCGGAATGATTCCCCTACAAATGGCAGACAAGAAAGGTTTCAACCATGCTTGACGAGTGCCCAGTGCTGCGAAATGGATTTCGCTTTTCCATCCACAGTACTGCACCCAGGTCTGCAGAGCCTAAGAATCCGATTGCAGAACCTGTCCCGGCTGTGGCTTGGGTTTAATATCTCCAGCTTCGGCGCCACAGTTTTTTAGGGGGCGCCACAGGCAAACCGCAAAGCCCGGCCGAGTTGGGAGGATGGGACTGGTTGGTTCAGAGGCGTAGGTTGTTCCTGTGTCCTTGGCTTCTTGATAATTAGCCACAGGAAGTGCAGGGTGTCCTCTCAAGGACACATTGCACAGAGATCTTCAAGCCGAAACCAGGTCAGTCGGTTTTCAACCAAACTGACTTTAAGAAGGACACCTAGTGTTTGAGGCTCTGAAAGTGGTGCAGGATTTTGTCCATTCAGCGCACAAGGGGGGGGGGTATAGAAGCGTCACACTGGAGAGGGCTCCATGCCAGACCATCCCTGGACCTTCGGAGGAAACGGGAATCACGAAGCTTCGTGTTGGGGATGGCTCCTTAACCGGGTTTATTGAAGGATGCATGTTGGCCATAAGGACAAAGTCGCATTTGCCCGCTGATGTGGAGGATCCTCCTATGAGCCAGCGTGATGTCTGTTTTTTTTTGGGGACTTTGGTTCAAGAAGTGGTTTGCCAGACTTGGCCAGGAGTACGTGCCAGATGCGCTGAAGACCTTGGTGGATAAAAACCCGGGCAAGAAGAAGTGGGGCTTGTTCTCCAAGAAGGCTGGCCGCAGGGTCGTGCGATCTCACATCTTGCTTCAACATGTTGAACCCCACTCCATGAGTCCCCGAACTTGAGTAGTTCTTGGGACAAAGTTTCGCGGCAAACATCATTTGTGGACCGCTTTGGCCAATCCACACCAGAAGTGAGTTGACCCAGAATTGTTTAAGCAAGGTCCTTTTGCATGGGAAGGGTTATGTTGGGGGAGGGCATACAAATGGACTCCCCCCAGTGAAGAAAGAGGGAGTCCCCTTGGCGTCCCGAGCTAGGGTTCAAAGGCAAACCTTTGGCAGGGCTGACTGAGGCGTACAAATAATTGGCCCAGCAGAACAAACTGGAACTCCGGGTGTTTTTCTTTTGCGGAGTGAGCTTGAATGCGTAAAAGATGAGAAACAGCCGATTTTACCAGTGATCAACTTGTGTTGGGCAATTTGTGGACTGCAACATATTCTAGCAACAGACCGTCGGTTTCAGGGAAGAACACGTATTGTGATGCTCATGCCTTGCCCAGAACATGTGGTGGGCAAAACTCGCTTTTAGTGCTTGTAGCCCCGTTGTTTCCATCTTTGAAAAGGGACCTCCATTTCTTGTCCGCAGTGCCTCGCTGAACATGAAATCCACCCCACAAAGAAGGTGAGCGCGCCTTTTTTTGAGGGCACGCCTTTTTGGTTGTTCTTTTTAGAGCGCCAAAAGGAGCGCCCACCATTTTAGGTGGTCCGATTCCCCCCAAAAAAAAAAGCGGACGAGCCAAGTTCCACTGCCAGGTGGCTCCAGCGTAGAGCCTCAGAAGGAGAGCGGGGGACTCTCAGCGCTGAAACGGCCGCCTAGCTGGTGGTAGGGAGCCGTTGGGGAGCTGGGGGGATCCATGGCCGTTTGAACGAGGGAGCTAAGGAGCTACTGGTCTAGGTTCCCCAGCTAGGTGCCCTTTCTCACCCATTTTTTTTTTGCTGGGAGGGTTCCCCTACTAAAATAGCCTACAGAAAAAAGGGTGCCCTCATTCTAACCTCTCTACTGGAGGACCTAGTAGTAGTTCTGTAAGGACATGGCGGCTTACCGGATGGACAAAATGGACAAACGTTTGCAGTTGAGATGGAGCGCCACTAAGGTGAGAGGTTTGTTACAAGAGAAGGACCTCTTTGATCTTTTTTTAAGGTTCATGTAAGAAAAGCACGCCCTCCAAGGGAGACTACTTCGTGTAGCCGAAAAAAGACTCAAAACCCACTCCCGTTTTTGGACTTCATACTTTTTAGGAATACTATCTGAGTGGTACATAGTTCCTTTTTTGGGCCAATCCGCTCAGAACAGGCTAACGCTGTAGTGAAATGACCTGGCGGCGTTGCAACATGCGTGCCTTGCTTTTTGCACGCCGACCCAAAGACAAGCATGGAACCTGAACAAGGCCCCAAGATCATGTTCGTTTTATATGCACGGAGTCGCTGTGTCCGGGTTCCACAATTGCTGTTGGAAGGGTAGTTTACCTGTTTCATCGGATGATAGATCCGGAAATGGTTGCGCATCACCCACACACACGGACACGCACGGTATTGGTAACATCTCTCTCCCGAGGGTCTTTGCACGGTACGGCTCTGGTTTCTTCGGAAGGCACGAGCCCAGACTTGGCCAACGGAAGCAAGCACGCTCTCTCACCGCCGATCGTAAAGGCTTGGGGTTCCTTCCTTCTGGTTGGGCTGGCTTCGGTCAAGCTTGATCGTGCGCAGGAGTTCTCCGACGGGGTAGCAAGATCCAGTCGACGTGCAAGGTTTCACCGGCAGTCGCCACCACGAGGGGTCCTGAACCCAAAGCCGGGTGTCAACAGGGCGGCATCTCTCCTCAGAATGCCGAGCAAGATCCGATCGTTCTTTTTTTTTTTTGCAACGATCCAGATCGTTGCACAGGATCTGAAACGAGAGGGCTCCGGCTGGTCCAAAACTTGCGGCGTTTCGGCATGCTCAAGGTCCGTGCATGGTTGGCTTTCCTTCGCTGTGCACCTCAGCAACACTGCTTGACGTCCGGTGTGAGTGTGCCTTTGCGTTTCTTCTTCGGGTGCCGTTCTTTTCTGGTTGGCAAGCGAACCGAGAGGGTCCAAGTACCTTCTAAGGAGGTACTTAGACCCCTTTTTACCCCCCAAAAGCCATCAACTCATGAGGTACCAAGGGACCCTGGGGAAGAACCGGACCAATCCGCCCATTGTTGGTGTCGTTCGACTGCACAGATTCGGCTCTGAGAGAAGCTGCACCTGGAGTGGCTCGACGTGTCACGTGCGAAGCACGAGGTCTTCGCTTCAAGATCGACAGTCCAAGACTGGGTGGGTCTTGCGCTCGGGGAGGGGATGATGCGATGTGCTTTGGGTCCACTTGTTTCAGGGCCCATTTTGTAAGGAAATCCAAGGGTCAGTTATACTTCTTTGGGGTGAGTTCTGAACTGAGAGACTTGGGGTTAGTGCCCAACAAAATGGGAAAGGGGGGTTGGTTTCCTTCAAAAGCTTGGAGTTATACTGTTATACCTTATACTTCATCTTTATCTTTTTCCCACATGGGGTGAGTTCTGAACCAATTTCCCAAAGCTGGGGTAGATGAAGTTCAGACTTGTTCAACGGGAAACAGCGGCAGAGTCGTTTGCCCTCTGCAAACATGGAAGCTGGCAGTTCCGTTTTGGGAAGGCCCCAGTCCACTTCATGATTGTTGGAAGGGAAACGCATCCCACCCGTTGCTTCCAGGCACTATGGAAGGCAACCGGGTTTCCGACCTCTGGGTCTTAAATGATGGCTTCCCTGGTTATCTACAATTCAGGGTAGCTGGAAGCGCTGGGCCCAAATAGCATCCCGGAATAGGCCAAAGTGCTGATGGATCTTTTGCCTTGGCAGAACAAAACAGATACAGCATCACGCTCTTTTTTTTGGGGGGGGTCTTGGAGAAAGCAGCTTTTGGGGCAGGGCAAAGTCAACGACCGCAGCGGCAGAAATGATTCGCCGCGATTGGATCAGCTTCCGATGTCATCCATTGAGCCAGCCCGGGCCTTGGATTGGCCCGAGTTCTCTCCCTTGCGCCCCTTCGCACGGAAAGCAAAGGTGCTGCGTCTCGGTAAAAAAGGAACGATCCTCGGCTCGATGGAGGGAGCAAACTCGCCAAAGTCGATATGGGGGCTTCTCAAAATGGTGGAGCCCCTTTTTGGGCAGTAAGAGAAGCCAGAAGGAAACAACCCGTTTTGGGGGTGCCGGTGTAGAAACACCCATATCCCCTGAGCGAGGTCATGAAGCCCTGGGGCATGCACTGGATAGCAACTGAACAATTGGTACCCCAAACCCGCTTTGCAATTCCCAATTTGCAAGCAGCCGTCGCGCCTCTTTCAGAGATTGGCCAACAAAGAGTCTCGATGCTGCCTAAAGCCTTGACTGCTATTGAGTTGGATCTTTACACTTTCACTTTTTGGGAAATCAAGGGGTTTTCCACTAAACCGGAACCTCAGTCCTTGCAAATATCTTGCTTGGATATATTACTGAAAATACATGCAAAGGGATCCTTAAAAAGGGGTGCTGGTTACGCGAGTGTCACAAACTCAACTCCTTTGCCAAATTCTATTTGGAGCTGAGGGCGCTGGGAACATCATTGTATCCGTTAAAAAGGGATGTAGGGAAGGCCAAAGCCGTGCACATGCGTCCATGTCCTGACTATGGCAAGTATGTTACAGCCTGTATCATTTACCACTTGCAATTTGGGAATCAGTCCCTCCTTTCTGGAACAAGTCGAATATACCTGCGGCCCTTTGGAAGCTTTCCTTTCGGTGCGAAGGGAAGTGCCAATCGAACAGTAAGGACGAACTGGTTGATTTACCAGCGATGCACTGGAATTTGAAGACCTCAATATGTCACAAGACTGCCTGCCCTCCCTGTACGTGTCTTCTTTGTTTGGTCATGAAGTGTCTGCAAAAGCACCTAAGCTACTAGGCTACTGATGGACAACATCCGCTTACCACCTACCATATTGCTAGGGTTTGCTGCTTGTTGTGCATGTGGATTTTGTCCATCCACAGTATCACAATTGAGCATCGGTTTCTACCTTTTCGAGGAAGCAGGTTTTCTTTGGTTCCCTTTGAAAAAACAAGCCCACAAAAGGTGCCCTTGAAAGAAACACCCATATTATGTCCAAGGTGTCCGAGGTATAGGCCAGTTTGCTCTGGTCGCTCTTCATATTTCCTCTTTTGGCCCACCTTCTTTCTCAGGAGAATAATATTTTGACCGCCTGTGAACAAAGGGGACCATATATTTGGGCGCGTCTTTTTGAGGCTCCCCCTCAAAAAAGACTTGGTTTTACTTTTGGTTTCACTTTAAAACCACTAGACAAGGGGGTTTTGCTTCAAAATAGGCACCCATTTGGGTGTGTTTCAACACCAAGTAGTTTGATGGTCCTTTTCCCTTCAAGTCCCCCCACTCCGCCCCCTCTTGTCCGTGTTTGCCTGTTCGTTGCTGCGCGTCCAGCACGCCATGCCCTGGGGCCGCGCTTTTCTGGTTTTGTTCCCATCGCTTGCGCGCCAGGAGTCCGTGCCGGTGGTGGAGTACTTGAAAGGCCAGAACTTGCTGCGCCAGGTGCAGTGCGAGAAGGCGGTGGAGCAGGCGGATGACGGGGCTGGGATGATCCATCCATCCGATGGGCGCGGGCGTGGCCGTGGGCGTGCGCTCTTGCCATCGGGTGGATATGGTGCCGCGCGAGTGGTTGGATTGGCAATCTTGATGAGCTGGGTCATGAACCAGGGGTCAAAAGTGCTTGCGTGGTTTTCGTTCGTTCATTCATGCATGTATATATATATACACATCATACTCACCCTGAATTTATGTATTTGGATGTTGTGTTTGGTGTATTTGTTTGATGTTTATGTTGTTCTTTGGTTGGTTGGATGGCTAGATACTTAGTTAGCTTTTCAACTATCTAGCTTCAGCTTGGTAGCTTGTGCTGCTTTGCCTTTGTTTGTGTTTGTGAGCCTGAGCCAAAACTACCTTGGCCCAGGGTTGTTGCGTGCTTTGGACCATGGTTCAGCGTCGATGTTCACGGGAGCTGCGAGGGGCTCGCATGAACTCGGGGAAAGAAGCTACTTGCGACTTCGGCTTTTGGTTGTTCAGCATGTTCGGCATATCTGTGAGACCCCGTCTCGGAGCATCACTGAACGCCGAAAGGAAGCACCGGGTCCAGACACCCAATCTTCCGGGATGTCCTGGAAAATGCATCCGTTTTGCGCCAGATTTGAACTTGTGTGTTTGTTTAGGGTATGCCCTCGGGTTGCGAGGAATACCAGAAAGAAGCCACTTCTTTTGGGAGAGTTCCCCTCATTTGCCTTTTTAATCTGTTGCCTTTTTGGTTTTCCTTCATTTGTTTTCAAGCTGCAAGAACAAGCTAACTTTTTGCAGGTCTAACTTGCTGGTTCTCAGCAGGAAATGAGAAATGGAATGATCCCGAGACAAAAACACTCCCTTGTCTTTTTTTCTTTTTTTGTTTTTTCTCCTGAAAGGAACTCCCAAACCGGTTCATTCAACCATCACAAGAAAGGACCGGTCATTCCCGCTGATCACCAGCAAGGTGCAGACATCAGGAAACCGCTAGGGACGGTTTATGGAGGTCGTGCCATTTGTGTCACAATCAAAACTCGGGTAAGTGAAGGCTAGTAAGGGACGATCTCAACCATACGTAGCTGCGGAAATCCGCCTTCTTAGTTCTTGACGCATGGTTCTGGGCCCGGACCATTTTTGGTACCGGGTTTGGATTATGGTTCCTTTGGCCCGGTTGATCACCAGCAAGGTGAGACCACAGAGGAAAAAAACAAAAGACAGGACATCAGGAAACCGATCTCGGGACGGTTGATGGAGGTCATGCCATGCGCTCAGTTGAACTCCTAGGTGTGGAAGGACGTGCGGGCCATCCTGGGGCCCTCGGTGATCTTCGTCCTGGGGGGTCCTGGCTCCGGAAAAGGCCCGGCGAGTCCGGGTGTCGGGTGGTGGGTGGTGGGTGTGAAAGGGGGGAACCCGCAAAGTGGTCCCCCAGCTTGGTGCCCTTTCTCCCCAACTTTTTTGGGTTTTTGGCTTCCCCTAAAAAAGAAACGGTACCCTTATTCTAAGCTCTCTACTGGAGGACCTAGCCCAAAGCGGTGGCGTTCCTTTTGTTGCTGGTCAGTAGTTGTTTTTTTTGGGATGGTTTTGGTGTATAGGGGTCAAATTTAAGTCATTCCCTGCCAATCGAACCAGCAATGCAGCAAGTACGTTTCTCCCTTCAGTGTCCATTTGGGTGTGGTTCCCTTTTTTTTGAGTTGGTACCCCTTGTTTCTGTTTTTCTGGGAAACTCAAGGAAAATCACCTTCTTTCTTTCTTTTTTTGGGTGGGGGGGGTCCCCCAACAAAAGACACACTCACATAGCTTGGTTCCTGAATTGTGAGATTGGGATCGAGACATCCGAATTTTCACCTTCGTCATTCGAAAGGTGACTTGCTCTCCCACGCCCCAACCATGTGAGCCATAGTCAAAACCCGTGTAGATGACGGTTAGCAAGGGACCGTCCCAGCCAGGGATAGGTGCGACCGCCTTCTTACTGCCTTGCATGGATGTGGGTAGACCAATTGAATACCAGGTTTCGATTGTGACTCATTCGTAGATGTCCTTTGTCACTTTGCATAAAGATTCATGGATCTCACCGGTTTCGGGTTTGTTTCTGATAGCTTGCCAGTGCCATCGACCTTTCTTCCAAGAACCTAACTTTTTAGTCAGCCCTGTCGCCAGCCCCTCAGGGCGACTGTCCGCAGGAGCTAAGGCTACCCAGTTGGCAAAACGTGGCCCCTTGAACAGCTTTCGGCGCGCGCAGAAGGCGGGTTGCAACAGAAGGGTCACAAAAGAAGGCGTGTGCGCAGACTGCAGGTACCCTCTGCGCGCAGATCGTGGAGGCGCCGGCGACTGGGTTGCTGATCTGCAGGTTGCAAGGTTTCAGGGTTCGATCCGGAGACTTGACTAATTTTGTAACGTTTCATCGTTCGGCTTCCCTCTTTCCAGACCGCTTAAACATAAATCCCCAGCTAGATGCTGGACATCGCATCGCAATGGTCCGTTGCTTTTAGCCGGCGAAAAGCGAACTAGGAGCGGTGAGAAAATGGGACGATGCTGTCAGCCCTCTGGAGGCCACCTACTCACACTCTGCCTCTTGCAGCCGGGTTGTGCCTATGCTAACCCCGGATCAAGCAGAACCCTGGTTGATTCATAGGGGGTGTCCCCTTTTAGTGGTTGGATTCATCACTGTTGGAGGGAACACCCCCCTAATAACGGGACGGGTTCATAAATCCTGGGTCAACATTAAACCCTAAACCCTAAATCCTAGACCCTAAACTCTAAACCCAAACCTGTCCCAGTGGGTAACGCAGCTGGCCTGAAGAATCCTGGCTGAAGAATCCCGTGATCCCACATGGGCAACTTACGAGCTTGGGGGGAAACGTACCTCACCTGACCAAGGTTCTTTGCTTGGGGACGTTGTTGTTCGGTTGTGAATTATAGTAGCACATAATTTTCCAACTGCAACCTGAGTTTGGGGGATTGAGAGGTTCCTTCATCGCATGGCACACATTCCCTTTCCCATTGTCGAATGAGGGTAACCCAGACACGGCTCAAGGCACCGGCGGTAGAGTTCCTCCACCACGCTTTGACTCGATATGACTTCCACATTAGCTGGGCGCGTAACCCTTTGCGTGTCCACACCCGCAGGCCAATGTTGCACGATTGCGGCCTTGACCTCTGGGCGGGTTGATCAGTTGCATGGAGCCATTGAGCGAGCTTTGAAGATCCCCAGACTTGTGCAAAGGCTGATTTGCGGAGGCAAGGAGATCTTCAGTCAGGAGTCTGTGGCCGAGCTTCAGCTGGAGAATGGCAGCCAGATCACGGTGATAAACAGCTGGCCACAGGATCCGGAGTTGATTGCGGAGAAACTGCAGCTGGCCGCCTCTACAACTGCAACACATGCTCTTGCAGCTGCAGTGGCCACGTGCTTGGCGCATGAGGATGGCTCAGTGCAAGCTGCTGCACTGAACACGCTCTCATGGATGGGTCGAATTGCTGCCCCTCATATAGCTGCCATTGCCAGACTCCTCCGTGATGGTGAGAGAGGAGTTCCTTTGGCAGCTGCCGAGTCCCTTTCTTGGTTTGAAGAGGGTGCAGTGTATGCTGCCGACATCTTGAGATATGCATGTGCGCCAAGCGTGTACTCTCAGACTCTCCGGATCACGGGGAAGGCCGTAAAGGCCGTGAAGTCGTTCTTTGAATCCGACTCATCCAGCACCCGCTTGGCCGCAACGAAGTCTGTCATCGGATTGTTGGAGGACGACAGCCCAGTGGCTCCTGACATGAAGGCGCAACGAGAGCGCATCATTCTGCCCCAGCTGTGCCAAGGCTTGTTCGATCCCTCGGAAGAGGTACGGCGGGCTGCTGCCGCATACCTCACCAGTTGCATCCCTACTTGCGAGGCCGAAGCTGAACCAGAGGACAGCTTGGCAGAGGAGTTGATCTGCCAGCTCCTGCTCTTGGGCGAAGGCCTGAATCTGGAAGGACAGCACGATGCCGGCATCGCGCAAGCTTGCCAAGACATTTCCAGAAGATTGGACAGCCACTGGGCAGAATGGGCTGGATGGCAGGAGGGTTTGGATGATCCGGATACCTCAGCTGAAGCTGCAACATGTCAAGTGTCCGTCGCCATGGTGTACTACCTGCGGCGCAGGTTTTGTGAGTGGCAGCACAGCCTGAGCCAGGCCCAACTTGCGGAGCTGAGGGCGGCAGAGCGCCGGGACCAGCTGGGGAGTCTCCGTGACTTGCTGGGGTCGATGGTTGAAAAGGGGCTGAGCAGCCGCAAGTGGCAGGTGCGTCATGCAGTGGTGGAGAGCTTCCTCTCTTTGGAACCTTGGGGACTGAATGTTGTGCGTGTAATAAACAACCTTCAAGGACATGAGAAGGACAAGTCGGTCAAGGAAGTGATGACCAAGTTCTTTGCCAAGTATGGCTCGGGATTGGAAGACAGCCCGCAGCTTTTCGAATACTATTATAATGATGCCGAGTGGGTCTCAGTCGACTCGGATGAATCTGAGGAGCATAGGATACATAATCTGGAAGAAGAGGAGGACTTTCAGCTGCGTGACAAGGCTGGGGGGTATTCCAAGTCCCATCAGAGCCGCAGTGCAAGGCACAACAATAAGCACGGAGTCGCTTCTGCAGCGGCCCCTTCAACCATTGCCCGAAAGAAGAAGTCGGAGAGGCGAACAAGACCAGAGGAGAAGCAGGATTTCGCGGAGTCCAAACGCACGAACCAGAGAGGAAAGGAGGAAGATAGGCACTTCAAGACGGCGATGTTAGGACATCAGTTGTTGAGATTTGCTTTCGATGATGCCTAAGGCATGCCTTTTTGTTTGTTTGTACAGTGAGCAGCTGAAAGTTGAAAAAGGCAAAAGACCAGCGTGTTCCCAGAGTCCGCCTGCAAACGTAGGCGCTTGCCGCCCACTTTCTGCCAGCGGAGCAAGCTTTTTGTGGCGAAGTTTCGCGTGTCAGGGACCAAGGCAATGACCAAGGGGTTCATTCCCAAGACCCACGATCGAACCACGTCAGAAATACGTTGGTTCCCTCACCGTGAGAGGCATGCGGCTACAAGCACTTGAGTGCTGGCGACTTGCTGCGGGAGGCGGGGTGGGCGGGGTGGGTTGGGTGGATGGAGCGGGTGGGATGGGGTGGGGTGGGGTGTTCGGTGGGAAGATGCCAGTCTTTTGGGTATGGCGTTGAAAGCGGGAGTCTTCTGCGCATGTAATATGGTGCTGAATGGTTGTCGTGGTTCGGAGAAATAAAGCTGTTGTTTCAAAGAGCTGCCTCATGCATCGCAAGTGACGGGACATTCTAGCAAGTCTGTTGTCCGCAGAGAGTGCTGACCATACCATTTTTGTTTGCATGGTCCGGAGCTTCGTCCGTGAGCGAAGCCGACTATGGCATTGCTTGACTCTAGCGGAAGTGGGAAGTGGGAAAGTCTCATAGTTGAGGAACTGCTACTGGCTGCTTGCAGGCCTTTCGAGCTTTCGGATGTTCAGCATCTGTGGCTTCACCACAAATCCCAAAGGGCGCCAGCCACCAGGAAGTTCCCAAGGAAGTTGGTACCAGGAGGTTGTCACCAGAAAGTTGGTACCAGGAGTTGTCACCAGGAAGAGCCAACATTCAAAAGAAAGTCATCCACCAAGCAAGGTCCAGCTTTCGCATAAAAAAGAACATCACCGAGGAGCGCAAAAGACCTGGGTCCAAGCTGGGCGAGATGATCGAGAGCCACATCAAGGAGTGGTTTGGAACCGGGGGACCTCCGTTTGTTTTCCTTTGATATCCCTTCAAATCCACCCACTTGCCGGTTGGCCCCACACCTTCCTCAACCAGCAAAATGGTCAAAGGGCCAGGGTTTGTCTACAATTCATGAAACCTCCAAGACCCAAACGCAGGTACCGATTTCCGGCATTAGGCATTGGCTTTCCTCTTGTACTGGGAACTCAGGATAAACAAGGCCTGTATAAGTCAATTCATGGGCCGGCGTCTCCTGAAAAAAAACATTCACCTTTGTGAACAGAAGATATCCCAAAAACATCCGCATCAGGTTGATGACATTTGAGTGTGGCTCAAAATTAACGAGCTAGGGTTACGCAGGTTTTAGTCTTTGTTTCCATTTACCAGGGTTCCATTTTGGGTACCCTTTTTTGACCCACAGCCATTTGTTCATTTGGAGTTCATGGACCTCCACGTCATAGATAAGCCCAGGATACGCCAAGCATAAGCTGCCTTCAGGATTTCAGCTAGGTCCGCCTGTGGAGTGCAGCCCCTTCCCCCCCAAAAGAAAATCAAGAGAAACTTAACTCCTACCCTAAACCCCAGAAGCTCACCAAGTTGAGGGGTTTAACATCTCAAGCTCAAAAACACATCCATACCCCTCCTACCCCCCCCCTCCTACCCCCCCCTCCTACCCCCCTTCCTACCCCCACCCCCCGCCCCCCGGAGTGCTTGCCCGTCCGCCCTGGTTTACGCCGCCGCTTCAGGAGGGCAAGCTGGTGCCCGCGCATGTCACGGTGGAGCTCATCCTCCAGGCGCCAAGCGACACGCGAAACGCTTCACGGAAGGGTCGGAGAGGACGAGGGATGGGTTTGGACCCTGAAATCATGCTGGGTCCGCGTTGGGGGGGGGCGGGGGGCGGGCGGGGTGGGGCTTTTGGAGTCATGCAACCAGGATATGTTTTTTTTTCTTTTTCTTTTCTTTACGGAGGTTCATTGTATTGGCTCAAACGCAAGTGAGGTGGTTTTGGAGTCTAACTTTTGGTTCCAAGATGGGCATGTCTCAGAGTAGGTTAAGAATCTGTAAAGCTGGATAGTTGGAAGGGAAGACAAAAGGACCCCATTGCTTCTGGGAGAACGACGGCCCAGCTTGGAGGTATCACATTTGAGGGCTGAAAAGCGTGGATCATTTTTGGATGGGGCCTTTCTGTGTGGTTTGCGGATGCTGGTCACGCAGCTTGAGGGAGTCGGCATCAACTGACATTGGTTCCAGGTCAGCCAAGCGTCAGTTGAGATATCCGGTGTTCATTCTACTCCAGGTGCTTAGTTCCGTTCGGGTTTCCCCTTGAGTATCTACATGGGCAGATGAAACAAAGTCCGTCCCCTTTGTATCTGTGAAAAAAGTTGGTTCTGCTAGTTGGGATTGCTAAACAACGGCCCACATCAACCAACCTTTATGGCCATGGTAGAGCCAACACTTAGGCGATGAAGCAGCAAGGCTGGGAGGGCGGCAAGTACCTCATCGACGGCTTCCCCAGGAGCGAAACGGAACAAAGTCTGGGGTCTCCGAAGCTCTTTCGTTTTTTGGTTACGTCGGCTAAATATGGCTGTGGCTCAAAAAACGGGAATTCCAAAATGGGTTGCCCGATCGGTAAGTGGAAACATGGACCAAGACCTGCGTAACTTCTGGTTAATTTTGAGCCACACCCATATGCTTCAAGAGCAAACCAAAAGCACAACCACAACTTTTGTGGGGTACCTCAACAGATTCCCCCTTCCAATTAAGTCCCCCAAAACACAACAAAAACAGATTCCCCCTTCCAATTAAGTCCCCCGAAACACAAAAAACATATTCCAGTACAGAATCTGACTATGCTGTTTTTGAGTGTACCGAGTCCCAGATGGCCAGGTAGCGAGTCCCGGGGCTTTTGCTTTCCTTCGCCTGTGGCTTCCACAGCGCTGGTCCTCCGTGCTGTACCGTGAAGCTGCATATGTTTCAAGGATTTAGTATGGGGACCCCATAGAATGGGTTGTTTTCTTTGGTCTTAGGCCAGAGAAAACCAAGGTGTGTCTCTAAATGTGGACCACCCCCAAAACATACAACACACATGGCTCCTTTTCGCTCAAGAAGAAACCCAAAGAGCTGATAGACCAAAAAGAACCTTCAGACAGTGCAGCCAATGGATTCCTTTGGATTCCCTAGACCAACAAGAGTGCCACCCAAATGGGTTGCTTTCAGTTTGCATTCCCTTGGCTAAGGGGGACTAAAGGAAATGCAAGGCATTTCGTTTGCACGCTGATGGAAACATGGTATTTCTCGCGCAGGCTTCTTGAAAAGCATGGGCTCCTCAACTAGCCAGTCTGACAAGTGTTGCTTCCTTTGACAGCTAGGCTATGTAGAGCCTTTGAAATATGGGTCTTGTTTGTGAAGGAATATATAGATGTATACATATTATCCTCTAACGTTTCACTGCGAATGTGAGGGACCATGAAATCCTCGTTGATCCCATTATCTTCAAAAATGAGAAGGGGTCAAGGGACTTCCGATTTGCACCAAAGGACCTGTGTGTAGCATCCGATTTCGTTGTCTCCATTCCTTCGAACTCCTAGGCTCTTCGCCCATTCGCTTTTCGCCATTTTTTTTCCGGACGGCCAAAGAGAAAAACACCGGAGCGAGCGAGTGAAAGCGGCAAGCGCGCCGCCTTTTTCGCCGTGGAGCTGAGCTGATGGATGGCTTGATCGCGCGATCGCGCAGGAGCTTTGACAACCTGGAAGCCTGGGAGGAGAAGGTTGGCGACCAGGTGGGCCGAAGCCGTCGGAAGGCGTCGAGGGATTTTTGTTTTTGGAGCTGTCGGATTCGGGGTCCATCTGTTCGGCGGGAGAGTCTTTGAAGCGGAAGGCCCGCGCGAACGGCGGACGCAAACAAAGTCCCAAGGGGAGGTTGGACGGGTGGAGTTGTCTTTCATTTAATCAGCCTGAAATCCAAGACAGGCTTGAGCAAGGACTCATGGGCCAGTTCAGGAAGCAGATTAACTTATAGGGCCTTTGTTCATCATGGTTCTGCGCAGATGATGTCGTGACTTCACCGTTTGGTGTGCACATCGAAAACCCGATGATGAAAGTTCCTACGGGTTTTCCCTTATCTCAGCTTCATGAATTACTTCCATTTGCTTATCTGTGTTTTTTGTTATTTGCCGCTGTTGGTTTTAAGGGAATCCAGCACTACTGGACTCTTTTTTTTTTTTTTCTCCCGGGGCACTCAAGCAAATGACACATGATCATCTATTTTGACAACGGTTGGGGCATGGGTTCTACGCTGCCATGTTGAAAGCAGCAACGTAGTCATGGTTGGATGCGAATCAGCCACTTTGGCTGCCGCTTTGGTATCAGAGGCTACTGTCATCATGATCTCCAGCAGTCCCTGCGAGCCGAAGGAGCCACCAGCTTCATGGGGGCTGGGGGGGAGGGAGGGGGGGGGGGAGGGAGCCAAAAAAAGCCCTAAATAAGGCCTTATTAACCCAGCCCCCATGATAACCAGTTTCTATCAATCCTAATACTTTGGGGTTCCAAGTTCATCTGCAAGTCCTGCAGTTCGGCGGCTTGAGGTTTTCAGCGCGAGGGTTTGCGCGCGGCTGGTGATTCGGCTTTGCCGACGCTCCCCAAAGCTGCATCGCCATGTTGCTTTGCCCGGATTCCTGGCTTAGTGCATGGCCGTGTGTCAGAACTAGACATCGTTCAATAATATATATATATATACATGTACACATGTACGTATGGTTGGTCTACCTTAAAATGAGGGTGCCACGAATGCTCACATCGCAAAGCTTCTTGATCTGGGTCAACGTTGGGGGTCATATCTGCCGTGCATTGAGTTTGGTGACCCGACCACTCTCTTTAGCACCTAACAGGACTCTTCAAAGGGTTTGGTTACAGGAACATCTACAGGACATGGCCCCAAAACACCCTAAATGAGCTCTTTTCCTGTGAATTCCCTGTAATTTCCTGTGCCCTTTGGTCTCTGTATATTTCCCCCCTTTTGGCCGGGTTTGGACCCACCACGCTGGTAGGTCCTGGTGAAGTTTGTGCTCTTCCTGGACGTTTCCCAGCAGGTGATGGAGGCCTAGCCCCCTTTGGGTTTTGAAGGAAGATGTGGCTCACCTAGAAAGGGGAACCACCTCAAGGGTGAACCCATGGGGAACCACCTCAAAAGTGAATTTTCATGGGGAATTTTAATGGTTGGAACCACAAAAGTGATTAGACAATGAATGCCCACCGAATTTTGATGTCCACCAGTTCGGGCCACTTGTTAAGATTCATACCCATGTCAATATGTCCTTTTTTGAGGATAGGCACCCCCCAGAATGGCAAATTGCGCAACGGTTTCCCTTTTTTTGAACTCGACCCAAAAGGGGTACCCTCAAAAAAGGACACCATGTGGGGGGATCCGTAACCATCAATATTTTGGCCAGTGCTTCGAGTCGCGGGACCACCACATGTCCAGTGGGTTGGTCACTGGGGGTATCCAGAAATTGGGGCATAATTGCACTACTGGAGGATTTTTCGGCGCAAGCCAGACGTAATTTTTTTTGGGGATGGCACAACTGCGGAGCATGGTTCCCGAGTTAGTCTGCGGAATTTATCAAACATCGGGAGAGTTCCGCCATCTACATGCTCCAAGAACCGGGTGGGTCAAAAAACATGTGCCATCTATCAACATATTTTTCTGCCGACCCCCCTTTGGCTGGGTGACTGAGTGAGAGCGGAGGGGGACTTGTGGAGCGGAGTGAAGCGGAGCGATCTGGCGGCGGTCAAAACCGTTTTGGGATCCCATTTTCGGGTAGCGCCACTCATTTTAGAACCGATTTTAGTGGGGATTGGGATGTTCACTGACCTCACTGGGGGTGGTCAAGGCCATCTAGGGCCTTGAAATACGCAGCCATATTGCATAGCCATGGATTTGGTCAAAATGTCCAGAAGAGTCTGTCCATTTTGGAGAAATGGACACAAAAGCACTCAACTAATTTCCTACAAAGCCCGGGCGACTTGTCAATTTCCCGAGTGATCCTCTACTGGACCCGCTTCTGTATTTAGGGTTGACTAGTGCGGCGCAGATTCCGAACATTTTTTTTCTGTGGCTAGAGTTTCATATGGTTGAGCCGGCAAGCATGATGCTGGAGGCGGGATTCATGCCAGCAGTTCATATGCTTGTGTCGTGCTTTAGGGGACCTCCCAAAATGGATTTACCGTTTTTCTTTTCTTTTCTTCTTCTTTTTTTACAAACAAAGGGCGTCCTCAAAAAGCATAGACCAATCTATCATAGAATCCCTGGTACGAGCGGGTAGTTGAGAGCCTTAGGGTTCCCCGGGGTTCCTTGAAAAACCTTCGGGACCCCCCCCCCCCTTGGACCAACCCCTTAGGAACTCCAGTCAGCCTTCGATGTTAGCGTGGGCCTTCCTCGGCCCAGTCTCGACTGCTCGAGCGGGGCAAGACCAGCGGCCGCGCGGACGACAACATCGAGCCCCTTGGCAAGCGCGAGGGAGGCGCGCAAGCCTGTTTGTCTTCTGTGCGAGCTTTGCAGCCAGCTGCAGAGTTTCGTGTTTTTTTTGGGGGGCGACTGCTTTTCTTCGGGTCTTCAAGCAGGTTTGTACATGAAAATTGGTGGCCCAAGTTGCAACCGTCTGTAGCGTAGTTGTTTCTAGGGCACCTCTCGAGGATCGACATGCGCCACTGCCATCCTTTTTTGGGGGTCACCACCTCCATCCTTCTGGGTGCTTGAAGGGAAGCCTTGCGGGAGCCACTTTTTTCTTCTTCTTTTTTTGGGGTATCCCTTAAAAAGACAACCCATTTCAAGGGCGTGCCGTGCTTCGGGGCGAAGGGGGATGACACTCGATATCTGGTGAGGCTCCGCGAGACTTGGAGAAAGGTAAGGCATATCCGAGATTCCGGAAAGCATGTGGCTGTGGGTCAAAACCAATGGGATCTTAGAACCAATTTTAGTGGGGATTGGGATGTTCACTGATACGGGCACCCATGGCCATGTCTTGGGGACTTGGCATTGGCTTTGTATTTGCTGCCATGCACCAGCACAGCAGCAGCAGCCGCAGCAGAAGAAGAAGAAGAAGAAGAAGAAGAAGAAGAAGAATGAGGAGGAGGAGGAAGAAGAAGCCGGAGGAGGAGGAGCAAGAAGAAAAGGAAGCATCAGGAGGAGGAGGAAGAAGCAGCGGCAGCAGCAGACCGTACTCTTAGCACCGCTACCAGAGTACCACTCGGGGTCAGAAACTCGTGGCAAACATCCATGGGCCCCTAAGGCCTTCCAAGAGTGGTAGTTGATTCATCTCAGAGGTATCCCGAAGAATGTGGAGGACGTGATGCGGAAAGAGTTGACGTGACAACCAGACTGGTTGACAACGAGAGTGGTTGAAGCATGTCTAGTTCACAAACGGTCGCAGCAGCCTTTGCATGGCCATCAAACACAGGACTTTTGTCCAATGTAAGGTTTCCCAGAAAGCCATACACCGGCCCTCGCTTCGGACTGCCTCAAAATAGGAAGACGCTTTTATGGATGGTAGCCACTTGCAGGCCCCCAATTTTGAGAAACTTGGTTAAGAACTCCTAATTGTGTGACACAACCAAAGGGCGCAACCCACTGGCGGTTGGGCTTTTCCCCCCAACAGATAAATCCGAGGTCCATCCGGAAGCGCTTCCTCACCTTTCACAAGGCGGGGTGTTCGGCGCCTGATCTCGCGGATCGGTGCTGAGCCCTTGAAGAAACAAAACGGGCACATTCTACAGCTGCACTAGTTGCGTTGACACTATGCCGGCTCAAAAGGTCTTAGCAGCTGAGTTACTTGGACGGATTATCTGGGTTTAACGGGCCCCTAGCATTACAGCTATGGCAATGTATCCACTGGATGGGACTAGCATGCCTGTTGACGATGATGGGAATAATCACAACAACGCCACTGGCAGCGGTGCGCGAACTCTGAACGCGCGGCAAAACCGCGCGCTGATGAATTCCCTGCAGCCATGCAGCGCTGCCATTTTTGCGTTTGGCAATGATGCAGCTATTAGGTCCTGCACCAAGCGGCTGTGACACATCTGCAAGCGGAGAACCGTGAGGAACATGCGCGCTATGCCGAATGTGCGCAGTCCCAATCTCAAGGCATCCGTGAGTACGAAGCCCATGTCGGCACAGAGTTTCATTCTGAGGTGCGGTTAGCCGAAGCTAGGGTTAGCCGCGTATGTGAAAAGCAGCCCCAGGCATCCTATGATGCGGAGTTGAGCTGTCGATGTGGTGATCCAAAGTGCCATCGAATCTGAAGCTCAGCGCCTCCTGAAGGAGCAAGCTGATAAGCGTGCATGACGTGGCAAGAGTGGGCTGTCCATTTGAGAAAAGTTGACCAGCTGGCTGCCCAGAACCTGCCTGCACTGACTGAGAACATGAAATCTGCCCCCATTGACAAATCCGCTTCAGTTTGCCAAGATAAGCTGAAATCACTGGTCACTCGAGAGTGCAGCGGGTGTAGCCTAAGCATTATGCCACCCGCCGAGCATGAAGCGTTTCAAGAGAGAGTTTGCGGTCTGCAGAGACCTGCGGAAGTGCCTGCCCCAAGGACCTACGCCATCGAGTCAAAAGAAGAGCAGTAGACGCATGTGACGATTGCTTTCAAACTTGCAAAGGCTTGCCGTTGTTGGAAGTGGCCTGAACTTTGGAGCTTCCTCAATCAATATCAGATGAAGAAGTATGAATTCCATGGTTGCAATACTGGCATAACCGGCAGGAACAGCAAGCCAATGAAGAAACAATGGGTCAATAGCAAGCAAGATGCCCACAATTTCTGTGATTGAGCACTTCAAGCGTGATGGAACTCATGATCATGATGAAAGCCGTGGAGACCACCTAGAAGAAGCTGAGGGTTATGCGTACATTTGCACTGACGCCATCCAGAATGCATTTTCTGAACACGTTCAGCGTGACCTGGGACGCGTGACTTCCTCATGGCTGAGCAGCGCTTCATCTACGTGGATGTAACTCTCTATGTGGAAGCAATTGAACTTTTGGATCGTTATCACGTGTCCTTCAGTGATGATAACATCGTGAAGACGGTCCAGTTCCTCTGCGGGACGCTCTACTTCATGGCGACGTTGTCGGTTTGGGCCCAGCAATGGGTCGCGTAGCAGAGCAGATCATGTTCCACAGGCCCATTGAGCTCTAGCAAGCCAAAAGCCAAGGCAATAGCTCGGTGTCGCTTATTGCAAAGATACCTTGACGAAGTGTGGGGTGAAGTTGAGCGAGATGATGATCGCCCTGCCGTTCACCAGCGAGGAGATCGGCTCCAGGCAGCTCCCGGATTCCGCTCCGGTCAACCTGAGCGACTTCGAAAGCCGCTTGGCTCCGCCGGCTGCAAAGGCTATCCGCCCGCCGCAGCAGAGGAGAAGCCAAAGCCGTGGTCTTTTACCCTACGCTGGCTTGCATTTGCAAAGAGGCCGGGGGGGCGCTACGACGCTTGGGCTTTTTCCACGAAGAATGGTCACCTGTCGGCGAAGGTGTACAACGTCTTGAGATTGTCCACCAACATGGGCTGGAGTATACGCCTTCTGTGGGGAAGGTCGGGAACAAGTACCACAAGTCCCGCGCAACCATCTCCAACATCACACGTGGCCGAGGAACCGAAGGCTGTGGCCACGAGCGGCTACATATGCCAGACATCTTGAATATCATCATCAAAGCTGATTTCAAGCAGCGTATCATCAAGGCCAGGGGCACAATGACTGGCTGGCGAACGTCATTGGGGATGACGATATTGCCACCGAGTGGTTCTTGAACCCCCGGTGACGACAAGACGCCCTTTCTCAGGGGAAGGGCGTAAATACGTTACCGACAACAATCCTTTTCCACCTTCCAGAGCATCTTGCGTGAAGGCGGCCGTGTTGGCGTCTAAATGACCACATGTTTACTTTGTTGATGAGCAGACGTCCGACGCCAGTTTTATCGCAGCAGTCGCCCCCTCTGCAAGGAGACTCTATAGACCAAGCTCCTGAAGGAGCAACAGAAGGGTTCCTGGCCAGTCGTGCAAGTTTCCTCAAGAACCTCCGCGAGGAGGATCGAATGCACAGTTTCCGAGGAATCACATCCTCGAAGCGAAGAAAAAGCACACCGCGAAGGCAGCATCGTCTGCGTCCGGAACCTACACCGCCCGCGAGGGTAGGCGTTGGCAAGATAACTAATGGCGAAGTGGTCAAGGGTCGAGCAGTGACACTTCGCAGAGCTGGTGGAGTAACTGGCAGGGCTGGAATGCAAGATCCACGTGGCGGGAGCGGTAAAACCGCACCCGTCATGGGTTTGCATGTGCCATACTTTTGGAGGCCCGCAATTTCCCTTTGAGTGTATCTGTTTGGTAAAAGGCCCCTTTTACGCTCAGAGGGGGGTGAAGAACACAACGGGCATATTCCACATTTGCATTATTTGCACTGACAGTATGGCGGCTCAAAAGGTCTCAACAGCTGAGTCGCGTACTGGGACGGGTTGTCTTGGCTTAACGCCCCAAACCGGTAACACTTGAATCTATAGCCCTTTGGCTTTCAGAAATGCCTGGCCTTCTCCGCCGCCAGAGAAAGACGTGGTAAGTTCTTGACTTCAAAAGCAATCCCAATGCTGAATCTTTTGCGACAGGGACTAGGTTGCCCTTGGAGTTTTCAAAGCTGCATACCACCAATACAAAGTCAAACCCATGTGCGTAGATGTCCTCTGCCGCCTATGCCGGTAGTTCATAAGTGGAGGGATGATGATCCTGCGCACACACACACACAGAAAGAAGAACATGTCTTCAAGGTACATTCACATGTATTGCGTCCACCCACAGTTGAGTGAGTTGGATTCACCCACGGTTGAAAGGAAATCTAACTGGCTGCGGTGCTCCTTGCGCAAGACGTTCAACCAGAGTGCCGGCCATTTTCAGCTCCAGAGCTGGGTCACTGCTTTGGAGGATGTTTTCCCTCACAAGGTTCGGCTCAAGAAATCCTGAAATTCTGTTCGTGGCACCCTTGCTCGTGACCACAATGTGCTAGCCAGAGCTTTTCGACATATTTCATTAGGTAGATAGAGACATCCTTCAAGTGCAAAGTTCGCGATCAATGGAGTACCTGAAAGTGGACCAGGTCTTTGATTTGGTCGGCCAAGGCGACTTGGACACTCTGAGAAGCTATGTTTCAGACAGCTTTGACTGGAACGTGGTGCACCCCAAGGAGAAGATCACTCTGCTGCAGGAGGGCATGTTTCTGGGCCTCTCAAGCCAACGCGCTGCAAGCAAAGCCATGGAGACTATTACCTGGCTCCTTGGCAACTTGGCGCAGATCTTGCTTGGAACTGTGGATGGACGATTTCTGAAACCATGTTGAAGCCATGGTTGAAACCATTGTTTGTGGGTATTTGCGTTGGGGAATCGAATCATTCCAGGGTTTCTGAGTTCGGGGGTGCGAACGGATTTCGTCCATCAGTATGGCGACTTTGTTTGGGAGCTTTGCCATGTGAAGCCTTGTGCCAAGGAAAGGGTGCGGACCCGGGCAAGAAGGTCACGATGGGTGTAGGTTTCGAACTCGACGGCGTCGATATGGATGCAGGGGCTGAGTATAGCGCGGCGTCTTTGACCGTGCAGCTCCGCACCGAGTTTCTGAACACAGCAAATCTGCCGCCCTCAGACTGGCGGGTGATGTTCCTCACAAGCGCACTGGCGGCCCTGGCAGTCGTAGTGCGGCAAGACAGTCTGGGAGCCAAGGTCCTCATTGATGAGAGCCTGCAAGACAGGTGGGAACCTGGGTCAAATCCCAGTAGTTTTGATATTATTGGCACTGCACTTTTTTGTGAGCTGTTCCATTTCTGTTGCTTGACGGTGTGCAAGCAACTGTCTGGAGCAGGACTTCGGCCAACCTCAGGAACGGGTGCTTCACGCCAGCTGCCACGACGTCGCCTTCGAGGTCAACGACGGCTGCGTGGGCGCCCACGTGGCAGTGCTGAGCCAGTCCTCGCCGGTGCTGCAGGCCATGCTAAGCAGCGGGTCCTTTCGGGAGGCGGAGAGCAAGGTGATCCAGGCGGGGAAGAGGGGAAACCACATAGAGCTTTGGACTCGCGCCCCAAACATTTGCCAAGACAAGAGAGGGAGAGCCTTTCGGAGTTCGTTTTTGCAGGCGGGTTTCTTGAAGGTGCCCGGATCAAAAAACGGGGGCCTTGGAAGCGGAAACAGCAGTTTGCTTCACAAAGGCAAAGGCAAGGAGGCTAACCAGAAGGCTCAGAAAAACGGAAAGGCTGCCAAAAGGCTCATGTTGATAGAGCATGCAACTAAATTGGTTGCATCATCTGGTTTATTCTGGTTTATACCAGACGTTACACAAGGGTATGTCTCAATAGAAAGAACTTCAAAGCAGGTGGGCTTGGTATTTGTTTGTTGCCAACCCCAGGGAAGGAGGAAGATGTGGGCTAAGGATGCCAAACTAGACATCCTTCCACCATCCGTGCTTCCCAGCCCTTGTTGATTGTTCGTTTTCCCACGCTTTCCGGAAAGGCTTTTTGCCTTGGCCACATCTAAATAACATGCTTCAAACATCGCCTAGGAGTGGTAAAGCCTTTTTAGCTTGCATCCCGAACTTTCTGCAGGGTTCAAGTGTACTGAAGCTGGCAGCTCATACTGGATGGACGAAATCCTGCACCACTCTGAAACCATGGGAAACCACTTGTTTGTTGGTAGTTCCTTTGGAAGCATCATCCCAGGGTTTCTTGGGTGGTGCGAAATGGATTTCGCAACCATCCACAGTACTACAACAATATGATAATACGGGTGGCAGGCGATTCCTAGTTGTGCGCAACAACTTTGTGCGCAATGGTCCGACGGGATTCCATGGGGTTGACTGGGGTCATGATGAAGAACTCAACGCGCGCTCTTACCAAACCTACGGGGACGATGACTATGCCCTGGAATTCGCGTTCTATGGTTTTCCATCCAACTCTTCTCCGGTCTTTTTGGAGGGTGCCTTTTCAGGTTGTTTCTGGCAAGCCAAATGGCCCCCCCCCCTTTGCAAAAGGGGGGGGACGACCTCGTTGTGCAACAACCCCACGGGCCAAGCGCTTCGTGTTTTCAGGTGCCGGACTGCGATGTGAAAGGCTTGAGGCTCTTTCTGGACCTGCTCTACACCGGCGGGACCAGGGAAGAGGTTGCTGTGGACATGGCCCTGGCAGCCTTGGACCCGGCCCACCGCTGGCAAGGAGGGGGTGTTCGCTGGCCCGCTGTGCATTTCCATCACATTCCGGGCCTAGGGCGCGGGATTTTTTTTAAAATTCAAGATCAGTTGAATTGACGGAGTCTGCAGCTGAGAGGTCTGCAGATCGAAGTGTTACTCAGTTGTTCTGGCGCAACCTTGCAAGAGTTGACAGGAACATATCTCGCAGGGTGCTGTGGCCAATGGCAGGTCTGATCCACACAAAAAGGCTGCTCTTCCTCCTGGTGGTTGGCTTCCTTCTGGTTTCGCTCTAAAACCACCCAAGGGTTCCCCACATTTTGAGACCCAAATCGTTCACAAACGGCTGCGCGGCTTCAGAGGTTTGCTTGGAGCAGGCAACATCCGCCCAAAGGGGAGTCGGTGGGCGCCCATTTCCCGACAGGTCAGAGGTATGCCACGCTTGCCAACGACCTTTTCCTTCCCACTCGTTCAGCATTGTGGGGGTCCAGCAGAGAGCCACAAGGCTCCCCTTCGATCTTCGTCGCTGCAATTGGGCCCTCGGTCCAGATGTGGACACTGCACAGTAGGTCTACCCCGGATTGTGGAACAAGAATCCAATACATGAATGGGATACGCCTAGGTGCGAATATTTTTTTATTCGGACTGACAGGTCTTGCCGCTGGTGGATGTCCTCGGGAAGATCTTGGCCGGCCAACTCACAGAGAAGACCTTCGCGGCAGTTGCTGAGGCGGCCGCCCTGAAAGACCTTCCTGCGGTGAAGCGGGCGTGCGTGGCCTTCGCGGCAGAGTCCAAGGCAGTGAAGAAGCAGGCGGCTACGCCCACAAAACGTAGGGCCAAAGCGAGGAACACCCCTCCGAGGTTTTGGAGTTTGTGTTCAGAACCTTCTCAAATGTGTGTCAACAGAATGGCAGAAAGCTGGGAAAGAAGTAAACCACAACAGGTTCATGCGCAAAGATGTTCAGAGGGAACTTCCTAATTTTCAAGGGCGAAATCTTCCACACTCGGATGGACTTAGTTGCAGGTCCACCTCTTCGTTTCTTTCCATCTCAAATTGCGCAGGCGGGTCAGCGTGCCTTGCCTGCCTCGGTGCTTGCCATGTTGGGTGTCTCGTCGGAGCCAGAGCTGAAAAGGGCGAAAGGCGGCAATGGCCCGATCAAGAAGCGCAGGACCTACTGATCTGCATAGCCATGACTAGGTCCCCCAGTAGTGCCCTTTGACCAACGTTTTTTTGGGAGGGTTCCCCTACTAAAATAGGCTACCGAAAAAAGGGTACCCTTATTCTAACCTCTCTACTGGAGGACCTAGATGAAGATGCATTCGTTTCCTGCCAAGACCATTTTCGCAAGTGTCCCTGGTTGTTGGCCTCATTTCACCTGGATGAGCATTGGTGTCAATGCCGGCATGCGCGCGGTTGGACGACGTCCTGTCCCGTATGCCTGGGGTGTAAAAATGAACGTTTGCTGGTCTATGGGGCTTTTCATCCTGAACCGTTCCCTATGCTTTTGGGGATGACCCAGTTGACGGGTCGTCGCAGCTGCTGAGAAGGAGAAAAGCGCGGCTGCAGCAACTGGCGCTTCTTTGAGCACGTACTTGACAAGTATTAGGTGCTGAATTGTCCATGATTTGTGGCTTTCCCCAAACGAGGGCAAAAGCCAGGGACAGATTGCTTGATGTTTTCCAGGGCGTCCCCCCCTCCCCCCGCAAAAAGAAAAAAACTAAAGCATCCTGACCCAGGAGAAGGGTTGCATTTTAGGGCCGGTCGCCGGGATGGATGGTTTTCGGCTACGATGCTCTCGGCCAGGGACCAACAATGGAACCCAGGCTCTCGATTTGAGCGTTGTCCTTCGAATTCTTTTTTGAAGCCGCAAACCAGCCATGCAAGCGGAATGCTCATTGGTTGGGCGATGGGAGTCCTCATCCATTTTTTGGCGCACCGCGGTGTGGTAGAAAGGAGAGTAAACACCTTGCTTGGCCCATTCGAACCTGACACTTTTTGTTGGTGCTCGCTTTTCACTGGCTTGAGGAACCCACGTGGAAAGCTGTTGAGAAAGGGTCCTGCAGGAACCCGCGTGGAACCCTTGTTTTGTTGGAGGTTTCTTTTTATCAGACATCTGCTTTTGCGCGCTTTAAAGGTCAGAAGCTGTTTTTGGCCGTCTTCCAGTATAGATTTATGGACACTGAGCAGTTCTCGGTCTCGGCCAGGAGTCCATGCCGGTGGTGGAGAAGTTCAAAGCGGATGGGAGGGTCATCAGGACAGCTGAAAATCGTCGGAACTTTGCTCGGCTTTGGTGTGGTTTGGGGGGTCAATACCCCCTGGCTTTTAGTAGAGGGTAAATGGGCAACCACGCCAGCAACCAAAACACAAACCCAAACCACAAATTAATGGGAAGCTGGTTCTGGCGTTGATGCAGAAATGGGCCTGACCGACGCTTGTAGCAACGTCAACATTTGAATTCAGGACCATTTGGGTCTGTGTCAAAACTATAGATGCCCCATGCAAATGGTCGGTGTCGTAACAGTGTCCTTTCCCGAGTTCTTTGCCAAACGAACGCTGCCATGGGACCCACAGACATTTCGGACCCTGATTTTTGGATCCGTGACAAAGCCATCCTGCGACAAGACAGCAGTTGTGCTTCCAAACAAGAGCCCTGTGCGCCGCTTCTAACAAGCTCCGCTTCCAAGAAGGGCCGGTTCTAAGAAGGGCCCCGTGAGCTTCGAAGCCTCAATGACAGTGAGGTGTTTTTTTCTGTGCTCACAAGCCTAAACTCACGCCATCACAGGGGTTTGGTTTTTTTCATTTCCCCCATTGCCCGCTCAGACCTCGTTTGGTGAGTCCGTGGTCTTCAGAGAGACGGCTCCCATTTGCCACACCACCGGTGCGGAGCCAGGATCGACGCGGAGCGGCACAAGGACGAGGTGTGGCGCGAGGTGCAGGCGAGGGATCCAGCGCTCCGGATGTGAGTTGGGTTGGTTGGCTGAAGATCCAACTTGGAGCACACGGCCGGAAAAGGCTCCTCCAAAAAATGAGCGTCCACCTAAAAAGACGTCCAAACCATCCTCCAAGGATTGAGCTTTCCCTCTGCGTCTCTTTTCGGGTTGTGGATTTGGCGTGTTGCAGCGTAGGTATTGGAGTGTCCTAGCATTGGGTCCGCTTTGGAAGCTGTTTGGGACACCGAAACCTCCCCCACTCCCGCCGTGACCCAAATCGTCACGGCCGTATCTCCCACTTGAGCGGCTTCCTGGGGTTCCATGGGGTTTCCTTTTTGAATCAAACGCCCTGTCCGGGAAACACCCTGCTGGTCTTTGGCCGACCCTTCGCATTTTTTTTATTTATTCTGCTTGTATTTTGGGTGGGGTGGGGGGGGTTGCGATGGGCACACACAGTGTACTTTTCCGCCAGGAACCCTTCAAAACCAATGAAGACCCTGAAAGAAGGTGGTTCAAAAACCATCAAAAACACCATAACCAAACTCCAAAAGCCACCAACCATTCAATCAACAAGAACTAACCAAACCAACCAACCCATCTAAAAGCACCAACCAACCAAAGCAAAAACGCCTAACACTCAGATTTATGAAACCATGGCTTCCATTTGCTGAAATGAACATCTTGTTCATTTTCAACCCTGTGGACTTTTCTAAGGGAATCGACCTCACTACTGGACATACAGATGTAAATTCATTCTTTGCCTGGTCTTGGAATCGGTTATTAATGTTTACCGCACATGCGCCAGCCAGTTCATATATGAGTGAATTACTTCTTTGATGTATTATCATTCGCGGCTAGCAGTTTTTTTTTTCTTCCGGGGGGTCCCCGAGACAAAAGGCGTGCTGCACATGCGCCAGGCGCTCTTTGGTCCCTCGGTGGTCTTCGTGCTGGGCGGCCCCGGCGCGGGCAAGGGCACGCAGTGCACCAAGATCGCGGCGGCTCGGCGAAAGCCCTGCGCCAGGGGAAAGGTTGGTAGCAGGAAAGAAATGGGTGTGGCTCAAAATTCAACGATCGGAGGGGCGGTTACGCAGGTTTTGGTCCATGTTTCCACTTACCGATCGGGCAACCCATTTTGGAATTCCGGTTTTTTGAGCCACAGCCAAATGGATCATTTCCTGCTGTTTTGTTTCTTGAACATTTATCCCAAAAAGGGGCAACCCTTAACAAAAGCCACACACACACACACACAGACACACAGAACCTGGACTTGAGCGCCACTTTTTGCGTCGGCCCATAGTCGGCAGATGTTTTGGTTTGGGTACCGTGAGTTTTTTTGGCCACTCAGATCTCAGAAAGTGACTGCTAGCGGAGCCTTTGGTGAACTTTGGTGGCAATCGGCCATCCGATTAAGCTTAGCTTTTTAGATCTTCTAAGCGCTGGTTTAGTGGTTGGGTTTCCGTATTAAACCCAGCCCTTTTAGCAGGGGATCTGAAAACGGCCCAATTCAATGGGGGACGTGTTGGTGATTCTTTTTTTTTCGGTCCCAAAATGATTCATATCCACCAACCAACCAACAGGCCCAGTTTAGATGTTGGTGAAAAACAACTAATTCGGTGGCGAGTCATATCCACCAAACCAACACTGCAGCACGTTCTTCTCGGTTTCTGAGGGGCAACAGAACGTCTTTCGCGACTTTCTGCGAGCCGCGCACGCGGGTCCGACGTTAGAGGTTGGTACCTGCCCTGCAAACGAAAAAGAAACATCTATTGCCGGTGGTCTTGTCGGTTTCCCAAAGCCGCCTCCCCGAAAAGATGGCGCCCTCGAAAAATACTGTTTTAGATGTAAAGTCATGCTTTGCCTGGTTTTGGGGACGGATCGAGAAATGAACAGGAATCGGCTATCTATGTTTACCACACATGAGCCAGCCAGTTGTTAGTTGAACAATGAATATACAAGTGATTTTTTACTAGTTTCATATACAATCATTCCCGGCTAGCATGTTGTTCTGAGGTCTAGGCAAAAGAGCATTGACTGAATGTAGAGCAAAGCAACATGTTTCTATGTGCACCCCGGTTTCAGGTTAAGTAGACGCAGTGCCCTCGGTGGTTTAGTCATCTTGCTCGCCCACCAGGACATGGCGCCAAATACTTTTCCCCGTGGTGGCAAAAGGGAAGCTAAATTGACCACATACAAACTTGGGATTTTTCCTACACCCGACTTGGGTTTTGCGGCGCCACTTTCTGTGATGCCGAGGCAACCCCTTCCAAGTGATAAAGTCTTCATGGGCCGCTTTGGAATCAAAAAAAAGGCTATTTTCCTCAACCATCGCACGAAGCCGCGTCTGTTGGCAGGTTTAAATTTAGGGTGGGTTGAGGATTGGTCTCTGGTGAGTTGAAGGTTGCCTTTGGGGTGGCCTTAGGGTAAATGTTGGCTTTCTTTTCGGTGAGGGTTTGTCTCTGGTTTGGGATGGGTGTCCATCCGGAATTCTCGCCATTCAGCGTTTTGGTTTGTGTGCAAAAACAAACAGCCCCTCCCCCGCGGAAATCACTAAATCCTGGTTCCCAAAAACCCCAAAGGGGCTCCTCGACAGCAGTCCCGGTTCAAGCCGCCGATCCAGGGGGAGCTGATGGTTGGGGATTTTATGACAACACTTTGTATACATTTGGCTGTGGTGGTCAAAACCGTTTTGGGATCCCATTTGTGTTGGTAGGTGCACCACCCATTTTAGTCTATTTTAGTGGGGATTGGGATGTTCACTGGGGGTACGGGCTTCTGACCCATGGACATTTCTCAGAATGGGGGAGGGGGGCAGCTCTCCATGTGATCCGTCTTTTTTCTGGCTAATTAGCCAATTTAACAGCATTCAAACAGGGCTCTGTTTTTTGAGACGCTCCCATGGAACCACGCCATTCTCCAAACTCAACTGCTGTGATATGCCTGGCTGAACAGTTTTGGCGCGCACTATTCACATATTGGAAACCTGGAGTATTGGAACAACAATAGAAAAGAAGCAGAACCAACCGGGATGCAAGATTCCCAAAAAGAACTTTCTATACATGACCATGGGACCACTTTCCCCATTCTATTGGGTATGTGTCGAAACGGGGACCCAGAAAGCGAGAAACTTTCTTCTCGGTTTCACCGACCCCCCAAACAAGGGGCAACCTCAACATCACGACCCAAGTATCCAATTGTCACGATACTCGCAGAGAGCTAGTCCCCGAGTTTTTTTTGGGCTAGTTTGGTTATTTAATTTTGACTTCAGGCGCTTGGTGTTAGCGCCTGATTCATACACCTAGAAGGTTTTTGGGGACCTTCTCAACCTGGGGGGTACTGCCCGGTTTTCATGACTGGTCTTTGGTGTGACCGAATCGGCTGTGAGACCTTTGGACATTCAAACAATTCGGGACTAACCTACGGAAGGTGCAAAGTGTAACGACCTTTTGCTTCTTGGATGTTCGGCTGGGCTAGTATGGGCTTAGCCGCCTGGGCAACAAAAACAAACAAAGAGTGAAATACAAAAAAAAGGTTAACCCCACCGAAAGGGGGGACTGGACAATAAGTGGGTTGTAACCAGTTCTGGGTGAATTGTAACGACCTCACACGACCTCACCCCAAATTGTGGTTTATGTGGTTGGACTAGTCCCCCCCAACCACCTTATTTCAGGTCGGTGAAGTATTATTAGTTTCACCCAGATCACGTGGGCCGTTCTTTTTTTTTGTGGTTGGGCTCAGGAGACCTTCGGGTACCTCCACCTCAGTGCCGGGGACCTCCTCCGCGAGGCCGGGCGGAAGCGCGAGGAGTTCGTTTTCTCCGCCTGACCAACTGGGTAGGTCGTGTTTGTAGGTACCACTTGGTAGCTTGGTTTAGAGAGAGAGAGAGAGAGAGAGAAAAAAAAAAGAAGGGGACCACGAGCCGCTATTTTGAGATATGTATGCAAAAGGGTACCCTCTTTTCAATCATGGTATCCGACAGGAGGAAGAGTCCTCGTAACAAGATCATCTTGTGAAACAGGGTAGGCGTTTTATGAGGGGGCACTCATTTTGGGGTCATGTGAACCAACTGCTTGGCTTTTGTTCTTCTGAACATAGGCATGGACATGAAAAGCAAGTATATATATATATATATATGTGTTTACCCTCCCTCCCACATTGCCATGGCACCTGACAGAGGGTCCCTTGAAAAAGACATTGATCTTCCAGGTACCCTCCAGGCACCTTCTGTTTGTGGGAGGAAGGGTATCTTTCGAGGAAATTTCTCTCCATCGGCCGTCGTGGGATTTGGACAAAAGTGACCTCAAGGGGTGAAACCCTCGCAGCTTCGTTTCGCAGGGGGGGTCCTTGACGTGGGTGCCTTTTTTGTGCTGCATCTTCAGGGACACCGAAAGGAACCTCCATTTTGGGGGTCCAACCTTAAAGAAGACACGATGTAAGTCGGTGAATCCTTGTGTCTCACCCAGGTGCATTATTTGAAAGGTTGGCCTGGGGTAGAATTCTTGATCTGCATCGTTCAGTTGGCAGGGGCCATTGACCGAAGACGATCTTCGGCACTTCAAGCCTGGAGATGTAGAGCAAATCCAGGCAGTGCAGGGATTGCTTTTTTGAGGCGAAAGGTCGCCTAAAGGCCGGCTTGGCTTTTCCAGGCAAACCGAAAGAACACCAATGTTTGGACACATCCCCAGATCGGAGTCCACTTCGCTGATTAGAAGTCTGCTGGTTCAAAGTGACTTTGGAAAGTCCCCTTCGCTGATGCGCAAGCCTGGACACAGCTCAGCCAGAAGCAGCAACAGGGTGAATTCACACAGTCGCGAGTTTCAACATTCACATCCCCATGTGTTGTGATTGTTTTGGGGCTTTGGGGCCAGGAAGCCAAGTCAACTCGCCAGAATCATTTTATTTGTTGGTTCCGTATTCAAGAAACACCCACCCCTCCCCAAGGCTCCCCTGGTTTTCCATGCTTCGGGAAACCGCCAGGAGCGAAACCGAGCAGGCTCGGAGTATGGCGAGCTCATTAACAACTACATCAAGGACTCGGATGATCCTTTCTTTTGGTCTGTGTCTATAGCGTGTGCTTTCTGCTCTTTGGCTGCCTCGCACATTGTGTGTGGTGTGTGTGTGTGTTTTCTTGATTGAGGACACCCTTTTTGGAGTGGTTCTAAAAGGAAACAAGAAGGACATCGTCCATTTGTTGGTTCATTTTTCTCCAAGACACACGTAGTTTGACCTTGAAACATGGGGCCTGCAAAGGATCTTTGACAGCCCGCCTGGGCCATTTTGAGAAGTTGGCAGAGGTTCCTGACTTGCTTGGATCGATCGGGTGGCCTCCCGGCGAAGGCGGCATCCGTTATCTTTGTCTCAAGTAAATTTGAGTGGACTGATTGCATGCCAATCTTGCTTGGCAGGATTCAATTCCCAAGCTTGCTTGGCAGGACTCGAATCCTGGAGCTTAGCCGCCCGTCTCCCCTTCTGATGGCATGTGTTGGCTTGATCAGCGGCCGGGAAGTCATGACGACGCAGGAGTTTGCTGAATGGTGGGAAGCGCAGCACGAGCTTCGGGACAGCGGTGCATGCTTCTATCACCAACTGCGGCAGGAGATAGCAAGGCGGATGGGGCTGAGCTGTTTCAGGCAGCTTGGCTTGGTGGGTAGTGATGGCCTTGTTGGGCCAAAGAGCCCCTGGAACAATGGCACATCTTTTACTGCCACCGTGCGGATGTTTGTGCAGGACGCCGGCAAGCTTCTGGAAGCAGCCAGAGATGGTAGCCATGCAAATCTCGTGCTCCTCTTGAACGAGCCTCATGACCCGAACAGCCGGGAAAGGGAAACGGGCGAAGCTGCGTTGCACGTCGCAGCTCAGCACGGTCATTTGGAAATCGTGCGTTGCTTATTGGCAGCTGGTGCCGAGAAGGACCCGGGCTGTGAAGATGGGTGGACACCTCTGCATTCAGCTGTTTACGCAGGCCAATTGGAAATTGTAGATGCTTGCTACAAGCTGGTGCCGACACGGAAAAGGGCAACAAGAAGGGCTGGACTCCCCTTCATCTTTCGGCAGAAAATGGCCATGGGGAAGTTATGCGTTGCTTGCTACAAGCTGGCGCCGACAAAGACAAGGGCTGTGATGACGGTTGTACACCCCTGCATATTGCAGCTTACGCAGGCCAGTTGGCAGTTGTGCGTTGCTTGTTGGCAGCTAGTGTCGACAAGGACAAGGGCCGCATTGATGGTAGGACTGCCCTTGATTTTTCGGCAGAACGTGGCCATTAGGAAGTTACGCGTTGCTTGCTACAAGCTGGCGCCGACAAAGACAAGGGCTGTGATGACGGTTGTACACCCCTGCATTTTGCTGCTTACGCAGGCCAGTTGGCAGTTGTGCGTTGCTTGTTGGCAGCTAGTGTCGACAAGGACAAGGGCTGCATTAATGGTAGGACCGCCCTTCATTTTTCGGCAGAACATGGCCATTGGCAAGTTACGCGTTGCTTGCTACAAGCTGGCGCCGACAAAGACAAGGGCTGTGATGACGGTTGTACACCCCTGCATATTGCTGCTTACGAAGGCCAGTTGGGAATTGTAGATTGCTTGCTACAAGCTGGTGCCGACAAGGACAGGGGCTGCAATGAAGGGTGGACACCGCTGCATTCAGCCGCATACGCAGGCCAGTTGGAAATTGTAGATTGCTTGCTACAAGCTGGTGCCGATACGGACAAGGGCGACCATTCTCACCGGACACCACTGCTGGTGGCTGCTACCTTCGACAAGGTTGACGTAGCGTGTCGCTTGCTACAAGCAGATGCCGACAAAGCTCAGGGCAGCGACGGTCGGACGGCCCTGCATGCGGCTGCTGCCGAAGGACGGGTTCGATGTGTGGACTCATTGATACGAGCAGGTGCTGACAAGGACATGGGTGACCATAACGGTTGGACACCCTTTCATTTTGCTGCCCAAGGTGGTCATTTGGAAGTTGCGCGTTTGCTTTTGGCAGTGAGAGCTGACAAGTCCAAAGTCACCAACGACAATTGCACTCCATTGAGAACTGCTATGTGGAGTAACAAAGATGAAGTTGTGCGTTTCTTGTAGCAATCTGGTGCTGTCAGTTTAAGTGGGGGTCGGTGACACCTTCTCTGACCGACCCGTGTGCTGCGCCTGTCTCACGCTGCTTTCATGCGCTTGGCAAAAACAATTCTTGTTTCATATTTTTGGTGCAGAAAAATGTGCTTTTTTCCCTTGCTTTCCATATGCGGCGCAAAAAAAAATGCGGTTCCCTTTGCTTTCCCTTTATCAACTGCCCCGCAGAGCTCGCGCGCACCGAGACACGAGCATCGACGCGTCGAACCGCAGGGAAGCCGCTCGCTCCGGAGCGAGGGGTTTTGCGGGAGAAAGCGCGGCTGCGCGGGCGGAGGTTCGCTTTTTGGCGGTGGTCCTGGTGGTTTTTTGGGGAGGGAAAGGTGGTTCAGGGCGTTCGTTGGTGCGGTTTTTTTTTTTGTCCGGGGCAGCAGCTGCGTGACATTTCTGTCTATTTTACAGCGAGCTCACCGATTCGGGGGTTGATCCTTTACTTGGGGATCCCTTAAATCAGCTTCTGGAATTGTAGTAAAACTTGCAGATGAAACAGAAGTCAAAAGGAGAACGGAAAACCGCCACTCTTGGGGTCCCTATTTTGATTCATACGCTGTGTCTCTTCAAACATCACCCCAAAGGAAACTCACTTGCAACTGGTGGCCAACTGGTGATGTGTAAAACCACAAAAAGGGAAAATGGGGGCCTTGTCTTTGCTTGGTGTATTGCGACTTGATCACTTTCCCCCGTTGCTGACCTGTGCTGATCCTTTTCAGGTTGGTTTCAATGGAAGAACCACCATTTTGTGGTGGACACATACCCATAGTTTGCACCAACTTCCTTGGGTTAAATAAAGCCGTGATTTACAATGGTTCCCATGGGTTTGCTGTTTTGCAATGCTTAGAGAATCAACCAGTGGCAAGGGCATGCAAAATTATGTTTGTTTGTGTGCTATGGCTATGCCACAATTTCGGCTGGTTTAGCTGCTATACTTAGGTAGCAGTTGTGCGCTACTATATTCACATTGCGTATATACATGTCCGTACATACATCTGTATAATATATATATATATATATGGCAGCGAATTTTTTTGAGGGGTCTGTAACAAAGCCGCGGCGGACATTCGTTACAGACCTCGTTACAGACCTCTGATGAACAAACCAGGCTAGTGACGTGACTGCCCTCTTTTTGCCGCAGCTTGGCTTGCGTTGAGTAGCTGCAATCAAGCTGGAGCTGCGGAGGCGCGCTTTGCAAACTGTGCTTTGCTTTGCCTCGTTACAGACCTCGTTGCGTAGCCGTTACATACCTCGTTACAGAGCCAACCCCAGCCCGGCCAGCGACCGCCGCTTTTTGCCGCTTGGCTTGCGTTGAATAGAGCTGCGGAGGCGTGCTTTGCGTGCTGCGCTTTGCTTTGCCTCGTTACAGACCTCGTTACCTAGCCGTTCAATACCTCGTTACAGACCCAACCCCAGCCGGGGCCAGCTTCGCTTTGCCTCGTTACAGACCTCGTTACATAGCCGTTACATACCTCGTTACAGACCCAACCACAGCCCGGGCCAGCAACCCTGCTTTTCGCCGCAGCTTGGCTTGCCTTGAGTAGCTGCAATCAAGCTTGGAGCTGCGGAGGCGCGCTTTGCGTCCTGCGCTTTGCTTTGCCTCGTTGCAGACCTCGTTACATAGCCGTTACATGCCTCGTTCCAGACCCAACCCCAGCCAGGGCCAGCAGCCCTGCTTTTCGCCGCAGCTTGGCTTGTGTTGAGTAGCTGCAATCAAGCTGGAGCTGCGGAGGCGCGCTTTGCGTCCTGCGCTTTGCTTTGCCTCGTTACAGACCTCGTTACATAGCCATTACATACCTCGTTGTGCTGCGCTACATTGTGCTACTGATACTGCTTGTCAGGAAATGTTTGTCCCGTTACAGACCTGCGTAACAAGGACCTCCGTTACAGACCTCCGTAACAAGATTTGTGGCGCGTCGCGCGTTACAGACCCCTAAAAAAATTCAGAGCCATATATATATATATATATACATACATATATAGTACCCCCCCCAGGGACCCACCCTTGCAACACAATTCAATAGTATTTGCAGTGTTTGAATACATATTTATATATGTATACACCTGCTTGTATGAGTATGACTCTATGCGTCTGCCATGTTTTTTTCATCTGCCTCCCAGAAAAAGAAGAAAACAAAACCGGCCGTGGACGCTTTTTTTTCCCGGTGTTTTTCGTTCTTTTTCTTCAGCGGCGACCTCGGGGAGCTGAGAGCGAGAGAGCCAGGAGGGCAAGCTGGTGCCGGTGGAGATCACCATCAAGCTGCTGCGCCAGGCGAGGACTCGCGTCGGCGAGTCGGCGAAGAAGTCGGCGGGCGAGTCGGGGATGCGAGGTTTGAGAGGCCCGGAGAAGCTGGGGGAAGTGGGACTCAGTTGGCCAGTGGAGTCCGCCCTTTCAACCTTTTTTGTTTTTGTTTTTGTGAAGTTTGTTTTTGGGATCCGCCAACTTTGTTCAACTTTTTTTGGGAAGGGTTCAGTGGAGCTGGGCCATGGTGGGCGGCCTGGTGGGCGGCCTGGTGGTTCTCTTTTTTTGGAGGCCAAGGGTGGCCCTTTTAGGTGTAGGCGCGGAATTTTAGGAAATGGACGCTTCCATTTCCATTCTTTCCAGGGATCCGAATCTTTCTAGAAAACCATCAGAACCCCAGGGGAAACAGCGATCGGTTTTTGAAAAGAAGGATGGTTGAAAAGAATGGGGAATGAAACCCTAGAATGGTACCCAGTTGCCCCGTGGATTCTGCCCTTTGTTCAACTTGGAAGGGTTCCAATTCCTTTACCCTCAGCCATGGTCATGGTCATGGACTTTTAAGGGGGGCGAACTGGGGAGGGGGGAGCGGGGGGTGACAGGCTTATTAAGCCTTTTTTTGGCATCAACTCATGAGGTACCAAGGGACCCTCTGGGTGCATGAGTTTAGGGTAGAAGTATGGAACAGAGTCAACAAGGATGTTGTGGTCGCACCTCAGATGTGGGGCCAGGCGCAGGTTAGTTTCATATGCCCAACTGTTTGCAGTTGTTTGTTTCCGAAGAGAACACCCAACTTCTGTCTGATTGAGGTCGAGACTGCGTTTCTGGGATATCATAGCCCGTTTCTTGGGCAGCGGCTTTGGGAGTTGGTCTTTGGGGATGTCTTTTGCGAATGCCTGTGAGGGTGTCTTGGGTAGCGCCGTGGAAGTTGTCGCAGGGTTCTGTTGGGGGGGGGGGTATATTTGTTCGTTGATGCTCTGGGGAAGTCTGTGGGTCTGTCCTCGGGATGTTTGCGGGGATATCTTTGGGGATGCTTTCGGGGATGTGTTGAAGTATGTTTTTTGAGGATGGTTTTGTTTTTCTCTTGTTTTCAAGCAAGGTGTCTTGATGAATAGCTTATGAATGGCTTATCCAGGGGAAAGCGCCCTGCCCCCCAAAACCCCCCCCCCCCCCCGCCCATTGCCCCCCTTGAGGTTCCATGACATGATAAGACCCGGCCGGGCCAAAGTAGGGGCGGTAGAAGAATCCCGGGTAGCAGCACTTAATCCGTCCCAAAGCCAAGTCCAACAGAGAACACCTATTTCAGCGATTTGAGCGTTTCTTCGAAGCTCGATGGATGGGTTGCATTTAGTTGGAGCTGCATCCCGAATCTGAAAGCCTGAAAACGGGCCTTTCTAAGATGTAAGACCTGAGATTCAACGCTCTATGGAAGGTTCGATGCGGGTGAACGAGGAATTCCATTTAGTTGGAGTCGGGGACGGGACGTGATGCATCCCGAATCTGAAAACCTGAAAACAGGCCTTTTTAAGATGCAAGACCTGAGATCCAACTCTCTATGGAGGGTTCGATGCGGGTGAACGAGAAATTCCGCCGATTCGGGGGGTGAGACCTGCGATTTGAAGGTCCCTTGCTAGGGGCTTCCTTCTTTCCGGTCCGAGAGTTACAGAGATTTGCCTAGAATGTCGAGCAAAGTGACCCAGAAGCATCCAAGATTCAGTGAACTGCCAAAATCCAGTGACCTGCCATGAAACGTGCCCAAACTATCCCAAAGGAAACAGCGAGCCAAGAAACACGTACCCATTAATCAAATATCTGGAAGACCACCTCTTGCGATGTGCCAACATGAGTTGTGCAGAGACTGGCTGGGCAAATCAATGCGACCACCGACCTTTTGCGGGCCTTCGATTTGACCGGGCCCGATTTTTCTTCTTCTAGGTTCGGCGGGCCGGGTCGTGGCAAGGTTCCTGTTGGTCGGTCGGGTGGGTCGGTGGGTTGGTGGGTGCTTTGCGCGCGTTTGTGTTTTTTTTTGGCGGCTTTGGCTTTTCACAGCTTTCAGCGTCACATTTTTTTCATTTGTTTCCTTATTTGTCTTTTGTTCGGCTTTGTCATGATTTGAGAAGCAAACTCAAATCCCAACCCTGAACAAACCCAAACGAAGTACAAAGCCCACGCTTTCGGCGCGAGTTTTTCTGGCTTTTGGTGGCTACTCCACCCAAACCACCACTGAAAATACCCTAACCAACCCCATGCCAGTCCTAACCCGCCCTACATCAACCCTAAGCCAACCCTAAAACCCATCTTAAACCAGCCCAAGCCCACTCTGAACCAACAAGCTAAAGAAACTCTACAGAAACAACCCCCTAGACCAACCCCAAAGCCACCCTAAATCAACCCTGAACCCACGCTGAACCAACCAGAAACAGACCTCAAAACGCCCGCCCCAAATAATTAGACCTCCCTAAATCAACCCTAAACAAACCTAACGAAATCCTGTACCAACCCTAAACACGAAACCAACCCTAAACGAACCCTAAACGAACCCTAAACCCAAACTCAACCAGCACTATCCCTAAACGAACCCAAACCCTAAACCCACCCTGAACCAGCACTAAACCGACCCGAAGCCAAACCTAAACCCACCCTGAACTCACCCAAAGCCCACCCTAAAGCAGCACTAAACCTTTCCGATACAAACCCCCACACCAGCCTACTAAGCTCAGTTTATACCAAAGCTTTTCCTTTTTTGATGCCAAAGCTTTTTGTTGATGCCGGGGATTGGGTCACCGAGTTGACATGGTCACCCATAAACCATCGGAGTTCTGGGCCCGCAGGCCATGATGAAATACGGCTGGGAGGGCGGCAGGCGGGGTGTTGCGTGAGTCCTCAACCCCACCGGGGCTGTGGGAAATGGGACCTATTTCTGTGATGCAAGAAAAAGGGCCGAACCCCGAAGACTAGTTCACCCCCCCAAATAAAGAGAGGAGAAGACCTGGTGTGACAGAAGTGGCCCTTGATCCCACAGCCCTCTCTCTCATGGTTTTTGCCCGTTCTTTTCAGCAGCTGCCCCTTGAAGCCTTGGGCTTTTGGTTCTCGGATGAGAATGGAGAAGCTGAAGACCTCAGCGTGCGGATCTGCCTTAGGTTCCAGGCAGCACCTGGTTCCAGGCAGCCCCTCCCAGAGGATTCCGTGGAAGCTCCCGAACGGACCCCGAAATGGAAGACGTGGTTCCAAGTACAGGATCGGCCTTCTGGGAGCTTCCATGTTGGTCTGAGGGAGTGTAGATTGATTCAGACTTCGATTTTTTCCAGGCTCGACTTGAGCCGGCTTGATTTTTTGGGACGAAGGGTGTGCATGTGTGAAAAGTCTCCTATGTTCCACCGGGTTTCCAGGTCAGTAGCGGCCTCTTGGCGTGAAATGCTTGGAAACCCACTCCGTTCGGAGACTCAGTTGATGTTGCTGTTGTGGCAGTTTGGTGAACGCCAACAAGGCTACCACGGTTGGTTTAAAGAGCACCCCAAAGAACTGCCCTGTCATTTCTAAGCTTTGGCGCATTTTGCTTAGATGTTAGGACTTTAACTTTTTGCCCACGAATGGGTTTCCCATTAAACCACTAAAAGTCAAACGTTTAGCAGGGGAGCAGAAAGCAACCGAGTCAAAATGAAAAAAACAGGGGACCGCAGATTGGTGTCCTTGTTTCCTTTTGCCAGGGCAACCCATTTTGGGTGCGTATTTTTGACCCGCACCCATTTGGTTCAGTTATTTCCTTTCTAGAAAGTACGTGCCATCCCGCTTCATCCTTGGAGGTCATGTGGACCCTCCCTCACCAGATAGTTTCGATAGAGTGAAAGTCACAGTTTCTCGCTTCGTGTGGGTAACAAAGGGGAGGATCATGGACGACCTTTGGCTTTCATCATGCTTCCAACCCAAAGATAACGCAAAGAGAACCATGTGGTATTAACCATCCCACCCCACCCCCACCCGACCCCCCCCACCCCTCCCCCCCACCCCCACCCGACCCCGACCCCATCCCCCACCCCCATCCCCCACCCCCACCCCCCCATCCCCCACCGTGACTCACCGTCAGGTACCTCATCGACGGCTTCCCCAGGAGCTTCGACAACCTCGAAGGCCCCTCGCCGAACTGGGCATCGGTTCGATGGCTCGGTGGCCACTTCTTCCATTTGCTCAAGACTATGTTTTCCCGTGTGGTTTTAAAGGGAATTAATCACCACTGGAAATATATTTACTGTTTTTTTTGACTTTTTTGTTGATTTCCCCCTTTTGGTTTGAGACCAAATGTTGGTGGGGATGTGACGTTAACATGAAACATGCTACACAACACTGTGTTTTACGGTGTTTTCTGGCAAAATCCCAGGGAGCACCCCTTCTGGTTGGTTTTTAAAGGGAATCTATCACCACTGGAAATCTATCTACATTTTTCCCAGGGGGCTTAAGCAAAGTGGCGGATTTGTGTTTCCTTTGTGTTTGCAACCAGATGGTTGGGTTCGTGAGGTGAGCATGGGTGACCGGAACAACGGTCGTATTTTGGTTGAGCGCTTCATTGGTGGCCATTTGCTATGGTTGTCATGGGTTCAATGGTAGAATCTCCCAAAGGGTCCCAGAAGTCACCCTGTGCCCCTATGCTTCACACATCCTCCAGTTCGGCCACGGTCATTGTGCCCCTAGCGAGTGTTGGGACTTTGGGGCTGCCCAGTTGGGACCATCCCTGTGCCGAGGTTCGATGCCAACCTCGAAGGAACTGTTGATTTGGCAGAGTCCAGTGGGACCATTGCAATGGGCTGCGGATCCGTGGGAACTTTGTGGTGGGAGGGGAAGCAACCGAAGTGCCAGACCGTTGGAGTGCAGGGAATGGATGCATAGACATAGCTTTGTTGACATCTATATATATATACATACACAATATGGACGTGGATGTGGGTGTCGGGACTCCAAAAACGGTGGCTTTTCTTTTGGTTCCCTTTTCAAAACGGGGCACCGAACATGCACAACATAGCATGACACAACACAACATCGCATGGCGTGGCATTTCTTTACATATGTGATACGTCTCGGCCAATGCGCCCAAAGGCGCACTCACTTGGATGTCTTATGTCAACTTTCCGCAAGGTCCTACAATCTAAAATGCCAAAACTCCGACAGGGAAAAACGGGGGAGATACCGTTTACATTGAGGGTAGCTTCGGTTTGGGGGTAGTGGAAATCATAGATACAAAGCCGGAAGTGCTAACCGGATAGTTCTCCAAATGGAGTGTCGTCTTTTCGAAGAGTCTTGGCAAGCACTCCTATGTTGGTTGAAGGTCTTTCTTTTCTTTTTCTTTTGGTGGTGGTGGCGGCGGCGGCGGCGGCGGCGGCGGTGGTGGTGGTGGTGGTGGTGGTGTCTTTTTGAGGGCACCCTTTCTGAGTTGGTTTCAAGGGGCAACATGAAAGAACACATTTTTGGAGTTCCATGAGACAAGCCCATGGCTTGCCTTACTTCATTGTCCTCGGCCTCCCAAAAAACCGCTGCGAGCGGCCTTGCTGTGGTAGGCTGGGAGAGCGTCATCGGTAACACCGCTGTGGCCCCAGCCGGTGTCAGCGGGGGGTTCCGAGCCATTTCCCTTTTCAATGGAACCCACCAGCAAGTTGATCAACCTTTCAAGCGGCATCCAGTTGTCTCTGAACAGCGCCTATTCCTTTTGCCCAACAGCTCTGGCCTGTTGGGGCTTCCTTGCCGCTGTGGGGTTGATCCCAAATCAACCCAGGCCGGTGGTTTCCTCCTTCCGCTTCTTTTTCCCCGAGGAGGTTCCCCTCAAAATCACGCCCGAAGATCTGTTCTTTTGGGCCTGGAGCCTCTCAAGGCTCACAAACATTGTGTTGGTCTGTGTGTGCGTTTTTGGAGTTGGTACCCTTTTCGGGCCTAAGAAAGCCAAAGGCACGCCCCTTGGGCGATGTTTTTTGGGGTCCAAGTCCCTTTGACACAATTCCAGGTCGATGTTTTTCGAGTTTGTTCCTACGATGGTGTCCTGAAAGGCCCAGGCCCGAACGTGAAAACATGACGGCAAGCAAGCTGTCAAGCGCACGTATGGTGGTACCCCTTGAACGAACATGAAGAGAACGCCAAGGCCCACTAAAGAATCCCTACGCAGGCAATGCCTTGGCTTCCGTTTTTGGGGAGATTTGAACGTCACCGGGGTTAAGAGGGCAGAGTGAATGAAGAGGTGAACCCTGTTTCCCATCATCGTGGCAGATAAATGAGAAAGGATGGGTCAGGATCCAACCAACCCTGGATAGGGGTGCATGTTCCTTTGTAGAGGGGGCCCTTCTCTTTTTGAATCGATCACGCCTTCCGTGAGATTCTCAAATCTGGGGTCAACATTGGTCCGCAAAGTTGCGAGCTGTCCCCCCAAGAGCTGATCAGAGCCGGTCGAATATCGGTTTGCTTTCCTTTGGGCTCCTTTCCTGTCGGTTTGCATCGAAGATTCTGCGTTCCTTTCGTCTCTTGGGACAAGATCCACTTCGCAAGTTGGTCGATGGCCACGGCCCCCCAACGGGTGCCGATCCCGGAGGTGGAATTTCCAGAAGCGGGCTGGTCGCAATTTTTGCTCGCATCTTCGGACGTTATGTTTTTTTGGAAACAGCGGATGTTTCATTGGACCCACAAAAAGTGGCACCTTTTTTTTCAGAGGGGTCAACAGCAGCCAAGGCAGTCATGCTTTTCGATGGGATCAGGTCAGGGTGAAGTTTGTGCTCTTCTTCGATGTATCGGAGGAGACGATGCAGGCGGGACCTGCTAAATCGCCGGCCGCCTTTTGGGGGAGGGGTGGAAGGGGGTCCCTCCAAGTGGCGGGTTCCTTTTGCGCTTTGAAGGGGATTCAAAGGGAAACAACCCACGTTTTTTCTTTTTTTGGGGGGGTTCAAAGGAGACAAGCCCACTTCTCCAAACAATTTGCCTTTCCTTAGGAGACACACCCAATGCTCGCCGACTTCATTAAATAAGGTGTTTCCAGGCAACTGGCTGTTTGGTGGATGCAAAGGGGAAATCTCGAAACAGGTACCAGCTCCAACACAAGACGCACCCATACTGCTGGACCCCCCCCCCCACCCCACGTTCTTGGAACCGAGGGACGTTTGGCACCTTCGACGTTCAGGCCCGGCTGGTGGAGCGTGGCAAGACCAGCGGCCGTGCAGACGACAACTTGGAGCCAGCACCTCGGGTTTCTGCCGATGGCGAGCAGGGGGTAAAGGAGCGAAAGCCATCAGGAAATCGGTTCTTTACTCGGGGGATCTGATGTCATATTTTTTTGTTTCAGGTTTGGGGAGAATTGTCGAATTTGAAGAACATTTCAGTCACAATGAAAACGTGCGTAGTTGGAGGGTGGCAACTGACAATCCCAGCCATACATGGGTGCGGACATCCACCTTGTCAATTCTTGAATCATGGTTTTGGGACGGGCATTTTGATACCGATTGGTTTTAATGATGACTCATTAAACCTGTTGATTTGGCAAATACCGCACTTTGTTGCGACAGCCTTGCAGCCTTGCACTGGAATCCCGGAACGGCCCCGGAACCCGAAATTCGAAAGCGCAGTTGCCGTTGGTTCCTAAAGACGAAGCAAGGCCAGCAACACAGGTTGGGGCCGGGCGTTTTTTCGGGGATGGCTATGGGTCGGGGGTTTGCCAATGCAGGGTTTGGGGTGCAAAATTCTCTCAGCCAAAAGCCTTCGATAGAAGCAGACCCCCAGTTTGTCTCGCAGGGCCGTTTCGGCGCCCAGCTCTTACGGCAGCATCCACAACCATGAGACAATCAAGATTCTCCCTTCTGACCAAAAACTCAACCCGCTGCAACCAGAACTTCACCCAACACAAACCAGAACTTGTCATATGGTTTGGCAGCGTGTGTGCACGGAAAAAAACACATTTGTAGAGTGTCTTAGGATTTGTCTATTTTCGCTTCGCATGACTTGTTCTTGCTTCATGTGGGCTTGAGTTGTTTGTTCACTGCTCTTGGCAGCAGCTGGAGCTATCAGAACTGCTGCATGCACAGCTCTTGCTGATTGGTGTCTACGGGCATCACACCGTGCTTGAATGCAAGCTACACTATGACTTGCTCAAAAGCGCCCCACAAGCCCATCCACGTAGGGTCACATCCCGGCAACCGTAAACCCACTCGCTTGCACTCTTCTTGCGTTGTCCTTGCTTCAAGATCAGTCAATTTGATCATGCTGCCAGTTTCCACCTGGTAACATCCATTCAAATGCTAAATGTGCATCTATACATGTATGTGTGTGTGTGTCATTGCTAGCACCCATACTCTGCGCAAACGTGCTGTCGTTTCCTGATCGCTGTGTTGGAGTTGGACCATGAATCCAGAAATGTCGTATGCTTTGCTTTTTTTTTGCCCATTCGCGTGTCGGAGTGTATGTGTGTGTGTGTGTGTGTGTGTGCATGCTTGCGAGCTGCTCTCGCAAAGGACGTGTGTCATGTCGCGAACAATTCGGACACCGCGTGCCCAGAACAGCGCATGGCTCAGCGCGATCTAGTTCTGCAGGGCAAGCGCGTGTGAACACTCCTTTTTCTCATCAAAATTTGCTTGGCCAAGAAACTGTCTTATCAGAAACACGGCCTTCATTGGAATACGACTGGGGACTGCCAAACTTACAGGCAATGGGCAACGCAATGGGCAACGCGTGCGCAAACGCCAACCAACCAACAGGAGTGCAGAACGGTGGCAGCAACCTAATCAAGGGCAAAAAGCAGAACTGGCTCTGGCTGGAAGGCACAAGCAGAACAGAAGCGCAAATCTGTGAAATGAATACATGGACACATCAAAAAATCATCGCAAACAATGGGCAATGGGCATTTTAAGATTTGCGGCACGCCTGCAGGACACGTCAGATCATGCAAGCTTACACATGCTGAGAAAGTTCATGTGTCCAGGCCCGAGCAAGTCTACTTAGCAGGTATGCGTTGCGCTTGTTGATGAAAAACAGCGAGCAGTTGAGGATAACAACAATCGCTTTTTTCGCGTTTGGCTTACCGCCAAAGCTGCCACAAAACCAAATGTTAGTACAAGCAATCAGGGCAGGTTCAACACCTGCTGAATTTCAGATTCACTAGTTCGCAGCAATCGCATGCAATCGCCAAACAACTAACGTTTATGACCAACTCCGCAGGGGCCACGAACACATCAAACTTAACAAGCAATTGTTCCTTCCAGCCACTCCAAATCACTTAAGAATCTGGGAAGCAATCAAGAAAACATCGATCAGGCAAATGCGTACGCTTATCTACTGATTAGACACCTCGTTAAAAGGCAAGCCAAGCCATGGTTGACGTGTAGAGTACGATCTGCAAAGGACAAACATTATTCGCGAAAGCATGGTACCAACTAAGCACACCGGATTCCAGAAGCTAAACCTCACACAAATTGAAGTACATGGCGTGCATGATTTGAGAGATATTCTCTAAAACATGCTAGGGATAGCTTCGGCTGTGTGTGTGTGTGTTTCATGTGCCCTCCCATTGACTTCCAGTAACATGGCTTTACGTTCCAGCGAGACAAACATCAGCTAGCTTTCCACATTGTGTTACATTCCAGCAGATTCCAGCAGGGTTCTATACGAAAATCAACTGTGTTTTATCTCCAAAGCGCCGATGCAATACATTTGGGGCCGGGAAAATGCACCACTTATTTCTTCCTTGCTTCTGAGCTTATGGTGTTGCAAGTGCCTATGGTGTTCCAAGTACCTTTTCAAGCACATGTTGAACAATAGAACATCTTGTTCACCCGGGTTCAAGAGCTTGAGTTTCGTTTGAAGGAGCCGCGCCGCCGAATTTTGGCCAACAGAATATCGCTTACATACGTTTGGCCACAACACGCCACAGCCAGATCGGGCCCAAGAGGATGTCTTGGGTTTATTCCCAAGGCGTCTCCGCAGCCAAATTTGGGCTAACTGGATGTCTCGGTTTTTTTCCACCGGCCTCCGAGTACATGGTTTTGTCCCCAAGGCGCCTTCGCATCTTGGTGGCAAACACAAGCAAAATCTGAGCCGCGGCCAATGGCCCCCAAAATGTCGCGGTTTTAGAAAACCACTGTATAAATTCAACGTGTTCAAGCCCATCAATGACTTTTAAGGGCTTGTCGCATGGGCAGGAAAATCACAGCTGAGTTTTTCCTGTGCAAATTATGCAGCGGTTTTGAAAAAACGAGACATTTTTCGGGCCAGGGGCCGCTGCTCAGAATTTACGCAGTTTTGCCATCAGCTGCGAAGGCGCTTTGATCACCGGGGAAAACAAACAACATCATACATGCGGTTGGCCCCAATTTGGTTGCGGAGACATCTTAGGAAAAAGAAAGCGAGACATCCTTTTGGCCTATGGCCAAGCCCAGCCCGCGACCACGTACTCGGAAGCTGGTGGAATCATACAACGATATTTCTTCTGTTGGCCGAAAGTTGGCCGCGGAGGCGCCTGGAGTCATGCCATTGGTCAATGTATGTGTCATTGCATCATAGGCTCCTTGCTAAAGGAAATTCATGTACTTGGAAGCCGGCAGCAAAATGACATGCTTGACTACGTTGACGCTGTGCTATGCTTCTTTGATGCCTGCAGCGGGTGCCAAATACTGGGTAATATTTGTCGTCACTGGCGCTTTGAACAAACCCATATACTTGACTTGGCGATTATGGGAGGTATGCACTCAAAGACTGAACAACAGCAAATGTTTTTCACAAAGGTGTCTACAATCCACGGAACAACACACGCAGAATCAACACAACATTTGGAGAAACAACATTGTACACCACAATTCAACATATGCGAGAGAACACTCCTGCAATGTATGCTAAATTTTCGTGCATGCGTGTTAGTTGTTGCTTTCCTTATTGTACAAAGAGTGGATGTACATGAACGCACGCACGTGGACTCATTACAGCTTAGGTTTAGCCGTGTTTTGCAATGCCTCTAGAGACAGCGAATGGCGTCAGGGAATAATCGTTGCTTGCTTTGGTCGCGATACAGATTTATGGCTCGCTTGTTGTCAAGCATAGCTCCATTGCTGTTGTCCCATCTCTCTACTCGGATTTCAATGGTGCGTCCTGTCAAGAGCTGCGAGACCCGTATCGCGCCGGCGTTTATTCGCGCATTATCACGCATTGCTGGAGACTCCGGACCCGTTCAAAACTCAGTTCAGTGTTGTTTGCTATCATGGAACTCAATTCTGATTCTGCAAAGAAGACGTTCAGAACCTGGACGCGTAAGTTCCTCAGTGTCTCCGCAAAGGACCCACAAACAATTTGCGTTGTATGTAAGATTGTGGCTTGGTCATTCGTCCTGCGGGCCTGCTACTGGCAGCGCTCAACCTTGAAGAGCTTGTTGCTTACTTTGTGCCAATGGTATGTGTGTGTTTGTGCCTTGGCTCATTTCACACATTTGCCCTCCTGTTCTGCCTGTGCCATTCAGCCGAAGCTGGCTGTGTCTTGGGGTTGCTGCCGATCGTTCTGCGCCCGTGTCTTCTGGTTGGCATTAGCGCGTTTACGTTGCCCATTGCCCGCATTTCCAGTTTGGCCTGCGCTTCTTTTTGGCAATCGAGTTTCACTTGGCAACAACTGTTAATACGCGCTTGCCCCATAGAATGTATTTGTACTGGTTCACGTGCTGTTTGGAACATTTACTGTACTCACTGAAAGCCGGTGCGCGCATGCTGCACAAGCAAGCATGCTGCGCAGACACGTTGATACGCAAAAGGTCTGGCAAAAGGGCAGGTTTGCTCTATCACCAAAGAGAGCCAAAAACACAGACACGAATGCAAAGACGGAAAAGACGTACGCGCACGGCAGGCATACACAAACAAGATTACATATCTATTTATTCATATATGTATCATATCTATATACAGATATTAATTCATTGACACTGCAACCAGCTTCAACATAATCAACTGCGCAAAGTGCGAGATCACAGCACGAAAGCAGCAAGACGTGATGAGGGCATGGATGCACAACTGCTTGAACGAATGCGGGGCTTTCCTGATTGCATTGCAGTCTCTGTTTGGGCATGTGCTGCTTCCGCAGCAATAGGCGCACAAGGCAATAATTATCACGCATTTCCGGATAGTTACTGTGCTCAATGACAAGCCGGCAGGAGCTCACACTCCTTTTCTATGGGCATGAAAACTACGTGTTTGGCAATACAACCATACGATGTTAGGCAGCAAGAGCAACGGAACTACAGAAGTGCTATGGTTTCCAGCTACTTCAGGCGTAGCAAAGTCAAGAAGCAAATTATAAGCATTAAAGGCTTCTAAGCATGCAACAACCAAGTGCCAGAGGGTTGTATTTGAAGCTTGCGTGATAAGTTCCGATTTGTTTTGGGTAAAGTTCCGGTTGGACCGGCTTGAGCTTCCAACCAACCTAGTCTGTTGCTTTGACCCCGAGCTTATATCTGAGGTTGTCAAAGACCATCCCGTTTTTGGACCCCCTTCAAGCCACTCATTGTCACCAGCATCCCAAAACCTTACGTTTGAAACGGCACACAGTTGGCACAGTCAACATCTTTTGGTGGGTCTCTAGCTAATTGGCAAACTTGCTGAATTTCCTGTGCCCGACTTGCCTAGTAATTGCCAGTGCTTCAGCTACTATAGTAGGCCACAGTACACCAGCATGCAAAGCCCAGAGATAAGAAAGCCTTGCTTACCTATAGCAACAAGCGCTGGTAATACAGGGGGCTAAATGTACATACCTAGTCCACCCCCATTATCATAGCAACCAGCTGCAGGAAATTCTGGCCGGAAATTGGCCAAATACCCCCCCAATAGCAAGGATGTCCTGCATATTTTCCAGTAGTTGGTTTTCCTGTAGCTGTTTCAATTGCTAGTCTCCCCGTTTTTATCGCCAGACTGTGGTAAGGTACGACAACCACCCCATTCCAATGGAAGGGCACGGGGACGCCAAGCCGCCAGCGGGACGCACCTCCAAGGTCCATCAAGAAGCGCTTCGTCACCTTCCAGCGGGAGCCCGCGGCCCCGAGTTTCGGGCGGCCGCTCCGATCGGTTTCGGGTCGTTGGGATCGGTTTCGTCGATGGGTTGGGTTCGTGATGCTTCTTTTTTCCTTATTTTGTATTTTGGTCGCAGACCCGACGGTCATTTTCTCGGCATTCGCTGGTGTCGATCTTTTGGATGTTAATCCCCCCCTTTTTTTTTGGGGGGGGGGGAGGGGGTGTCGCATGAACATTCATGTCCACCCATCAGGTCTGGACGAAAGACCTCCGGGACGCGAAGAAACCAGTGCCTTCCTTTTTCCGTCAGGGTCAGGCGCGGCAAAGGGCCACGGCAAAGGGCCAAGGTTCCGCTAGGATTGATATTGTAGGGCGCCCTCTTAGATCTTTCCATACGGCTTCTGGTTTGCATACTTCAAAAACCACAAAGAAAGGTACCAACTCAAAAAAGGACAGACCCATATTGCAACCTCAAAGTGACGAAGCCTGCTTGCTCACAGATCCCTTTGCCGCTCACGGTACGAAGCGCGCCCCCTTGTTCCAGGGATCACCTGTTTGAGGCTCGGTAGGTTGCCGGGAAATGGGTAGAAAAAAGGTGGTCGGTGCCCTTGCAACCATCATGTTGCAGCGGTTGCCTTTGTTGGGAAAAGGCTCTTATAGAGACTTACACGAAGGGAGGTGCCCTTTAGCTGAAAGATGATTCGCCTATCTGACTGTGAAGCCTATGGCGATGTCTTCCAGGGGACTTGGAGGATTCGCAGGAAGAAACACGTCAGGCGCTTCAGGTTTCGGCGTTGTCGGATGCACACAGAAGACGTCAGGGTTCTCCTTTTTTCAAGGCCAGGCTTTGAAGGGGAGGTGTTGGGTGACGGGTCCATTGAACAGATAGTTTTCGGGATGTTTGACCATTTGGAATGCCGTTTTCCAAATCCTGTTCTGGAATTGATTGCCGGAGAATCCTTTGTCAGAGTTGGGGAAGTTCTGAGAAGGACTTTCTCACTTCACACTTCACTGCCTCCCAGGTCTATGCCGGTGGTGGAGAAATTCCATCTGCAGGCGGCAGGGTGGGCCTAGGCCTATCGAGAGGGCTGAACATGAGCTCACCATGATGTGGCTGTGGGTCAAAACCAATGGTACCATTTTGGGGCAGGTGCACCACCGTTTTAGTCGTTTTTAGTGGGGATTGGGATGTTCACTGGGGGTACGGGCTTTTGACCATGGCCACGTAGGTCCTGCACTCGAGAATCCCCTGGTTTCAATTTTTCAGGGTTTGGAAGTCTTGCTGTTTGTACTTGGAATCATTGGGTCATTTCAGTTTTCCATTGTCAGTTTGTCAGTGGGTTACGATTCTCCCACTTAGCCACCGAGCACTGACTTTGAGCGCTTCAAAAATACTTGGATGTTCAACCAACTTAGTAAGTAGGCTATGACCATGGTTATAACTCTGGTAAGTGGGGTTAGTCCCCTCATAGTATAACTATGGCTATAACTTATTGGTTGAACATCCAAGTAGCAGTGCCCGCGTTTTTGCAGTGGGCGCGGGTTGATATTGGTGATCCTTTGCATTTCGTTCTCTTTTGACACCTTGTGAACAAAAACATTGAGTCACACGACATGTTGGAATACCCCACAAGCTTCTTTACAATGGTGGCTCAACCTTAACCAGCTGGGCTTGCGCAGGTTTTAGTCTTTCTTTCAATTCACCATCATTTTGGAACAGCCAAACGTCCCGTCAACTTAAGACCCACGCCCCTCGCTTGAAACCTGGCCCATGGTCGCTGAGAAAGCGGCTGCGCAGGGCATGGTGCGGCGCATGGACGCCGAGCAGAGCGCAGAGCAGGCGTGGATCTGAGGTAAGTCTTGTGAGGTTCCGAGAGACTTCAGACGAGGTTAGGCGTTTCTCATTGATTCGGGGCGTGTTGCGCACTTCCGGAGTTCCTTGACTTTGATATATTTTGCTTCTGGTCTGGACAATTTCGGTGGCAACAAAACCACGATTGCTTTTTTTGAACCAGCAGGAATTGAGGGGGCTTCCCCCCAAGAAGCAACAAACTTAGTTCCCCTTTAAAGCCACCATTCGAAGGGCTCCCTTCGCATGTTGAAGCCCTATGGCCCGGAGGTATGTTCGTTTTCGGCTTTGTTTTTTTTGGGGGGGAAGCTGTAGGTGGGCCAACTTTGATTTAAAAACGTGAGTGTTTACACATCTCTTGGACTTCTGTGGACGCGGAGAAGCAAGCTTTTTTTTTCCCCTTTTGGTTAGCTCTTGGGCATCGGGACAGCCCGTTTTTCCTGTGTCCCGCGCAGGTGTGGAAGGATGTGCAGAGGCGGGTCGTTTCCCAGCTGGCCATGAAAGGAATCCGGGTGGCCATGAAAGGAATCAGTGTGGTACCCAAGAGTCGACCTCGGATACATCAACCTAAAGGGTGATTTGCCCCCAGTGATCCAGATCCCCTTTCAAATGGGCACGATCCAGGTGGGTTGATCAATCCTGGCTGCCATGACCATTGGCCATCCCTACCTCTGGATCCTTTGAGTCGACACTGCTCTTTGGAAGCAGGGAACTCCAAGGGGGCCGGTGTGCTAGATACCCTCGTGGCTTACGCGAAGTTCAAGCCAACCGCTTGGATCTGTGTGGGTTTGTCTTCTTTTGAGGGAATCCTCAAAATAAGTGGTTTCACTTTGGCTTTCCTTTAAGACGCCCCTAAAAAGGGGGTAATTATCCTCAACAAAAAGGAACCACGCCCAGGTATGTTTATACACCCAGTATACCCCACAGTTCCTCTCAAATCCGGACGATTTGGTCAACACCAATGGTACCATTTTGGGGTAGGTGCACCACCCATTTTAGTGTATTTTAGTGGTTGGATTGGGATGTTCACTGGGGGCTAACTGGGGTTTTGACCCATAGCCATTTCTCACCAAGTGGGGTCAACAGCTACGCAGCCTGCTGGAAATTCTCTGAGTTTCCTCGGGAGGGCGACATGTTTGGGTGCGGCTCCGTGTTTTGAGGGCTCCCCTTCTTTTGACGTCAAGGGGACACCCAGGGGAAACCAGATTTTGGGCTTCTTTTTCGAGGGTACCCCCGCTTCTGGTGGGTTTTCAAGAGGCAACCCGAGGGACACCACCCAATTGGTTGGGGGTTCCTATTGAAAGACAGGTAAAAGCAATGAGCTTGTCGCTCTCAAGTGGCTTACCGGTGTTTTTTGAAAGCCGCCGTAGGTCCTACGGATTCGTGAGCATCTTTTTGTTCTGATTCCCCTTGGCCAGGATGACCAACGGATCCAAATGTCTTGGGCTACTTGGATTTCTTCTCATCCGAAACGTGGACCCCTCAAATGAATAAAAGCAATCAATAAATGAACACATAAATAACAAGTTAATGAACAAATACACAATGGATTTATTGATTAAGAGACATAAGTAAATAACATGAGTTATACATATATATATATATATATTATTCAAAATAACACAAACATGTCAACATGTTGAACGTTTGGGTGGCTCCTCTTTTGGGTTCCATTGCCGTTTGCAGGGGAGTAAGATCAAGGAATATCCCAACAAACATCCCAACGGAGTGGCAACCGGGGATCGCTTCGCCGCGCGGGATTCGGGATTCGGGATTCGGGGTCTGGGATTCGGGGTCCGGAGCTCCAGGCCCTGGATTCGTGATTCGGGATTCAACTTTGGGTTTCGGGATTCGGGATTCGAGATTCCCAAATCCAACGGGATTCGGGATTCGGGATTCGGGATTCGCGAATCCCAAATCCCAATCCCAGTTTCGGGATTCGGGATTCGCGAATCCCAAGTCACTTTCTCCAGGAGCTTCTCCGGATCACGTCTCTCCCAACGAGTATCCCAAGTAGAATCCCAAGGCAATTTGGACCATGTACATCATCCTTTCTTTGTTAGTTTGCAGGGAGCCATCGGTGATGTTCAAAGAGCGCCGCTGTGTGTCCTTTGTTCCTGTGTTTCCTTTAGCTATTCAATGGCCCTTGTAGGGGGTGCCCACAACCCCAGTTCCCCACTCGCCGTTAGTGTTTGTTCCGACTTTGGACGAAGGCCTACAAATACCCTCCCATCCACGAGCATGGAGTCTGCCCGGGAGGTCCTGGAAGACCAAGCCTTTGCCTGTACCAAAGCCCTGGCGGGTAACATGCAAATGGACTGGAGGGTGCACGAGTTAAAACCGAGCCAAAGGCAAGGCCAAGGCCAAATCTAAGGATGCCAAGCTACGTGTCCTTTTTGGTTGTTTTGGTAGAAAAAGCGATGGCGATTCCTGGTTTACCTGGTGGTTAAATCATCTACCAGGGAAACCCATCTATGTCCCCTAAAAGGACACCTATGGCCAAGCTGCAAAGCTGCAGGAACTTCGGGCCCTCGGTGATCTTTGTGCTGGGCGGGCCCGGCGCGGGCAAGGGCACGCAGCGCCCTGGCCTGGGAAAGTCGGAGGAGAAGACAGAGACTCGGTTGGATGACTGACCGACCCCGGCAACTTGGTGCAGTGTTTCGTGCCAGGGCCGCATTTTCTTCCGCAATTCAGCTATGCGTTTTCGGACCCATGCACACATACACCTGCCATGTACTGAATGCATTCAGTGAAACAAAGTGCACCCCTACCAGACAAGAGAGTGCTGGATAGCCTCCCTCAAGCGTGCGGAGTCCCCCTTCTGACCCTCTTTCTGGCTCTGGGTGGTGTTCGGTTCGTTCCCTGTAAAGCAGGGTACCTCAAAAACGACACACCCATAGCTGGCTGGGGGTGGTATGTGGTTGGTGTTTCCTACAATCATGTTCAAGGGGCTCTTTCAATTTGGCTTACATTCGGCTTCCCTCTTAAACCCCAGAAGGGATGCCCCTGAAAAGAAAGCCATCGTGAGGAAGCGGACAAGGAAATGCTTGTTTATTTTGAAGAGGAACGATGTGGAAAGCAAAACAATTAGTGGAACAACCCGAGGAAAGCACATTTTTCCAGTCTGTGAAGTTCAATGCGCACCTCAAAATTGGCTCGTGGGCATAAATCCCTACCGATTTAGACGTCCAGTGAAGCGTCTCTACTTGGAGGTTGATCAAATTGGTCACTTCCCTAGTGTTCACCCAAAGGACCTGTTGATCAACCCCAATGAGAATTCGCACCCGGGTGTATCTGAGGTGCGCGCGCATTGCGGCCAACTTCGGCTTTCAGCACCTCTCCGCCGGTGATTTGCTGAGAGAGGCGAGGTTTGGATGGGACGTTCTGGCCAGGTTGAGGGTTCTTTCGGGAAGTTTCGGGATGCTCCTGGCTTATGTCTTTTGAGCTTGTCTAGCGTGCACATGATTAAATGACAACCTGTTTGGCAATCTGAAGCATCTGGTTGGTTTGGGGATGAGATGCGGCGACAACCCAAGTTTGCCACAAAACCGACGGCCCAGCTTCCCCAGGTTCTGTGTCCGCGTGTTCTTGCTTCATTGTTACCCCTTGTGTTCAGCTTGTCAACCCCAAAACGGGCCATGGCCCATGGCGCTGCGCGAAGGAGGCTTTGAGCCTTGGGCAAATGTTACTGGGGGCCTTTGGCGACTGAACCCCCCCACCAGGCCACCAGGGGCTCGTCTCATTGTCGCTTTGTGAATGATTCTGGATGCTGCGCCATTTTTGGCTGAGGTCTGGAACTTTAGCTGGCACAAAGTCTAACCTAGACGCATGGGTTTTTGCACGGTACGGATGACTGGCACTGATTCTCCCCTATGCTTTTTGCAGTGGATGGTTGCTTGGCGTCATTACCACATTGGTACATATTCCCAACTAAGGAAAGGACATGTGGGGTAGTTGTTTCTAGTGGTGTCATGATTTGTGGGTTGTAAGGGAAGACCAGAGGGTACCGTCCGTGCTTTGGCTTTGCATAATTTCAGGCAAATCTATATTTGTGCCATGGTCAACAGACAACCTTTGCTTTGGGATGTAGTCACGGAATTCAATCCCTTAAGGATTCCAGACAGCAGCAGCCATGACCATCTCCCACAGATTTGGAGTTTCACCAATCTGGGTATGTGTCAAAATCGGGGGACCCCCAAGAAGGGTGGGTTGTATTGTTAGTTTCCCTTCAACCAATTCTGAAAAGCTCATGAAGCTTCCTGGTCCGTTGCGCGTGTCTGAGTCGTCTCCAGGAGCGGAAGCGCCCGGGCTCGGAGTTGGGGGAGCTCATCGAGAGCCACATCAAGGCGGGGTCGGTTCCATTCGCGTGGCCCGCGTGGCAATTTGACGATTCGCGTGGCCCGCGTGGCACCCAGTTTTGGTCCGAAGGATTTCCCTGCAACGAACAAGCAGGTGCCGTTGTACAACGGCAACGAAAGGGCCGATCAACGAACAAGCGGGTGCCTTCCTTGTCCCCTGGACACTGGGCTTCTGAGGGAAGCCAAAAGGAGGACCACCAGTTCGACACGTACCCAATTTTTTGGCTTCCTGGCTACCTCTAGTGGAGCAAGGGGTCTGTACACCGAGATGGTTTGCAAGAATGAGATGGTTTGTACAGCGCATGACTTGTTTTGGCATTGCACCTCTGCATCAGATGAGGGGGGAGCCGTTTGCATCTTTCATGTAGGTCTTCCTTTCAAGGCGGAGGTCTAAAGAGCTCAACCTTGCGAGATCCCGGGAACCAGCTCGCTCGGTGCTTATTAAAGCAAGCAGGCGAAGCGAATGTCAAACCGAGAGTTTGGGAACTTGGATACTTATAGGTGCTTGCCTGGAAACACGCGGGATCGGTCGGGGGAACATTTTTCCTATGGACATGTAGAGGATCCTTTCTATGAGAGTCGATGTACTAAAATGGGACCCCGTGGGACCTCGTCCCAGTGCTCGAAAGTCTCCCGGCTTCAGGAGGGCAAGCTGGTGCCAGTGTCCATTGCCGCGGACCAAGTGTCATGGGACCCTTGAAGTGCCGGAGGGGGGATCGGGGGATCTGTGCCAAGCCCAGGATAAGCCGAGGTTGAACGGCCGGAATCAGCTGGGCAAAGTGCAACGATTTGAGTCGTTTGTCCGGAGGGATGCTTCTTTAGGTGTCGAAGTCTTGCTTTGGAACGGTGCAAAGGTTAAATTTGGGATATATGTTTTCTACAGCATGTGCCGCGAACGCAAAACAACAAACCTGCGATTTTGCCACAAAAAAGGCGGATCGACCTGAACTTGCACCTGCGCTTTTGATTTCAACAAAAATGGTGAGTCGACTTGTTCACTTGGGGGGTGTACCTTTCTTTGGGCCATTTTGTGGAAAGAGTTTTCACCTCTCTGGGTCCTTGCGCAGATGCCACCCGCAGATCGCCTCAGTGGCCTCAGCCAAAAGCGAGGTGGTGCGTCTTCTGCAGAAGGCCATGGAGGAGAGAGGCTGGGAGGACGGCAAGTACCTCATCGACGGATTCCCCAGGCGCGGAGAGAGAGAGTTCCTGTGCAGTTCGGGCGGGCGGGGTTCCAGTAGTTGCCAAATTTTTGCGGGTAGCGGGAAAGCCATGAGTTCAAGCAATCATGTGGGTGTGTCTTCTTGTAGGGGAACCTCCCTTTTGGTTAGCTTCAAAGGGACAATAAAGGACAGCCACATTTTTTTGGGTTTGGGAGGGTTCCCCCAAAAAAGACATGCCCATGTATTTCGCTGACGACTTGCTTGTACTTTGGAGGGGTGCTCGAATCGGCCTGGGAAGGCTGACAAGTCCATGATGTTTAGTAAGGAAACCCCTGCAAAGGGGTGCACACAAATCCCCGTGCGTACCAAACGGTCCCCAATCAACGTCACCACCCTTTGGTTGTCAAGGCAACCCCCCCTCCTCCCCCAAGCCTCTATTGAGATTGGGGGAGGGGGGGAGGGTTTGGGGAGTCCTAGACAACCATATTCCAGCGAACAGGCTGTGGGTGGACGCTGCCGCGTGGGGTGGCTGTAGCTTTTTCGAACATTCATTGATCCCGATATTGAGAAAATCAGGGCGAGACTTCTGGGGCAGGGGCTTTCTGGCACTACATCGAGCGTACCTCGGTACTGGGGTTAACCCTTGTGTAGAGTCGATTGGCAAGAATGTGCTAGAGTATGCCCAACTGGTGCGTCGACCTCGCACGAAGTGGATTGACTTAAACCTACCGTGAGAGTGGCAGAAGGAAGTCCGCGACAAGACAGTGTGACTTGCTCATCACTGATTGTTTGGGCGCTTCTTTGGGTTCTGAACTTACAACTCCAACAAATTAGCGCCGGCAGCCTGCAATACTTCCCGTTCTGACTCATGTTTTAAGGGCATTCTCCCAGGGAGTCCCCAATAAGCTGGTTATGGTGAATCGCAGTTCTAGCTGCTTTCAGGTTGTGAAATGGAGTCGGTCCCCACAAGAAAGGGATTGGTTAAAGGTCTACCAGCCCACTCAAAAAAAATGGTCAAGTCCTCCTACCTTCATCACTGGTGGAAACTGGGGCCCTGGCTTCGGCCCGACGCGTCGTCAGGAGCTTCGAAAACCTTCAGGGTTGGAACGAGGCCTTGGGCGACAAGGCGCGGAGCGGCGAAGTCTCCGGTTGAAGTCTCACCTGTGCCAGCGAGTTTTGTGGGACACACAGCCCTGCAATTCTTTTTCAGGAGAGCTATCAGGGCCCCTATTCGGCTCAGTCCACGGCCGACCCTTGGGAATTTCTTGCTTTGGCCATGAGTCAAGATCCCAAACGGCAAGCTTTTCTCATAAAGGTCCTGGAAAGTTTCTCGAAACGTTTTTTTGGCAAGATGAAATGCAGTTAGTTTGTTCCTCCCCCCAATGGCGACGAAGTAGAGTGACCTTAGGTTGAATGGGGCCCAGACTTTGAAGAAATCAATCTTTTGAGTTGCTTTTGTGGGTGCGCATGCCAAGCAAAGAATCGGTATGCAAGCAAGGTCGAGTAGGCAACCAGGCAAACCTACTATAGTGGTAACCGGGTGCACTGGGAGAGGGTTGGCCGAACCTTGGTTTTCACACTTCGACTATGTGAGTGGATAGATGACTGCCTGTCGTTCTTACTGGGAATGGCATTCAGCAAATCAGCTATCAGAATCAGGCTATCAGGCGGTTGGGGGGGACGCCCACCCACAAATATCCGTTCAAGTCAACCGTTTGAACAGCCCTAGTTGCGTATCATACGCGGAACCCTCAGGTGGACAAACCTACTTGGCCTCGTCCAATGCTTCGGCCGTGGATGCCCCTTGAAGGTCCACCCTGGCCCCAATTGGTTTGGATTGGCGGGGTTTGGAGGTTGGGTGAGGCTCAAGTGGGTGTGTCAATAGTGGCTTTCCCTCTGGTTCCCCTTTGAACTCTCAACAGTGTTTGGTGGACATAAATCCCCACAATGATGTCCGCCGGTTCGGGTCCCCAATTAAGATTCATAGCCTATCCTGACAAAGGCTACCCTCAAAAAGACACGCCCATGTGTCCAGATGGTGAGGTGACCACGCCAAATATAGGGTAACAACCCATCCGTCTATATTTGGCTGTGGCTCAAAAAACAAGGTCCCAAAATGGGTTGCCCGATCGGTAAGTGGAACCATGGACCAACACCTGCGGTTTGCCCCTCCCATCCTTTAATGTTGAGCCCCACCCACAAGTCCTAAGGCCAAATATAGTCTGAGGGCACCCCAGCTGTCTATCTCTTCAGTTCCTATGGGGTAACAACCCAGCTGTCCATCTCCTGATTTCTCCCTCCAGGTGGATGTGAAGTGCTGCCTCTTCTTCGACTGCTCCGAGGAGGTCATGGAGGCACACTTGCGAGCCCCCGACCTCCAAAGACCCACGTGTTTTCTTTCGTAAGCATGCTGACCCTCTACTAAACTTGGGTCTCTTGGGGTACCAATAGCTTCTTTTCTCATCTTGGTACGGATTGCCTCACCTTTTGGGCTGGTTGAAAAAGACCCCCTGCCGTGGGTGTTTTTCCCCAGATCGGGCGCCAGGCGAAAACGCGTGGGGGGGGATCCTTTTGCGTGAAAGCTTCCAGGTCTTCTCAATGTTTGTGTGGAGCACAATGTGTGTCAGCAGTTTGTGGATTGGACTGGGCCTCGGCCTCACAGAGGCCCCGGGGCAACCAACAGCACCCCTTTCTCATAAGGTGTTGTTCTCCCAAAGGCCCAAACCAAGAATTTCGTCACCGCTTTGTATCCCGCCCGTTGTTGTTTCTCTGCGCGTTCCACGACATGTCCCATGCGATGGAAAGCCAAGATTGCCGATGCACAAAGGGAACCCGAATGGGAAAACAACCCGAGTGGTTCAGTGCGTTCGAGTCATTGGCTGGGAATCAACCATGGGATTTCACAGAACAGAACCTCAGCCATTGCAGGCGATGTTGGCAGAGCTCAGAGCAGTTGGATTCAGGAATGTTTTGATGCATTGAGACTTTGCATCCAGGGACTCCATTCTTTGTTTGAACCCTGAACTCCAGAGCAATGCCCAAACCACGTAGAACACCTGTTGGTTCGATAGGCAGGGAATGAGAGAATGATCCTCCAGAAGCCATTCCTTGTGGTTTCCTTTAAAACTTTCAGGGACTCCCTAGGTGTTCTTTCCCAGCACCCGGACTGGGTCATGCCCTACTGAGCACGCTCAAAAAACTTGGCAACGCCTGGATCGCGTCGTTGGGGCAAAAGCCTCTTGACAGCTCACAGAAGCTGAGGCCAGGCGATTGATTTGGGCCACTTGCTAGGCTTTTTTGCAGGCCCCCTTCTCATTTTTTTCCCTGTTGTCTTAGGTTTTTGGGGGAATCCCGCTTGAAGGGCTTTTTTGCAGGCCTTGTTGTCTTAGGTTTCAAGTGGGAATTCCGTTTGAAGGTCGCAAGTTGAGACCTTCACAATTCCGACTTAGACATGGGTTTCAGCAGCCCACTATTATGGATTGGCGAACCCCCTCTCTTGCTGGTGCGATAGGTAGGGAATGCCAACGAGTCCGGGTGTTGGGAATGAGCCGTTTTGGGATTCCCTTGAAGGAAACCAAATCGGGGATGGTTTTTCTCGGGGTCATTCCACTTCTCATTCCTTGCCTAGAGATTGTTTCGGGGTAGTTCTTTCGAGTCCAGCTGCAATGTTCTCAAAATAGGGACCCCTTTTTGGATGAGGCCTAAAGGGACGCCAAAAGGAAACCGTCTACCTGGAGATTTTGAGAAACGCCCAGGTAGATGGCCGAAGGTTTGTAGGGGACGATCTCCCACTTCGTGGACGGGACATCATGCCACCCGCCACGTTTGCCAGGCCCGGCTGCTGGAACGGGGCAAGACCAGCGGCCGAGCGGACGACAATCTGGAGCGGTTGTGCGGGCTTGGGTGGTATTCGCCCTTTTTGACCCAATGTTCAACCCAAATATGTAGGGTATAGCCATGTTATAAGATGTTATATGGAGACGGTCACCCCAGTTTTCCAAGTTATAACCAACTTTCTAAGTTGAACATCCAAGTAAACAGGGTTTGCGTTTGGGCTGGTTTCCCTTGGTTAAAAACAAAGGGATCCGGGACCCATCAAAACCTTGCTCCCAGTTTTCTGACCTGGTTGGAACGAAGCATCGAGGGGCAGCAAGCCGCTTCCCCCGCAAATCGCGCCAGCGCGCTGTGCTCAACGAACCTGATCGCCGCGGGCTGGAAGCGGCTTTGAGAGCTGACGGGTATGGCAAGTCTCCTGTCCTGCAGATTTTTTTCGGACCCCCCTAAACCCGGCATCTTCTTGTGGGGAAACCCGTTTTTTGTTCAGGTCAATCTGCGGAGCAACCAAGCAAATGTCTAGCCCTGCCCATCCCTTTGAGGATGTTTCTCTAAATCCAATCGCCTTGTTTTGTGGGGGGGGGGGGGCTGTTCGGACCGGAACCGTATCCCTGGCTTCTCAAACTGACGGGGAATCTTAACCAGGGCAATCCAGTAGAGCCCTTTTACCCTTTTTTGGGGGAGGGTTCCCCTACTAAAATGGACTACAGAGAAAAGGGTACCCTTATTCTAACCTCTCTACTGGAGGACCTAGTTAACCAGGGGAATCCAGTGGACCTCAGGACCTCAGGACCTCAAAAAAAAGCGGGAGTCATGACCCACCACTTTGGGTTTCCGTAAGTGGCACGGTCCGAGGTCCAGGACCCCCCAACAAAACAGGGCCATTTTTCAGAAGGTGACCTCCGCTGGTTTTGGTGCCAGGGTGGCAACCTCATTGTTTTTTGAGGTTGATTTAAAGGCCAAGCTTGGTGGTTCCGAACCCCCCCCATTTTGATATAGAAGCGCACCTCAACCTGTTGCAACGTTGGAGCCTCGGCGTCAGCTCGGGGTTTGGGCGCCTTGGGCCCCAGGCGCCGGCGAGGTTTTTGGGGCGGCAGCGGTCAGCGATCTGTCAGGAGTCCATCAAGAAGCGCTTCGCCACCTTCAAGCAGGAGCCAGGGGGCCCGGATCTCTTCTTCATCCCGATTTGGCGTTTTGGGTTGGCTGGGGTTTTGGGGCCATGCGGGGGGGGGTTTGGGGGTTGGGGGTTTGGGGTTGGGGGTTTGGGGGGTTGGGGGTTTGGGGTTGGGGGTTTGGGGTTGGGGGTTTGGGGTTGGGGTAAGCTAGGGTGATATAGGGTAGGGATAGGGCGAGTGTTTGACCTGATCGACCCAGAAACAATGACTACCGGGTAGAAGTTGGCAGGAGTCCTGCGTTGCACCCCTGTGGCAGGGAGGGAAAGAAGCTCTGGGGGTCACCGATTAAGTCATTTTCAACGGCACCTTTTGGGTCAATGAAGGCACGAGTTTCTCATTGTCGAGGTGATGTTTGTTTGGTAAGGCCCCGAGTTGTGTTGCATGATTCAGAGGGGCCCTCCTCAGTCGTTCAGTGGCACCCTTTTTCCCCTTTTTTTTTCCGGGTGGCTGCCCCACTAAAAATGGTCTTCCCCAAAAAGGGTTCCCTTTCTTTTCCAGGGTCACTGAACAACTGAGCCTCTGTTTCTCTCCGGAAATAATGGAAGTCAGAAGAGTCCTCAGCGCCCTTCTCCCCAAGTTGGTCTGTTGCTTGGCTGTCAGCCGAGAAAGCGGCGCGACCATCCAAGGTGGGCATTGGGTTGTTGATCCCCTGAGGGACGGTCGCGCCAGAAAATGACTGGGGAATGCATCGATGGGATGGGCAGGTCCAGGTGTTTTTCAAAGGGATCCGACTTTGGGTTCCTTTTGGTCCTTCAACGTAGTTTTTCGGGGTCCCCTTTTTTGAGAACACTTAGGCTCTCAAGTCTTCTTAATGAAGGACCTGGGACTCAAAGTGGTAGGGGACCTCAGGTCCCTTGGAGATCCCGACAACATCACCAGAGGGACCACGCAACAATTTGTTTCTCGCCCATCTGCAAATAGCTTGAGTTCCTGGACTCACCGCTCGCCGCTCACCTTCTTTTTTTCTTCTTCTGCCAATCCACGCACGAAGTGAGGCTGATGATGAAGGCAACAATGCAATCTGCTCCTGACAAAGATGCTGCCACTCTGTGTATTCAAAGTGTGATGCTTGTAAGAGCCTCGGCCCAACTCGACCTACTGTGGATGGACGAACTTTGAAACCATGGTTGAAACCATGGTTTGTTGGTATTTACATTGGGGAATCGAATCAGAAACCAGGGTTTCTGAGTTCGGTGGTGCGAAATAGGATTTCGCCACCATCCACAGTATCAAGAACCAATAGTTCACATTAGGACTAGTTGGGATGGATGAAACCGTGCAGATCTTGGTTGACAAACCACCTGCCCCATACTGCAGATAGTTGCGACATCCTCTTAGGCACCAAGACTCGACATACTGTGGATGGTTGCGAAATCCATTTCGCACCACCTGAGAAACTCTGGAAACCATGATTCCCCAAAGTAAATACCATCAAACAATGGTTGAAGCGGCTTGCTGCAAGGGGACACCCAAGGGACACCACCGATGGTGGGCTTCTTTTTCGAGGGTACCCCCTCTTTTGGTGGGTTTTTCAAGGGGCAACCCGAGGGACACCCCCAATTTGTTGGGGGTGGTCTATTGAACCTAGAAACGTTGCCATATTTTTCAGGGTACCCCTCTTTTGGATTGGTTTAGGAAGCCCCTCTTATTTTGAGAACCCCATTACATGTCGAATTAAAAAACGTGTCTTTCAGGTTGAAGCGCCTTGCTGCAAGATCTCAGGTCCTTGCCTGTCGTGGAGCAGTTCAGCAGCGAGGGCCTGATGCGCAGGCGCACGAGTTCGTCGGGCGCGCACGACTCGGAGTCGTCCGCGCGAAAAACGGTGGCTGGATGCGATGGGGTGGACCTGTTGACGGCCGGCTTCTTTGGGATTGAAGCGAAGAAAAGTTTGAAGCGGCTGAGCTTTGGATGAATTTGCCTCTTGCAATACACAGGGGGATAAGCTTGAAGAGGTCGAGCTTGGCGTGTCCATGGGAGAGTCAAACAGCACTCTGTTGCGTGTGTGTAATTAGTGGACAGGGATTTGAGTGTTCAGGTGAGGGGGGCCATGGCTGTGTTTTCTTGGTGGCTCCCAGCCATCCGGTCCCTTAGCTTTTTAGCCTTTCAATTTATTGTTTAGTGGGGATTTCGATTTAGCCCACTAAAAGTTAAGCTTTCAGTTAAGCTTTTAGCGGGGGATCGGAGGACAGCCTAGTTTTTGCAAGCAAAATGCCAACGACAAGTAGCCTGAAAGTTTTTGTCAAGATTATACTGATGTTCATTTGTTATTAGTACCTGCAAGAAACACAGCCCCCAAGGCGCCCCCTTCTGTATATTTAACCCCTTTGGTCGATGACTTTCCTTTGGGTGATGCCAGGGATGTACTAGTTAATACAGGTTTGAGTGGGGTTGGCCAGCCAATGGGTCATATCCCATTTGGCTAACCACTTACTAACTTGGCGAACCTCCAAGTAGCCACAGAAACCCTGAATGATTGCATTCCCCAACGTCAATCTCAACAAATCATGGTTCCAATCGCATGGTTTCTGAACAAGTGCGAGATTTGGATTTCGTCCATCAACAGAACCCCAAACAGTGGGGGGGGGTCCGTTTGGTATCCTGTTCTCGGCAAGAAGGGCACCCTCGCAGTAGGGCCCCGGATGGGAAGGGCAGAAAGTCAGGATCAACGCCGAGCAGTCCCTGGACGAGGTCTGGAGCTGCGTGCAGGAGGCGAAGCGCGGACAAAATTTGGGCTCGGGCGTTTACGGACGCCTACCAAGCGCCTCCTTTTCACCTTCTTCGTGTTCCGGCTTGCGGCTCTGTTCGTTGACCCAGTTGCCCAGTGGCGCCCATTTTGTTCCTTCTTGTTGGGAAGGGTTCCCTTTAAACTCAACCAACCAAACAAATCGGATGCCGATCCTGTTTTTCCCATGGAAATCCACTGGGCATCTGAGTTGACTGGTTTGTGTGACTGGCTTCCGCTGACAGGTCATGCACAATGAGCGTGATGGACATCTCCTGAACCAGGCGCCGAAACCCTGGTAGGATGGAACCTTGGCGGAGAGCGTGAAATGTTGGTTTGAGGTTGGGGTGTGTTTTTTGAGGGAGGTGTCCAGGCATTTGTTTTGGGGGATGGCTAGATTTGGGGGCAACCATGCTAAGAGACCTCTTTTAATCGAGGCGGGGGCTTGGGCTAACCCCGAACAGGCAGGAACCCCGAAAGCCCCAACAACTGGGTCCATCAAGATCGCCTTCTAAATGGTGGACCAGAACGAAAAACCACCCCCCAAAAGCTCTTTTGAGAGCCTGTCTAAAGTGTTCACTTTCAGGGATCCAGAACCTTCGCTTAGGCGCGGTTTTCCCTTGGCTTCAGAGGGCGGCTTGCGATTTCTGCACGCGCTGGTTTGTCATGAGCAGGCTGTGGTGCTGATCAAGCCGTCCTCCTTCAACAAGGCACGCGTTGCGGCGCGTTCCGGCAAATTCCCCGGTCGGGTGGTTTGAGTGTATCATTTTTGGGGTCGCGTTGAAGGAAACCAAGGGTAAAACCATAGCCGCGTTGGAGTTGTGTTAAAGGGAAACCAAGCGGGACCCCCTGCCTCAATGTTATTCCCCTTCAAGTGCCGAAGTAGTGATGGGAACATTGGGAATGCCTTTCAGTGGTATGAAAGAAGCGGGGAATTTGCAGGCGACATGGCACGCAACAAGCTCAGAGATGGGAGATGCGAGTCAAAGGCTTGTTAAGCTGTTGCGGTGAAAAGTGCGCACTCAATATTTGGCGAAAGGTTGGTAGTGGGAGCCTTTTGTTGTGTTTTCGCCAGTCGTTCAATATGGTGTGTCTCATTTATGCGGTATCTTCACCAGTCCCTAGCTGGACTGATTCCGGGGTCAACACTAAGTGTCAAGACCGGAGGCGATGTGCAAGGAGTCGAAGCCTTGTAGCTGCTGGGGGAGGGCTTGCCGTCGTCCTCCCTGGTTTCAACTCTCTGGCCACGTCACCAGCGACCCACAAAGCACAAACTCCCAAAAACCAAGCCTGCCGCAGCTGCCTCAAAGAATTTAAGCCTCAAAGCTTGCCCTCAACACTCAAACAAAACTCAAGCAACTTAAAGCTCAAAGCCCCCAAAGGGGGCTGGTGCACTCAAGCTCAAAACCCCTTTGGAGCTGCTGCACTCTCACGCTTAGTTGAAGCGAAGAAATGCCAAGTCAGAGGCCGGCTTGGCCACAGGCTGCTCAAAGGCCAAGCCGCCAAAGTCCTTCGATTTGTTTTGAACCATCCCCCGTTTCTTTGGTTCCAAAAAAGCCAAGGCAACCCATTGTGGGGCTACCCAGTTTTTGACCACCACAGCCATTGCTTACTTGAAACCCGTAAGAATCTAGCGGTTGACTCCTGGTCCATTCTTTTCAACCAGTGTTCTTTCCAAAGAACGGTTCCGTTTTCCCTGGGTTTCTGGAGGTTTTCTAGAAAGATCCGGATTGCTGGAAAGAATGGGGAAGGTACCCCTAGACCGTTGATACATTTTGTTTTCTGGGCAGTTCAAAGGTAGTCCCTCATCCTTACCTTGGTTTGCGCAATGGGTCCCCTTTGTAGAGGCTTCCCTGGATTAGGATTGGCCTACCCTCCATTTTGAACAGCCCAGCCATTAAGAAACTTGTGGCTCAGTTGTTCAGTGGCACCCATTCTTTTCCCCCCTTTTTTTGGTGGCTGCCCCACTAAAAACGGTCCAAGCTCCAAAAAGGGTCTCCCTTATTTTCCCAGTACGGGCGCGCGACCCGTGGCAGGAGACCCAGCGCTTTGTGCAGTCCTTCTTCACCACGAACAAGGCCGCCGCGAAATGGGTGAGGCGGTTTTTGGGGAACCCTCTGTTGGTTTTAGGGGGAAACCAAAAGGGAACCCCGCCATGTCGAGGGGTCCCTTAAAGACACACCCAAAAGAACATCTGATTTTGTGAGGGGGGGGCCTAGCCTTCTTATACAATTCTTGGAACCGTGGGGAAGTCTGCCTGCGATATTTTGGGAGTCGGCCACTGTGGGGCCGTCGTTCAGAACCGGCCTCCGAAAGCCTAATGGAGCATGGCCGGTTGCTGGTGATTCTCTGGAAAATTCTACAGGGCTTTTTAAAAGATCTCCATTTTGCAACCATTTGAAACATGTTGCTTTTTCCAGTAGAATAAAGGGAAACCACTAAACAAGGCAATGTGGAGGTGTATATCGTATCCAGATCCCTGTTCCAAGTTTCATTCGCGGAGTCGCAGCTTACACTTAGCCTCCAGAGCCTGGGAAGTCGTCGAGCAATGGTTTTTTGTTGTCCACGTGAAACAGGGATAGGCATACACGCCCATAGAACATGTATCTAAATGTAACGATGTTGGTGTGGAGAGTTTTACTGAAGCTTTGTGACCAATTCTGTCTGAATCCATGATTTTTTGTTTCTCATTATTGTCATCCATCTTTCGTTTGACTTCGCTGCCCGCGAAGTGTTGGAGTGTGGCGCATGGTCACAGAAACAGATGCCGTTGGCTCGAAGCCGCCAAATGCTTTGGCGTGCAGAGGAGCCAGGAAGACCGATAAATCAGAGTGGCGTTGGATGTAAATGCCATCCTATGTAGAAATCATGTCTTCAGTGATCCTTAACCCCCAATACAAAGCTTTATAGCTCCAAGAACGTTATCAAACACAGTTGGCAGGTACATATCTTGGTGGCGCCCATCCATCCGCTTTAGTTTTTAAGTGGTGAGGGTTTTGTGGGTTGGGTGTCCATTCAACCCACAAAAAGTTCGTCACTTTGAGCAAGAGATCAGATTAGGCACAGGAAGCCACTGCGAGATATCACAGCTCGGATCAGATTGGCCCAAACCATGGTTTTGTTTTTTGATGTAAGCTATAGCCAATCACTATGTCTCATGTTTGATTGGTTTAGCTTGCCCTTGAAATCCCATGGGATCAGGCTTTTGCCTACTAGCAACAAGTTTTATGTGTTGTTGTTGAGGCCAGCTTTTTGTGGCCCAGAGGTGTTAGCTTTTGCCATGATCGGCCTTCCACACAGAGGCAGGAGCCTCGAAGGAGTTCTGCGGTTCCGCCTGGGTGACGGAGACACTTCCAGGCAAAGAACAGCTCTTCGCTTTGCTCCATTTGGCCTTATAAGGTCTCCAAAGTTCCTGCCCAGATTATTGGGCGTTACCTGTGGGTGGGTCAACCAAAAATTCGCAGAAAGGTGTGGTTCGCATCTCGGTCCAGTTGTTTTTTTTTTGCCCAAGCTGAAGGGGCGCTCTCCATCCGGCCGCGGGAGGGAAGCAGCAAAACAGTCTGGCCTGGTTAGGCACGATGCAGAGGGAGATTGCTCTTGTGCATGTTATGCATCGGAGGCTCCAAGAGGACATCTAAGGAACAGAGTTTATGACAGGGAACCTTGGAGAATTCGTCACGGGGCTTCGGCAATTCCCGTTTTCCTTGTTTTCTTTTTTTTTTTTGTCGGATGACTCGAGTCACAATGGCACTGAAGAGTTGTGAAAACAAGCTGAGCTCCACAGTATCGTGGTGGATCTTGTGCCGTAGCCCCCATCAGAATTGGAACATTCAGTTGTACCTCTTTCTTGATCAATACCCACTATATTTGGGTGTGTCTTTTTTGAGGGTGCACATTTTTTGGGGTGGCTCTACAGGACACCATTTATTTTTATTTTTTTTGGGGGGGGAGCGGGGTGTGTGGGGGAAGGGGGGGGTCCCTGAAAACTTTCAGGGATGAGCAAAGTCATTTTAAACTTAGCCAGTTTGAGTGCATTTCGAGCTTCAGCCGCTCAAGAATTGCTCCCCTGAAAATTCCTAGCTCACCTTACTGGATGGGGCTCCGTCATCTTCATCGTCCGACGCTCCGAAAGCTGGTTCAAACGATGTATCCATCAAAGCCAGACTTTGACAACCACCAAGAAGGGTGATTCAATGGATACCCCCTTTCCAAAAGTCATGGAAGTGGGGCTTCCCAAAAAAGGACAGGTTTCGTCTTAGACTCTCCGATCGTCAGCTTCCATTGGAGGGTAGCCGGCTTGCTCGTCTGGTCAGAAAGAGTAAGGCGCTGATTTGGGGGGTTGGAATACCTTTGCTTGGGTATTTCGATCTTCCTTCTTGCCTATGTGTGAAATAGGAACTTGGGTATTCCGATCTTTACTTGGGTCCTTGACTGGCCTCTGAATCATGGGAGACTGGGGGCATCCAACCAAATTAGGTCCCCCAGTAGTGCCCTTTGACCCTGTTTTGGTTGAGGGTTCCCCTACTAAAATCAACTACAGAAAAAAAAGGGTACCTTTATTCTAACCTCTCTACTGGAAAGAGGACCTAGTCCTTCTTGCCCATGTGTGAAATATACTCTGTTTCCAACAATCACGGGAGACAGGGGGCTTCCAACCCAAAGGCACTCGACACCTTCCCGAAGCTTCCGCCTCCATTCGACAAGGCGCCGAGCCGCCGACTCTGACTCCGGCGCTGCGGCGCGGCGTGCTCCTGGCGCTGGCCGGCCCGCGGCTGTTGGGCAGAACTGAGCGGTTTGAGGTTGAGGCGGAGGCCGAGGTTCTCCGACTTTTTCCCGGGGCGTTAAAGGGAAGCCAAAAGAAGGCCAAAGGGAAACAGAAGGGATGATTCTAGAAAGGGAGAGGGGTGCAATTTTTCTCGCAGTAACCGCCAGGCGAACCCTCCTTGGGGAATAACCCACTCCCTCCTTTTTGTTGTCAGGGGGGGTTTTAGGGGATTTAGGGCACACCTTCAGGGCCAGGCTGAGATTGGGAGTGAGCTCATTGGTCAGTCCAGCAGCCCAGAGCAACCACTCACAAACCCCTACCACATGTATTTTCATGACTGAGCCCCATGACAAAGATTCACTGTCAGGGAACCCCGCAGGGGGTTGATCAAAAGGTTTAGGATGATCGGGTAAAACCACAAACAGGATGATAGTTCCCACTAAACGGGCAAAGTTACCCATGCTGCCCCTTACATAGGATGCCCATAGGGTAAAAGGATCATAGTTCCCAACTACCTGAAAAAAGTTACCCATGCTTATTTGGGACTACAGTCATTTATTGAGCAACCCACACAGGTCCTTAGGGCAGAGGTATGACCTCCCAGGCCTGCGGCCGCCGAGCCGACGACGGCGGGCGCCGCGGCGGCGGCGTCTGCGGCGCCTTTCGCGGCGCTGGCGGCGGCGCGGACGGCCCGGGCCTGGCGGAGTTGCGCGCGGCGCGCGGGGAGGCGGCTCTACCGGGGCGAGGCGGGGGGAGGTTGAGGAGGGTGGGGTTGGCCTGGCGGTGGTTGTCAAAACCGTTTTGGGATCCCATTTTGGGTGGGATTGGTGAATTCACCACCCAGTTTAGAAGCTAGTTTAGTGGGGATTGGGATGTTCACTGGGGGTACGGGAGGTGGCACCAAAGCAAATTTGTGATATGGGAGGGTTGGCCTGGCATCACGGTGGAAACTCCAGAGTGGAGTTGGGATGCATTCTTGCGTGACCCAGGTGAAGGGAATGATATTGTGTCTTTTGAATGCTCAGGGACATCTCTAATTCGGGAAACTTGTAATCTCATTTGTTTAAAACAAGAGTTGACGCGCAACAAAGTTGACCCCAACGTTGCGAGTTGTCTTTACTTTACGCGTTTGTTTCGCAGCTTCCTTCCAGACAATGTTCCTTTGTAGCCTGCTTCGAGCCTCCTGGCAAGCCGGAGATTTCAATAACATTCAATAACCGTGAAAAGGAATTCAGAAGTTGCTAAGGTGATAAAAGAACGCAGAATGCGTGATTCCCTTGAAAGCAAACCACAAATACTTGGTTTAGTTCGTACCCAGAGCAAACCATAGCGTACATGGAGGCAAGACAGCCTGGCAAGCCGGCGGTGCCAGCCCAAAGGTGAGTTTTCCAACCAGGAATCCCCCCTTGGGATGAGCATAGTCCTTTTTATTCCAGCGCCCCTACGGTGGATGGACGAAATCCATTTCGCACCACTTCGAAACCATGATTGCAACTATTGGTTGGTATTTACTGGGGAATCGAATCATTTCAGGTTCTGATCGGTGGTGCGAAATGGATTGCCACCACCCAGAGTATCAAGCACGCATAGTTCACATTGGGGCCGGTGGGGATTGATGAAACCGTGCAAATGTTGGGACAAACCACCTACCAGCTGGTGATTTTGTCCACCAGCAGCTCCCTATTGTGGATAGACAAATCCTGCCCCACTTCGAACCCCCATGCTGTTTCTGATGTTTCCCCTGACAACCAACGACGGTTGCAACCATGGTTTCATTTCGCTAGGACATCGACACCGTGGCGCTGCTGCGCCCAAAGCCTGACCTTCTGAATCCGGAGACCTACGGCCAGGAGGGCGTTCGTTACTTTGCCAACCTCGAGCAGCGCCTGAGTCGGAGGCGAAGCGGCGAAGCCCAAAAGCCAAAAGTCGCAGTTGTGGGGGTCAAGGGAAGCCCAGGGGAAACCACCCAGGGTTTGTTGCCACTTCTGATGGGACACCTCTCTCCAGAAAAATGCGTCATGAGGGCCCTTTGGCATCACGGTGATTCCCACCAGAGGTAAATCCAAGTTTCGAGCGACATCCATTCCCTTGTGGTTTCCTTGCTCAGGAACTCGGGAATGAACCGTTTTACCTTTGCTGAACACAAGTCGGATGGCCATTTCGATAATCCTTTGGGAGTTATTGCATTCGCTGAGAGCCAACAAGTTTGCATACCGAAACTTGGCAAAACAAATCTGAGGTACCCAAAACACAACAATGTCAGATTATATTTCATATTTAGCAACAAGCAAAGTTTACAAACACATGTTGGAGGAGACCGGCGGGAGCCTCTTGATCACGAATCAAACAGCACCTCGAAAAGCACAGCTCCTGTTGGTAGTGCCACATCCATTTTTTTAAGACTTCATACCATGCAGCAGGGAAGAGTTTCCCAAATTTCCAATCACTTTTTGTAGAAGTCTTTTCTCCACATGTCCTTCTACCTCCGTTTTCCATCATTTTAGTGGTAGCTTCCCCATTTTTAGCCACTAAATATTGTAAACTTCTAGCAGATCTGAAAACGGGCAGCCCGTTTTCGTTCATTTCCATGTTTCCGCATGGCTGAATTTCCAGTAGGCCCAGTGGGCCCAGTGGGAGGCCCGGGGCGCCGCTGCCCAGCCGCGGCCACCTCTGCGGCAGCTGGGGCCAGGCGCGGCAGTGGGGCGCCGCGTGCTCTGTGTGGCGCCTCGGCCAGGAAAGGAGGGGGGGAAGAGTTTTTGTTGTATTGCTTCTTCTTCTTTTTTGAAAAAAACGAAAACACACCCTTCTTCTTGTTCTTTTTGTTTTTTCTCTTTTTCAAATAGACAACATATAGTGTACGTTGATTGCCCATGAGAAAAAAGAGAGAGAGCAATATAAGTCCGTTTCTCGGGCAAAAAGGACAGGCCGGACCTTCTTTCAGGCCGCATTTGTTGATGGGAGTCTAGGTGCCCCAGTACTGCCCTTTTACGCTTTTATTGAAAAGGGTTTCCCTACAAACATAGACTACAGAAAACAACACATCGGGCACCCTTGCTCTAACCTCTCTGCTAAATCTACAGACAAAAATATGGTACCAACTTATTCTAAGCTCTTTGCTGGGGGACCTAGGAGTGCATCCTTTTGTGCCCCGCTATTCTTCTCTCAGGCCGCTGGGCGAGCTGCGTTACGCCTGGCCCGCGGTGCGCGCCACCTTTTTCCCAGCGGCGGAGGAGGTGCGGGTGAACGAGGCGCGCCGGCCGGGTGAACGAGGCCCGTGTTCCGTTTTGGAGACGTTTTGAAGGGAAACCACAAGGAACCCTTGGCATTTTTTTTTGGGGGGGGAGGTCTCTTTTTTGAGACAAACCTAGGTGGCATTCAATGGCCTAGGTGTCTTCGAGTTGTCATGCTTTCTTGAGACGTTTTGAAGGGAAGCACCAGGAGGCCATGGTTTTGTTTTTGTGCTAGGAGCGGCAAGGGCTCCAAGACTGGTTGGTTGGTTGGTTGGTTGGTTGGTTGCTTGGTTGGTTGGTTGGTTGGTTGCTTGGTTGGTTGGTCGGTTGCTTGCTTAGCTTGGTTGGTTGGTTGATTGGTTAGTTGCGTTGGTTGATTGGTTAGTTGCTGGGTTGGTTGGGGAAACCACAAGGACCCATCGGCATCTTGGGAGGAATTTCCCCCATTTTGAGACAAACCTTGGTGGCATCCAATGTGGGGAGGGACCAGAAGTACCGCCAGAAACGGTATCGGTTTGACTGAAAACTTTAAGGGGTTCCCCTTGTTTAGGGTTGGCAATGTATCATTTAGTTTCATTCACGCTTTGGTTGCTCCCAGCCCTCTCCTGGGGCCTCTCAAATGATTTTTTTCATGGCTCACTTTTGTTCGGACCAGGACCAAAACAAAATGGTTTCATAGTCGGGGCAACATCCGAAGTACTTTCTTCAGGCCAGAGATCGAGGGGCTAACCTCAACATTCCCAGAGTCAGATGACTTCTCGGGCCCCGGCAATCCGAGCCTTGGATTTCCTAAAGGACCACCCAGATTTGATTCTCCCGAGTCAACATTGAATCTGACTGTTGGCTAAGGCTCACTCCCCGAGGTTCGGGGCTTTGCCTTGACTGCTATTGGGTTGGATCTTTAGACTTTAACTTTTTGCGAAGTAAAGGTGCTTTCCACTAAACCCCCAAAAAGTGAAATCAACTTTTTGCGGGGGGGTCGTTGCAGCAACCAAGTTACATTCTTTTGAAAAGGCCGTTGTTTCGTGGCTTTGCAAACAGCTCAGACTCTGTGCCAAGCCATGGGAGTGAGAAGTTGACTCTGAATGCCTTCAAGCACAGGGCGTAGCTGCACGAGCTTACTCCTCGCCCAGTTTCCTTTGGTTTCAACGTGGACATGGCACAACCCCCAAGCAAATTATCTCCACCAAAGGCCCCCCCGACCATCAGACAATCGGATAACATGAAACCGGCCGAATATCCTTCTAAGGGCCATGCATGATTCCTCACATGCACCTGGCGCCTGAAAAAATAAAACTAAAGCCTGGGAACTGAATGCAAGGGACTCGGTTACACATACCGCGCATGCTGGGCTTTCTGGCGGATCGATCCATGTCCCGCTTCTGGGAAGAAGAAAAAACGACGTTCCGTTTCATGGGTCAGTGAACGGAGGGATCTCTGGTAAGACGGGTCTGCTTTTTTTGGGCGGGAACGCCCGCTGGTTTCAAAGCAAAACCAAAAGGAAAACCAGCCGTTTTGAGAGGGTCCCCTAAAAGGCACACCCCAAAGCCTACTTTTTGCCAGATCAGTGAAAAGGTGCACATATTCCTCAACCCGCAGAAAGGATGGAGGCAGATTCCCCACGAGAGAAAAGAGGCACCTCACACTTGAAATTGTTCTAATTCTTTTTTGGGTGCCAGATAGCCCCTGATTTTGGAGTGTCCAAACAGAATACAACTGTTTTTGGTTGTGTGTGTTGTTTGAAACTGACACCACAAGGAAACATGTTAACAGGGAACCTCAAAAGTGATTGGACATGAGCCCCCATCATTTTTTCTGATGTCCAGCAGTTCGGGTCCCTTCTTAAAGTTTTCATACCCAACCAGGTCCCCCAGTAGTGCCCTTTTACCCTTTTTTGGGAGAGGGTCCCCCTATTTTAGTAGACTACAGAAAAAAACACATCGGGTGCCCTTATTCTAACCTCTCTACTGGGTTCCCCTACTAGAAAAAAACTACAGAAAGAAATCGAGTACCAACTTATTCTAACCTCTCTACTTAAAGGGGCAGGGTACTTAGTAAGTGGTTAGTGACCGTCGATATAACCCACTTACCATGGTTGTAAGTTTGCCTAAGTGGGTTATAACCATAGTTACTAGCCACTTACTAAGCACCCGATCGCCCCTTTAAGTAGCCAATGTTGGTCCGGACACGTGAATACCTTCCGCCGAACGGCTTGGTCACCAGGGCCTGGAGGAGGCGGTCCGCCTCGGCCACGAGGAGCGGGGAGTAGGGCAACCCGATGATGGTAACCCGGTGTTATGTATATATGCGCACAAAGACATGTATATATATACATATATATATATACACGTATAATATATATATATATATGTACATAAACGTGCGGCATGTGTCTACATAATTATATACATGTACATATGTACACGCATAAGCAGCATATGTGTTTATACATACGCGTATGTAATATATATATATATATATTAATTATAGATGCACACATGCACACATATGCATGCGCACACATTCTATGTGTGTATATATTTATATATGCATAACAAACATATATATATATATATATACACACATCTAGATATAGATATATGTATAGAATTGCTGGAATCATGTCGGACAGCAGATTCCACCACCCCACCCCGCTTCGGTCTTTGATGTCAACCTCCTGTGCCAAATACCAACATAGTAACAATCAGTTAGCACTTGGACCCCCCAATACTGGCCGACCCATTTCCAAGTGAATCTCCAAAGGCAAAACTGTACCTATTGGTTGGGTGGCTGATTGTCACTCACTGTGTGCCTCAGTGATTACAGCAGTGGCGAAGCGGCCAGATCATGGGAAGGCCACTTGGTATCATCGAAAATGACCCATCTTCCACCGCGAAGGAGCGAGATGGTCGATGGTGCTCTGATCCTTTGAAGATCAACGCCCGTTTTCTTCGGGATTTGTTCCAGGGTTTCCTTTCACGTACTTCCAGCGACCAAAACAGCCAGGGTTTCTTACCATCCCCAGTCGCTCCATTCCCCTTTGAAAGGCTTGATCGAAATGCTCTTTGCCTTCCAGAAATTCTCTCGGGGAAGGCCGATCCCGCACTCTTTGCTAAGTATCTTCATCTCAAATGGTTGGCAGAGGGGGCATTGACTCCGGTTTCCCACACGTTCCCCGGTTTCAAAGATGTCACTACCAGTAGGGGGCGCCAAGCAAGCCCCAGCTAAGACGCGCACTGATTGCATTTGTCTGTATAGGTAACCAAGAGATTCATACACTGAAAGGAATGGCTTGTCTGGGATCCACTGCAACAGATGTAGGGGACACCATAAGGACGACCACGATTTTCGAAACTGAAGGAAACTCCAAAGGGAAATTGCTTCTTTTGACAAGCACCAGATTTTCCAAAGGGAAACCCAAAGAGAAAATTGGATCGATTCTTTGGAGAAGCACCGATTTCTCGAATTTCAGGTGCTTTTCCAGAGCGAAGGCTACGTGGCGGTGCCTGAGGCACAGGAGCCCGAGTTCCTGGCCGCGCTCCGATCACACTGGAGGGACGCCAGCTGAGCGGCTCGCCGCAGCCGATCTCTAAACAGAAATCTGTTGACACCCCCTTTTTTTTGAAGGGGAACACCCCCGTAGTAATATAAACTGGGGTTGATGAATATGGGGTCCACATCGGGTCCTCGACGGGTTTGCTTTGCAAACTTGCAAGATTTTAAAGACCTTCGGGCAAACTCTCCTGATTCGCCGTCATATGGATGTGTCTCAAAATAAGGACCGCAGGTGGTCGGCTTCTCGGTCTTCAACTCCAACACGAGGTTCCCTGATTTTGACACATCAATGTGGGGGTCAAAACCCAGCTACGCTTTGTTTTCGTACCTCCCCTTTGGTTTGGTCTATCTATTTTTAGCAGGGAATCTGGGGGGTTCGGGGATACAGGGTTTTGGCCCACGGCCATGTGGCTTTGAGTTTCAATGGTTGGAAGATCAGACACCGCCCAGCAACTGATGTCCGATGCGCCATCAACGAAAGCAGCCAATATATGGGTTTGTCATGTGTTTTCCCCACCCGACAGGAAGGGGTTGTTAGATTTGATGTTGGAATCCGCGTTTGCGATGCTTCTAAACCACGGCCCCACCAAGTATCCCGCCAGAGCAGCTCGCCAGTGGATTATCCCGCCACACCGGCTCGCCAGTGGATCCCGCCGAGTATCCTGCCAGAGCTGCTCGCCAGTGGATCCCGCCCAGTATCCCGCCAGAGCTGCCCGCCAGTGGATCCCGCCCAGTATAACGCCAGAGCTGCTCGCCAGTGGATCCC
>CAUJNA010000227.1:5000-72031 GCA_963377175.1 Effrenium voratum | reverse complement strand
GAAACAACATTGCGTCTGACAGTTTGGGTCATGGCCATCCATTGTGCGTCTCTGTATTTGTGCGTGCTGTCTGCGTGTTTGTGTGTTGTGACCGGCCAGTCTGCGTGTGTGTTTGTGTGTTGTGACCGGCCAGGCCTTCTTGGGATGACGACCGTGTTGAGAGGCGTGAGGGCGTTGGTTGTTGGTCAAGGGTGATTGCCGCGCAGGCAAGCTGTGATTAGGGCCGAGGCAGACCTCAAGATGGTGTGTGTGTGTTGTGTGTGTGTGTTGCGTGTGTGTGTGTGTGTGTGTGTGTGTGTTTCTGTGTTTGCGTGTGTCTGTGTGTGTGTTTGTTGTGCGTTTGTGGGTTTTTGTGTGCGCCGGCTTGTGCCTCGGTCCCTGTAAGATTGGTGCAGCCGCTTGCTGATAGCTCTGAGTTGCAGCAAAACCAATAGCGCCGGCCATGGTGCTCGGAGCCAAACGCACAGAGAAGGTTGGCTCTGTGCAACTTGGCTCTGTGCAACTTGGCTCTGTGTAACTTGTCCAAGGGCTCCGCACGGAAGAGCCCTTCGCGATGCTTTCGGGAAAAATGAAAAAGTTGGCTGCAGAGAGCCTGGGCGTGAAGGCCCACGATGCGGTGGACCTGATGAACATCGGCGGAGGGCTGCTGATCATGACTTTTGTGATGTCCATGACAGTGATCGCGGTGCAGTATGTGAAAGGCAAGCAGAGAGAGGTGCGAGATGGTGAGACACAGCAGTGCCAGAGAGTGCGGCTGAGAAGGTGAGGAGCGAGAATGAGAAGTTGAGTGAGAACCGATGGTTGCAACGGCGGCTGGAAAGTTCGGAGGCGAGCAGGAAAGTGATCGTGGCCCCCCACGAGATTGTCGTGACGAAGTTCGGGAACTGCTTCCACGTGCGGGACTGCGGACATGTGAAGGGCCATGCAATGTGTGCATGCATCCCGTGTCAAGACTGCTTGCGTCCGAAGGGACTGTGAAGAGCAGGGAGCATCATTTTCCTTTTTTGCCCGTGTGTGAAGAGTTCGCTGAACACTTGATATACATTCATGCCGCATTAGGGCGGGCTCGAGAGTCAAAACAAGTGCTACGCCCCTTTTTCTTCGTACATGTGTGCTGGGACTTCGTGGGCCTTTGCACGGAGGTGGTTTTGACCAACTCTTGTTGGACGCCGTTGAAACGGCGACGCACGTTGGAAAGCCGCGCAAGGACAACATGGCTCATCAAATGGATTTGGGTTGGAACGAGCAGTTGCGTTTGATAAGACTACTCGGCGCTGCCTCGGTGCCACGGAGTCGTATCTGTATCTTCTGGTGCGCTTGCGTTTCTACTTCCTCCTGTGAGGACTTGTATCTCCTTACAAGTCGTGTTTGCAGGTCCGGTAGATGGTGGTCCAATGCAGCCGGCCCTTGAGAAGATACTTTTTTGCATGTTTACACAGAATATGTGGGTTTGCTCTTAGATGTTATCCCGAACCTGGAGGTTTCGCGCAGAGATAGCGAGGTGTTGGCGTGACGCGCGCACGGGTGACTGATTTCCGGTCAAGTTTTGATGGTCGCCCTGCGTATGTTCAGTGTCAGGCGCTCCTAGATCTTATCGTTGGCCGAAATGCGGTCCAAAACGTTTTGACTCAAAACCAAATTCACATCTTTAAAAAAATGTAACAAAAAACGCCGGTGCCGTCGCTGTAGCCGAACACGAGGGGAACATTCCGTGTGCGGCTGAGCAGACGGGTGCAACCTTTCTTTGCCTGACAAAGCATCATCCATGGAAAATCATCGTCACAAGTGTCGGAGGCGGAAGATGTGCGCTTTGATGAACGCAATATATCGTAGCGTTGCATGACACATACGTGTGATAGCTATTGATTGTGATGTTTTTCGACCAGATGATGAACTTCTGCCCGCAACGCTGGATGTTTCAACTCGCCAGGCCACGTGCCGATTTACCTTTGTTGTTTGGCCCCCAGCTGCTTGTACGTTGAGTGTCAGGCACTCCTATAGAATATGCGCTGAGCCAGGCCATGAAGCCTTCAAGGTATTTCACGACATTGATGGGAAAGTATGCTTCGCCCGCCGCTGTCGAACACAAGGGCCACACGTGTCCAGAGACGGTCACAATGATTCGCCTTACAAAGCCGCAACCGAACAGCCGAATGGTGGAGGCCACCCGCCGATTTTCTGAGGCGAGACCGTAAAGAACAAGACCCACATCGTGTTGGATGTCTCTGGCTGGGGGTGGCTCCCATGGTACTTTGTTGTCAATCTTTTTCGGGGGTATGTGGTTTTAGACGTGTACTTTTCCATTGTGAAAACATGTGCCATAGCAAGCAACGATGGGCACGTTCACGTGTATTCGGTTCCAGATGGCTCGCACACCTCGAGCGGTGAGCGGTGGGCGCAAAGTCGGTGTTGGCGATGGTTGCGTAACCTTCTGAATCTTTGGTATTGGTTGTTCATTTGGAGGCGTGTGTTGTATGTGCCGTGCGGTTCCCGGATATTGTTTTGGTAATCATACCTTGGCGCATGCTGATTTGGTTTTGTTCAACTTGTTACAGTTCATGTGAAACCACTTGTGCTTGAAGGCTTGAATCCCTGAAGGAAACTGTGGTTGTGATGCATGTTTTGGTTCAACAGTCGGACGGAGCCGAGCCACGGAAATTATCGGCAAGTCTGGTCAATCAGGAGCTTTTCGCGAAGTGCACGTTTTTTCCTTTTTTTTTTTTTTTCTTGTTTGTGATGAACTGAGTATTTGGATTCAGGAGTCATGATGCGCTCCCTGGTGTTCTTGGCGCAGCTTTGGCTGTGCCACAGCCAGCCGCCGGCCGAGTTGAAACCAGTTCCGAAGACAAGCTGAAACAAGTTCTGAAACAAGTTCTGAAACATTTGTCTCAGGTCATGCTGGGCCGGCTTTCCAGACGGAAGGGTCTTTTTTCCCGGTATGCTGGTGCTGCCGATGCTCGAATTTGCATTGCATTCTTTTCCTTGGAGTTGTCACATGTGCATCGTAAATTATCCAACTGACGCAGTGTGCAGCAGATACATTGTCAGATACATATATGTTGTCATCTGGGCGGCTGCAAGTCAAGGATGGGCGAAGATGAGTGCACCACCACTTCAACAACTAGCATAACATTTACTACTTCTACATCATCAACCGTCACAGGGACCTCAACCACAGCCACCGCAACAAGTGCCACCACAACAAGCTCAACAGCAACCAGTGTCACCACGACTAGCAGCACGGCCACAACTGTCACAGCAACCGCAACCACGGTCACAACAACCAGCATTACAGCAACAACTGTGACGACGACCAGCGTGACAGCGACCAGCGTGACAGCGACCAGCGTGACAGCAACCGCAACCACGGTCACAACAACCAGCATTACAGCAACAACTGTGACGACGACCAGCGTGACAGCGACCAGCGTGACAGCAACCGCAACCACGGTCACAACAACCAGCATTACAGCAACAACTGTGACGACAACCAGCGTGACAGCGACCAGCGTGACAGCAACCGCAACCACGGTCACAACAACCAGCGTTACAGCAACCAGCGTGACAGCAACCGCAACCACAGCCACAACAACCAGCAGTACTGCTACAACCACCTCAAAAACAGCGACAAGCACCACATCAGCTCCTTGGCCGAACATGCATTCAGGACATGCTCTTGGATTGCTGAGATGGTGCAGTCAGAGTCGGGTGCGCACGTTTAAGCAACAAGACTGAAGGTGACATCCACCGGAACTACTACAACGTGCCTGTCCTGGACATGACTAGTGTTTGTGCCACGTGTAAGTCTGCAAACACAAATGACATGCTTGTGTTGCTTTTGGTGGCAATGCCAATGTCCAGACATTTGGACTCATGCTTCCAGCCAAGGACACTTGTTTTGACGTGCGTCACACCTTTCGAGCAGAGTGCTGATGGCGAGGCGAGCAGTTGAGCAGATTCAGTGCGTGTTTCAATATGATTCAACGGCCTAGGAGTTCTCTCAAATGGACCGCGCTGCAAGTTCCAGTTGCGACGGCGGCTTGACCAAGAGTGTGCGAGTTTAAACTGGTTCGACATGGCCATTGGAGCGACATGGCCATTTGGCGACTGAGGCTTGAGCGAGTCCGCATTCTGCAACATTACCTTCGGCGCAGGGACTCTGGATTTGCAAGTTGCACCTTCTTCCTTTCGCTGGTCAGCTGGTCTTGCCCTAAACCAATTCAATCCCATGGACCCCTGCCCTCAGACCCATCTTAAACCCACCCTGAGTCTTAACCCGACCCTAAGCCCACTCGAAGCCAACGCGAATTGCGAAATCAACCCGAAACTCAGATCAAACGTGCTCAAACACTGAGCCAAATCCCACCCTAAACTTTAAGCCGACACCAAAACCCAACGCCAATTGCAAACCAGCCCCGAATCTTATTGCCTGCCAAAATCCACCCTAACCCCGAACTGCTCCCTAGTTCCAACCTCGAACCCACCCTAAGCGGATCCTCAAGCCCACCTTGATCCCACCCTAGACTCCTAGTGGTGTTGATGCTTATACGACTTGCCGAACAATGCTTTCAGATTCACTTCAGAACACTGGGAGATCCTGCATTTGGCACTTTGCTGAGGAGTGCATCGGCGTTGGCTGGATGCCTGTTGGAAGGGAGTTATGAGTGGTTCTGTCCGAAAGATCTGGTGTCACAACAGTTGCCACATCCTCAGATTCGCTTTGAGTGCCAGAGTACTCAAATGTTGCGTGGTGTCTTCTCCGACATAGACATGTTTGAAGGTATGCTGCGGAGCCATATATTCAATGCCGTGCTTGCACCGGCCTCATTGCAATTCGCATTGGTGCAGAAACATGCTTTGAACTCAGGCAGTGGCTCATACGTCGACACGGATGTCAACCTTTTAGCTTATTCAGGCTTTGTCGAGCAATTGAGCCACCCGTCATGCAACTGCCCAAAGGCATGCTGACCTTCGGCCCGAACATGAAGAATGGCACTGTGGACGAGAGCATGGTGGACGTTTACCTCGTTTTCCCCGTGGATGATTGTGCCATCGCTGCATCGCCACATTCGGGCGCTTTTGAAATGGCTCAAGAGCACGCGGTGAAACTCGCGTTGACTATTACAACTATTATGTTTTTCAGCTGCGAATCGCATGTTCGCGTCTCAGTTGTCTCTCAGAAAAGCTGAGGTGGCCACATTGAGAAGGATGCTTCTCCGCTTGCGACGGTGACCAAGAGTCTCCTGGCATGATGGCGTTGCAGACTTGGCCTGGAGATGTCTTTGTTTTGATAAATTTTGATAAGGCACACCAAATGCAGAGTGCTGCGAGCACACCAAGTACTCAGTGGAGCTGAACATGACCAGCTTTGCTCGGCGCTCAGAGTGAAAACATGGGCATTCCCGGCTGAGGCTTGGCGGAAATGCAAGTTGGCATCGCTGAGACTACAGCCAATCGGAATTACCGAAATTCGGAATGACCGAAAGGCGTAGAGCACAGATGCATTCGCTGCACTTGTACACAAACATTTGTTTTGTAGACAAAGTAAGCGGAAGACAGAGGGGATATGTTGCAACCACGATCTTCGATGGACTTGGCCAAGGTTACGTTTGTGGCATGGCCCAGGAGTGTTTGATGCAGTAGGCTTCAGTGAGCTAGCTTGCGTGGGGGCTGCTTCCAAGCACAAGGTGCAGTGGTAGCAGAGGCAATTTGATTGTTGAGGATTTTTCTGCCAGAGGGGCAGCTGATTTAAAGGATCGTGTATTATGTGTAGCCGTGTGATGAAGTCAGCTTTGGCACAGTTTCATGTCGGACAGAAAACAGAACAACACTGAGACTTTCACGAAGCTCGTGGTGGTCCCTGGCGCAATCTCTGGTGGGGTAACATCGCACCTTGATGACGGCGCCTTGGAGCAGTTCAGCGTGTCTAAGCAGATGGCCGTCGTTCGACATGTCAAGAATCTCAAACACACACAAGCACAAGCACATTCAAGCATTCACACACACACACACGTCTTTTTACATGCGCACACACACAATGAAGAACATGCGATTCTTTTGCCAGCACCAGGACTTGTGATCGATCTGGTTGATTTGACCACCACGTCAACCACCACCATCAGCATGACGAGCACGAGCACAGAACCTTGGCTGAAGGAAACATGCTGCGAACCATGGATTAGCGTCGCTTGCAGGCTACGACAACCATGACCATGACGACGGTGTCACGGACGCAAGATGCTGTGGTCTTGCCATGAAACACAGGTCGAGAGTGCGGGCAGCTTTTGGTTTCGACTTTGGGGTACAGTCATCTCATGTTAAAGCGCCCAGACGACCACCCTGGTGGACGACGGTGCTTCCATTTCCGGCAGCACCCAGTTGCGATTTGTCGGGGACCCAGCTGAGTCCGTTTGGCAAATGCGTTTGACTCGTAAGAGTCGAGGGGGGCTTTTGGTGGCCAGGCGCTTGGCTCCTTGGCGGCCTTGGCTTGTCTCTCCGCTTAGTGGAAGGACGCACAACGAAAATGCCCGCAGCAAAGTTGCTGAGACACCGACCAACTTAGTCCCGAGCCCCCGACTGCCTGGAAAGTGTCGGAAGCACTGTGCCTGCCTATGCCAGCAGCTTTCTTGGGCGCTGGCAGTTACCTTTCGTCGATGAGAGCTGGGTTTCCAGATGGAGTGACGCAAATCGCAACACGGTGAAGGGTGTTAAGATGTTTTAAGGATTTGGACACCTTGCTCGAATTGCTCGGCATGTATGACTCGCTCAGAGTTCCCATAAGGCCGGGCTCAGACGTCGAACATTGGCACCTGGCGATGCCGGTGCCCAGTGCGTCACTCGTGCAGAGCGGCCCGTCGCTTCCATTTCGCCCCTGATGCGCGTTGGGACGACTGGGAGGAGCCCGGGCCTCTCTGCATTTGTGGCACATTTTCACCGACTGCACTTCAGCTTACCGGGAAAAAGCGGGAAGTCAGCGCCCATCGGAGTCACAGAGTCTTGAGCGCCCATGACGAGCCCCGGGGGCCAGTATCTGACGTACACGCCACTCAAAAGCAGTCGCTTGAGGATACTTGCAAGCAATTCACACCTGCGGTATTTGTTTGAGAGCATCCTTGGCTCATTGACTCACTTCAAGGGCTTTTGCAGTCTTCTCAGCAAACAGCATGTAGCGTGATGCTGTGGATGCATGCAGGTGTAAATGGGGACCTAACAAATAGTGCTTGACCTTCCGATTGTCCTTACGCGAAAGGCAAGATACCCTCACAAATCTACGCCCATTGATCGTATGCATGCAAGGATGAAGATGCAAATGCAATTAATCTTTAGGTCATGTCATCACATGGAACAAGAAAGGCACCCGAAGATTCCGATATTTTCAAGAATGCGGAAAAGCTCAAGAAGAGATTGCCGATGTGTCTTGCACCGACCAGTTGGTGTCATGATTAGCACACGATTTGAGATCATCCGCTTCAGAATCCTTCATCAGTGGCCAGTGGCTGGTCACATTTGAGTTTGGCGTGCTGGCTTGTTGAGGGACCGCAATCGTTGCATTTTGCGCATTGCTTTTGCAGTTGTCGGAGCCATATTCTTAAGCATTTTGAGGTTTTCCTAGCTTTCAGGATGCCACATCTGAGAAACGCTTTCATGCCTATCCAGAGCGGGAATGGGATGCATGTCATGAGGGTCAATGTGACCTTGGGAGATGTTGCAGGTTTGACAGACGCATAGCTCCTGGGCGCACCAGGAAGCAGATAGATCGATTCGAGTGATGGCCGTAAGATCTCTACGTGTTGCCGGCGCGTGCCCCTTCCATCGCGCGCCGCGATTCGAAAACTCGAGTGCGCGCTCAGGTACCGGGACTTTTGCCGTGCGGTGAAGACGACCTTTGCGGCTGACCCGCAGATTCAGCGGCAGCTCAGGCGGTTTCTCGGTTTCTCCGGAGTGCTACTTTTTGTTTGCGAACTGCCAGTACAGGGCGGAGACGGCCCGCGCCCTGCGTCAGCAAGCCTCCCTCAAGTCGGAAGACGCCTGGGCTTCGCTCTCGGCTCCAGCTTGGCGCGTCGCCTGTCGGAAAGCCGAGGTCGCGGACCTGAAGTCGGGCACGGACATGATCAGGTACGAGGTGATCCAGGCCCCAATGGGCCCAAGCCCGGGCTCGAGATGCACCGACGCCGAGGCGTCTCTGAACCCGGAGACCCAGAACTATCGCGCGCACATCACTCAGGACATTCCGACACGCCGACATTGTGACATTGCTGGCTCTCGAAGTTGGGCGTGGACAGAACCCCAGGAGCACTTGTCGAAGACGAGCGTGCCGCACACAGTCAAATTGCCGGCATCAACATGTAGTTTGTTCTTGGGTCCACTAGAGGCTAGCATCCAATTGTCGTCTTTTCAGGTTGTAGATTTGCTGCCCCCTGACGAAGCGCTGAAGAAGCAAGGGCGGTGAGTCTCAAAAAAGGAAGGTGCTGCTTGTGGCCTCGAGAACGGCCTCGGAGCTGTCTGAGTCGGTGCCGTTTGTGTTCTCAAGCGGGGGAGATGTGCGAGGCTTAGGGTAGACCCGGATGCCGCTGCCAGAGATCCGCTCCAGCCCGGGGCCACAGGTTCGACTCAAGTGAAGTCAGCATCGGCAAGCGAGGCCCGGTCCTGGGCCGCCAGGCCAAGGCGGGAAACCTTTTGCGTGCTCCGCTCCGACGCTTCCTTCCCGTCCCTGAGGCCCAGTTCCTGAAAGAGGTCTATGACGTGACCTTCTCAGGACCGGCCGCGGTCTTCCGCTTTGCCCGACGAGCGAGCGCCAGGCAGGGAGAACGTCTGGAAGGCGCAGACTGGGCCGGGTCGGACCGGAGAAGGCCACGTTCTCTTTTTGAAGGTTGTGGAGAAGGAGAAGCGGGATGCCAAGCCAGAGAAGGCGTGGCGTGCCCGGCGTGCCCTTTGTTGCCTTGCATTGGTGTGTTCCACCAAACCCGGAGATGGTTGCGTGCTTCTCAGGCCACGTGCATGTTGCGGGCTCGCTTCCGCCCATGGGTGCAGGTCCCGGACTGGATGCGTGAGCGCAGACGAGTGCCGGGCTTGATGCTCTTCGGCGGGTCCCAGTGGCTCGCATTTGGTTTGTCTCGGGATTGACGCCAGGCCATCAAATCGATCGCTGCCAGGCTCGGAACACTTGGGCGGCTTGGCACGTCCTTCCCCGTCAGTCGTTCCCTCCCGTGCCCCGTGCGCTTCCTCTGCCATGGGCGGCAGCCCCTTCCACTTCCGCGTGGAGCAGAAGCTGCAGCAGGCGCAGAGGGAGATGACGGAGGCTTTGGAGGACTTCGAGCGCGAGGAGACCGCCAAGTTCAACCAGATCTACGACCTGCTCCAGGAGCTCTGCACCAAGCAGCACAGCTTGGAGTCCTCCGTCCAGGCCTTGGAGGCCGAGACGCAGTTCCTGCCCTTCATGGGCATGGCCATGCCCGGCATGCCGGGCATGGTGCCCATGGTCATGTGCCCACAGCTCATGCCGCAGTTCATGATGATGAACCAGATGAGTGCTCAGATGCCTCAGTCTCAGTTCTACCACCAGAAGGTGCCAAGCTCCGAAGCCCAAACAGAAAGCACAGAAGCCGAAACCCCGACCATGAGTTCTGTATAGTATGCGATGCGAAGTGCACACCAGTGTCCGAATGTGAACGTATGTGAAATGCCAACAAGTGACAGACTGCAGGAAGAGTTTGAGGCCTTGGGCCTCGTTTTGACAGCTACAGAAGCTGTGCAGCTCGCCCTGCGAAGCAAAAAGGCGCTCGGAGCGTGCGATGCACGGGAGTGGTACGGTACGCGTGCTGTCCATGGCATGGGAGATCACTCAGGCCGAAGAGCGTGCAGAGAAGAAGTGGAGCAAGAAGTTTCAGGCACTTTTGCTGTTGCCATTTTCAGCGAATGTTTTTTTTGTTTCTTGTTGAGCATGTTTGGAGATGCCTGGTGCGGCTGGCTGTAGGAGTGGCAGATGAGCTTTGAGGCTGCCCAGGTGGAAGACTGCAACACATCACGCGTACATGGGGAGATAGCCTCATGAGGACGCTCCGGAGGAGATCCAGCGGATGCCCTCATATCGCGAGGCAGGGGACGGGCTGACGAGACTTCGGAGAGACTTCGGGGAGACTTTGGGACATGCTTTCTGGCGCAGGTGGAGCCAGGACCTTAGGTGTTCCGAGCCCTGCCCACCAGCTCCCGAGCGTAGCTTTGCTCAGGAAGCTCGACAGCTCGGCCGGAGTCCATGTCGATGCGTCGTTTTTTTTTCTTCTTTTCTTTTTTGAAATTTGTTTTCCTTTTCGCATGTTGTCGAAGCTTCGACCTTGACAGTTCTTTGGGTTCGAGTTAGGCGAAGGGCCGGGAGGAGGTGCAGAAGGCGCAGCGGGAGGCGCAGGAGCTGCGCCGGGAGTGCCGGGCGACCCAGCGGCGAGACCCGACGCGCCACCCGTCCGATACGCCTCACGGGGAGGGAGAGAGACCAAGGCACGCGGCTGGAAGCCGAGCTCAGCCGCTTGTACGAGGCAACTGGCATTGCATATATATATATATATCGTGTGGTACCCGCCCAAAAAGACAAACAAAACAAAAGCAAAAAACACGCCCCAAGAGAGTTTGACGATATTTGCAGTACTTTTTGCGTGATTTCCAGCCCCCTTTCAGGCACTCCAGCTTTGAGCATTTAACCATGCTCGCATTTGCTTACAGTTGACTGTGACTGTATCCACCTAAAACGCTTCAAAGCGCTTCAACACACTTTTGGATGTGAAATTCAAGATTCAAGATTTTCAGGAGACGAGATGTTGAATCTTGAATCCAGATTGACGACCCCCAAAGCGCTTTAAAGCACTTCCGGATCCCAGATTCAAGATTCAATATTCCCAGGACTCTGGTTCTTGAGTCTTGAATCTTGGAAACAGCGCTTTAAAGCGCTTCAAAGCGTTTTGGGGGCCCTATACTGAATTCAAGGTTCAAGATCTAGAGTGCGGGGAATGTTGAATCTTGGATTTCAGATGCAAAAGTGCTTTAAAGCGCTTTAAAGCGTGTTGGGGGCCCCATACTGGATTCAAGATTCAAGATCTAGAGTCCGGGGAATTTTGAATTTGTGGTTTAGATTTAAAAGTGCTTTAAAGCGCTTCAAAGCGTTTTGGGGGCCCCATACTGGATTCAAGATTCAAGATCTAGAGTCCGGGGAATGTTGAATCTTGAATATTAGTTCAAGAGCGCTTGAACGCGCTTTGCAATGTCTGCTTTCAGTCATTCTTTTTTGGGTGTGCACCGTATTTTCCTTTTCGACTTGGGCGCAGTAAATACAGTTGATAGTTCAGTATGTGGACATTGGATATTGCTGAATGGCTTAAACTCCACACCAATTGTTGGATATTGAAAACAACACTGTACATTCCAGTGTTTTGCATGCTGTTTTGCAGGTTTTGTGCAGAATGTGGCATTGGTCAGGGCATATGAGGTGTGAGCAGATGTTTTGGTATTGGCCAAGGTTTGTGAGCTGACAGACGAAGTGGAATTGCAAAGTAGTTGAGATGTGAGATGGAGGATGCGTGGCAGATGTTTTGGTATTGCCACAGGTTTGTAAGTTGACAGACGAATAGGATTTGCACATCAGCTGAGGTGAGAAATCGAAGATGTGTAGGCGAAACAGAAGAGGTTGCACGGGTACCCAAACAGGGATATTTTACAGTCAATTGAGCGAGGATAACATTAGCGATGAAAACTATGCCAAAACAAAATTAGGCTGGCCCTGTGTAATATGACACGCTACCAAGACTTCGTTTTTTCACTGTACCAAACTTTGTGCTTGTTATGCTAACTGTCCAAGCAACTTGTGTTGAAATAGCTTGAGTGTGTGACCAGAAATGTATGAAATGACTGGAAAAAGGTCATCATTTGCTTACATAGGCAGTAGGGTTTTGAGGGAGGGGGGTTGCATATATATATATATATATATGTATGCTACCCCCCCCTTGAAATACTCAGGTTTTTGGACAGAACTGAGGTTTTTGGCCAGACTGGGGGTAACAATCTAACCAAGCAGAAGTTAAGCTCAACGTTGATTAGGAGTTGCGAGTTGTGTGACCGTCACATTGGCGCGCGAAGTGCACTTAAAGTCACATTGGAGTATGCAAAGTGCAATTTGGCAGCTCCAGCTCAAAAAAATACAACTGTTCAGTACAGGAGTAGTGCGCAAAGTATGTTTTGGCAGCTTCAACGCGCCTGTAGCAGCCCTATTATTTGGTGTTTATTATTTTTGTTTGGCAGCGAAATTCGGCAAAGCATCATTTCGGGGAAAAGGTACTCATTCCTATTCATATCCTTTCGCAGTTACATTTACATGTTAACTCGAGTGTTGTGCATAATTCCTGACATGCTAGTTCAGTCTAATTGAAACATATGTTGCAAATCAACTATCCCACGTGTGTGTGTGTGTGTGTGTGTGTGTGTGCGTGTGTTGCTTTTCTAAGTTGGTTCCATCATCGCCACTAACAACTATTGAAATTCAAGTAAGGGAATAATATCCAGTTAAAAAAAAGCTGTCGAGTTCAAACCAAATTCAAGTTTACTCGTTTGCAGTTTCTTGCGCATTTCAAGAATCAACTGGAGAAGATAGCTATTGTCATGGCCAAATAAATTTGGAATCAAACTCAATTTTGAAAGGGTTATTGTCCTTCGAACTCCATGTGGTTTGAACCAAGCAAGAACTGAGCCAAGCCAATGACAGGAACGTGTTTTCAATCATAGATCCTATTCTTTGCATAAATGCTGCAAAACGCAGTGTTTTTCAGCATTTGCTCAGATCGTGTTGCCCTGGATCGAACATCGAATATACAAGATTCCACACACATGTTTAGAATGTACTCAATCCTGGTCCCCCAAAAACTTGACAGCTTGTTCTAGACTCATCAAGGTTTCGCCCCCTGCATTGAAGATTGAAGATCTACCAGATTTTCTATTTGAGAATCTTCTATCCTAGCCAGCCCTCAAGTCCACAAAAAATGCAAAGATGTCAGCAACATTTTTCCCCCTGGCCAATTGCAGGCAGTGCAAGTGCACATCCACATTTTGATTCTGACAATGTGCACTCCCGGTCTTCAAATCCGCACTTACGGCAATCCAGGATCTGGATGGGAGATTCAAGATTCTCTGACAACTCTTTCTGAAATTCTCCAAATATGTACTTAGAGTAATCCAGGATGTGCTAGCACGTGCTAGCACATCCTGGATTGAAGACTGAAGATTGAAGATTCTCAGACCACTTGTTCTGGAAATCTTCAATCCATCCTGAGGACAAACTAACATCCATCTAGCACATACCAGTTAGTCCTAAGGACGGATTGAAGATTTCCAGAACAAGTGGTCTGAGAATCTTCAATCTTCAATCTTCAATCCAGGACGTGCTAGCACGTGCTAGCACATCCTGGATTACACTAAGTACCGATGCTAGAATTTAAGTCTAAAAAGGAGTGCATTTTTTAGAGCCTGATTTTAGAAGCTGGAACGTGTGTTTTGCATGCATTTTTACAGCCAACATGTCAATTTCTGGCCAAAAACCTGAGTATTCCAGGGGGGTACCACATATATATATATATATAATTTATATATCATATACCCATTCTCATTTTTCTCCCTTTCAATTCAGACTTGCCGGACTTGCAAGGAGTTCCGGAGGGTTCGACGGGAAGGAATGGAGGCGGGATGGGAAGTCAATCCAGGTGTCGTCAATGTAAGTGCGAGCACGCAATTTGCTGGAGCACGCACATTGAAGAAAGCTCATGCGAAGGAAGTCAAAAGAAGTGAATGTGAATGAATTCCGAATTCCCCAGCACATCCGTCCAATGCGTCAATATGTGTGCTCTGCCTCTGAGTTGAAATGCAGTTTTGGTGGTTGGAGGATTGCACAGAATTTGCTTCTTGGGAATTCCAAGAGTCGGAGAGGAGAGCAAGCGCCGCGAGAAGCTGGAGCAGTGCGAGCCCCGGATGGGGAGGGGACGAGACTGAGATCGGTCATGCGAGGCACCTGGAGACCGTGGCAAAGGACCTCGATTTGCGAGTCGAATGATCTGTTGACGGGATCGCTTTTCCCTTTTCAAATTCTCTTTTCCGTTCTCTTTGCCTTTTTATCCTTCTTTCTCTTTTCCCTTTTCCGTCTTCGAACTGTTTGATCTCCGGAGATCGATTGCGATGCGGGAAAGTCCGAGGACCACGAGGCGTGGCGCGAGCGCAGCGAGCACCGGGAGTCCCAGCTTCAGCAGGCTCGGGATCGGATCTCGTACTCCGGACTTGGCTGCTGGTTGCCGGTTGCCCTGGTTTCTGTGTCTTTCTGTGTCTTTCTGTGTCTTTCTTTCCCGGGCATGGGGCTTGGAGCTCTGTCGCCGGTCTCAGCTTGTGCCACTGTCTTCCCTCCTTTTGTCCTTCCGTGCATTGCGTATCTGCTCCCATTCCTTTTTCTTCCTCCTCCTTTGTCCTTTCTCTTTCTTCTCCAGCAATCATTGTTTGGTTTGCCACCCTCCGCCTTCTGCCACCCTGTGAGTGCGCCTCTCTCTTTTCTTGTTTCCCTTTGTTTCTTTTTCTCCGTGCCCAGCTCCACGATCGGGGGAGAAGGCCCAACTTGCAACTGTACACCGCATCGAGCTCCCCGAGCACACACACACACCCGTTGGTCCAGTTGACAAACCCAAGTGCTTGTAACACACAGCAGGACCAGGCGGTGCCACGTCCGGCGGTCAAGTGATGCCAGAGAGTAGATGAGTACGTTGCACGAAAAAAGAAGAGCACGAATCGTTGGTAGTGTTAAATCGGCATGTACAGAGCAGGACCGGTACGAATACACGCAAGCACAGGTCACGTGCATAAGTCACTCAGTCAACAGCTTGTAGTCGGCGCTGCTGATCTCCGACATGTCCTCGAGAGCATCTACCATTCTGGTTTGTTTTCCGAGGATGAACATCCACAGGTTTCGCAAACTACAAGTCTCTGAGCCCCACAAGAGGATACACTGTAACCCTCGGGTAAGGCATACTTGGGGGAAGTCAAGCGACCCTGACCTCAAAGGAAGTGACAGCTGCACCTGCCAACCTTCAAGTTGAGGAAATGGCCCTCCCAAGACTTGTCACGGGCGCTTTTATGCGCTGGCTAGAGTCACAAAAGTCACAACAGCTCGGTGGCCAAGCTACTGAAGAAAGCGACAAGCCCCGTATGACCCACCTTTTGCGCCCTTTGACAAGCCTATGATTCTTCAGGTGTGCCATTGCTGTCATGTATCGTAAGTGCCATGTCTCGACCGTCTCATGAAGTGACACCGGCTTAAGCAATCCTCGCCCATTCTTTCGGATGAACACGTGAATTTGACAGATTTCGACATTTTTGCGCACTTCAACGACGGTTTCGTTCTCCGGGCCCTGTCGGGGCAAGGCGCGGCTGCTGCGCCGGAGCGTGGCCAGCCGCGTGGCGCTCTTCGGCTACGAGCTCCACGATCTCAGCCTCAGGCCGAGCCGCCCGAGCCGCCCGAGCCGCCCGAGCCGCCCAAGCCGCCCGAGCCGCCCGAACCGCCGAGTTCCCAGAAACACAGGCTCAACGGAAGAGCAGCCCGGCCCAACTTTGAATGTTCCAACCAGAGCGGCCCGGCAGGACATCAGCAACAAATACCACAACAATCTATTGGGTCGCTGGATTTTTCTGAACTCGTATCAACACTGAAACGAGAGCTCGGAGAGGAAATCTTCTCCTTGCTCAAAAATAGACAGGTTCATGAGCTTGTCGGATTCACATGGCTCTACATGTCGCCTGGTCAGGTCATCTGAGACCCACGGATCATGCGCTTCTGAAGCTATAGTCGAAGAGTATGAACCCAGCAAGTTCCACCTCGTACAACAGCTTGCTTGAAAGACTTTGTGTGTGGTGCCTTTTTTGCTTTGCTGGCTTTGCCCGCTGCCTTGAGTTGTCGAACCGCTTGGCATGCTTTCGCAGGGCTGCGGGCACGCTGTCCCAGGCGGCTGCTGACAAAGGCCTTCGAGCGTAGCGTCACGTCGTCAGAATCGACTTGGTGCAGATTCGCCAGGTGAAGAGCCTCCTGAGGATGAGGCGAAGCTTTCCCTGTAACACTGGGCGCGCAACGGCGGGGACCGCGAGCGCATGACCTGCAGGTTGAGGAAGAGGCGGACGCGCTCCTTGACGCCGCAGCTGTCAACGAGGACATCGAAGCCCTTTCGAGGGTTGGACTGCACGGAGCCTGCAGGAGATCGCACGGTTCCTGGAGCAGGACTGAGCAGCTGCCACGGCCACGTGAAGATTGAACGACTGCAGGAGCCGATGCCAGACGATCTGATTGAGGTGCCAGCCGTTGATTGCCAGTGTTTGGAGGCAGTTGGACGCGTCCCAATTCCGGATTCTAGAGCATTCCAGCATACGAATAACAAACCAAACCTGTGCCTATTGGACCATGTTTTCCACGTTTTCAGTTTTGTCGCCTCAGCCTGATGTGACCCCTTTGGCCAAACCCCGACGAAAGGGTGCAACGACCAGTTGTTTGTGGCTTGTTTGTCCTGACGCAGAGTGCGCAGCGAAGAAAGACCCCAACTTTGCGGTCTGCATCCATTGCGCAGGGCGTCGATGTTGCGATCTTATGACTGCACAGTCCCAGCAGCCAGAGCGTGCAGGAGCCTGTGCCGGCTGATGGTCCCCGTGATGAGGCGCCAGACGCAGGAGATTGATAAGAATCTTGGGTGAATATCAAGACGCCTGAGGAGGCTTCACCTGCTGTGAGTCCTCAGCATGGCGAGGATTCAAGAGAAGGGCAGGTTGAGGACCAGTTGTTTGCCCTGGCACGCGGGGTGTGCAGTGAGGAAAGACCCCATGTCTCTCGTCAGCATCCCTCGCGTAGTTGGGTCGTCGATGCTTTCGACCATGCAGAAGCACTGCAAGGCATTGAAAACTCAGAAGAGGGCCCAACACCGATACCCCAATCGAGCAATTCTGCAGTGAGGAGCTTTGTTTCCTAGCGATGCCCTGACCAATGCTCGGACGGATGCCCAGACCTATTGACTCATGCTCTGGGGGGAGCAGTTTATTTCCAAATAGTGCGGAAAAGCCAAGGAGTATGGAGAAAAGCCAAAAGCAACCAACTTTTCTGTTGCAGATTGAGTCTGACAGCAAGATCAACTTTATGAGGAATCTTATGACTCCCAGCAGCCAGAGCGTGCAGGAGCCTGTGCCGGCTGATGGTCCCCGTGATGAGGCACGCGAGGGAGATGTTGCAGAAGGCGGAAGGCAAAGGTCAGAGATGTCATAGTTGGGCAAGTGTCCAAATTCCGGCTTGCTTCCCTTTCCAGCACATGAATTGATTTGTGCAAGTCTCGGAAGAAAGTCTGGAGCTTGAGGCCATGTTTACTTGCCGTGATTGCCTGGCTTGCCCGAGGAGCCAGATAGCCCTGGGCATGACTGGCATCCGGACTCAGAGGCAGGAGTTTGATAAGAATCTTGGGTGAATATCAAGACGCCTCAGGAGGATTCACCTGCTGTGAGTCCTCAGCATGGGGAGGATTCAAGAGAATGGCAGGTTGAGGACCAGCTGTTTGCCCTGGCACCCCATTTCTCTCGTCAGCATCCCTCGCGTAGTTGGGTCGTCGATGCTTTCGACCGTGCAGAAGCACTGCAAGGCATTGAAAACTCAGAAGAGGGCCCGACACCGATACCCCAATCGAGCAATTCTGCAGTGAGGAGCTTTGTTTCCTAGCGATGCCCTGACCAATGCTCGGACGGATGCCCAGACCCATTGACTCATGCTCTGGGGGGAGCAGTGTATTTCTTAATAGCGCGGAAATGCCAAGGATGGAGAAAAGCCAAAAGCAACCAACTTTTCTGTTGCAGATTGAGTCTGACAGCAAGATTAACTTTGTGAGGAATCTTATGACTGCACGGTCCCAGCAGCCAGAGCGTGCAGGAGCCTGTGCCGGCTGATGGTCCCCGTGATGAGGCGCGCGAGGGAGATGTTGCAGAAGGCGGAAGGCAAAGGTCAGAGATGTCATAGTTGGGCAAGTTCCAAATTCCGGCTTCCTTCCCTTTCCAGCACATGAATTGATTTGTGCAAGTCTCGGAAGAAAGTCTGGAGCTTGAGGCCATGTTTACTTGCCGTGATTGCCTGGCTTGCCCGAGGAGCCAGATAGCCCTGGGCATGACTGGCATCCGGACTCAGAGGCAGGAGTTTGATAAGAATCTTGGGTGAATATCAAGATGCCTCAGGAGGCTTCACCTGCTGTGAGTCCTCAGCATGGCGAGGATTCAAGAGAAGGGCAGGTTGAGGACCAGTTGTTTGCCCTGGCACGCGGGGTGTGCAGTGAGGAAAGACCCCATGTCTCTCGTCAGCATCCCTCGCTTTGTTGGGTCGTCGATGCTTTCGACCATGCAGAAGCACTGCAAGGCATTGAAAACTCGGAAGAGGGCCCGACACCGATACCCCAATCGAGCAATTCTGCAGTGAGGAGCTTTGTTTCCTAGCGATGCCCTGACCAATGCTCGGACGGATGCCCAGACTTATTGACTCATGCTGTGGGGGGAGCAGTCTATTTCCCAATAGCGCGGAAATGCCAAGGATGGAGAAAAGCCAAAAGCAACCAATTTTTCTGTTGCAGATTGAGTCTGACAGCAAGATTAACTTTGTGAGGAATGTTATGACTGCAAATCTCATGACTGCACGGTCCCAGCAGCCAGAGCGTGCAGGAGCCTGTGCCGGCTGATGGTCCCCGTGATGAGGCGCGCGAGGGTTTACATGTTGCAGAAGGCGGAAGGCAAAGGTCAGAGATGTCATAGTTGGGCAAGTTCCAAATTCCGGCTTCCTTTCCTTTCCAGCACATGAATTGATTTGTGCAAGTCTCGGAAGAAAGTCTGGAGCTTGAGGCCATGTTTACTTGCCGTGATTGCCTGGCTTGCCCGAGGAGCCAGATAGCCCTGGGCATGACTGGCATCCGGACTCAGAGGCAGGAGTTTGATAAGAATCTTGGGTGAATATCAAGACGCCTCAGGAGGCTTCACCTGCTGTGAGTCCTCAGCATGGCGAGGATTCAAGAGAAGGGCAGGTTGAGGACCAGTTGTTTGCCCTGGCACGCGGGGTGTGCAGTGAGGAAAGACCCCATTTCTCTCGTCAGCATCCCTCGCTTTGTTGGGTCGTCGATGCTTTCGACCATGCAGAAGCACTGCAAGGCATTGAAAACTCAGAAGAGGGCCCGACACCGATACCCCAATCGAGCAATTCTGCAGACGGATGCCCAGACCTATTGACTCATGCTCTGGGGGGAGCAGTGTATTTCTCAACAATAGCGCGGAAATACCAAGGATGGAGAAAAGCCAACAGCAACCATTTTTCTGTTGCAGATTGAGTCTGACAGCAAGATTAACTTTGTGAGGAATCTTATGACTGCACGGTCCCAGCAGCCAGAGCGTGCAGGAGCCTGTGACGGCTGATGGTCCCCGTGATGAGGCGCGAGAGGGGGATATTGCAGAAGGCGGAAGGCAAAGGTCAGAGATGTCATAGTTGGGCAAGTCTCCAAATTCCGGCTTCCTTTCCTTTCCAGCACATGAATTGATTTGTGCAAGTCTCGGAAGAAAGTCTGGAGCTTGAGGCCATGTTTACTGGAGCAACTTCTGAATTATCAAAGACTACTCAGGTAAAGGCATCTTATTTCAAGACTGGGTTTTTGCATTTGCTTTGGAGAGCGATAGAGAGCTCACATAAAGCGATACCCGCTTGAACATGGTTTGCAAACATCATGCATTCGATCATGAAGTTTCTTACTCAAGTGTCATGTGGGGCGAAAGCTGCGACCTTGGAGCTGGAGCTGCCAAAGTGTGACTTGTGTACCGCGCTTATACTGAAAGTTGCAACTTGCGACCTGGACGTTGCAGCCAGCAAGCAAAACCTCCTAAACCGATGGTTGGGCCCGCCCGACCCTTCACCAAGCATAGTTAGTGCCATTCGCCGATCACATAAGTGACCTGCGCATGTTTGCTAGGCTCCAATGGCTTTTTCGCAAAGTGACATGACACGCGCCCAGAACGATACACCGGTTGATGCCCGATCGATGCCCTGACAATGTCACGGAGAAGCCAACGTGAGACCTAGTGTGTTTGCTTACAAAAGACAAGCGCAGTTCCTTCGGCGAAAAAAAAGTCAACGCGGTCCTCAAAGAGCTGCAGCCGCAAGATTCAAAGTATTCAGTTCACACTAAGCCTGCCTGACTGCACGGCGCGTTGCTTGGGTGCTGTTGGCGCATGCCGGTAGAGTAGGAACGTCAGGCGCTTGTCAAGTTCGCACGCCTTCACAGCGAGAGCGCTTCCCGCAGGATCCCAGTGGGTTCATCGGGCGCTTTTCAAACTCGCACGTCGCACGAGGGTTGCGCTCTCGCACTCCTCCCATTGATCGGGCGCTTCACGCGCTCGCGCGCAGTGAGAGCGGCTCGCGTGCGATCCCTGCCGAGGGCTCATTGGGCGCGCGAAGAATAGGGGACTCACTATAGACTGAATGCCCACGCAGCAAGTATTGACGCTGGCTCGGGGGCGTGCCAACTCAGCCAAGACGCCTCAGGCTTCGCGGGCAGATTGTGCTCAGAATGGCGTTGAGGTTGTCCAGGACGAGTTGCCAGTGGCTTTGCTTGACAGCTTACACTAGCTTTTCTCATCTTGTTACTACCTTCCTGTTCCGTTTGATCTCAGGGGTGTTAACCGCGGCGTGGACTTGTACCGAATCACAGTGTCACAGCGCGTTGTACCTGGCATCAATCATATCATACCGGGTCATATGATATCAAACCTCAGACAATATACAAGGCAAGCGCTCAGTCACTACCGCGACCATGTCACGTGTTCACGTGTTGAGACCGTATGTTACACGCGTTGCGGCGTAATTCAACATGTGTTGATTTTGGTTCAGCGTGTTTGCATGTTGCATTCAAAAGACTTTAAGAATTCTTTCTGCCTTGAAGCACCCCTTTCGTGCAACATTTCTTCTCAGGAGCCCTCGCCTTCCGTCGAGGCAGATACAGAGGTTGCCGAGGCACTTCTGAGGCACGCAGAGCTTGCAGAGGCGTGGCCAAACGCTGCAACACGTCAACTGAATCATTTCCTGGCTGTCATGCTTGCGCATGTTGGGTTTCATGAGAATAAACATGCTTCAGGTGACTTCACGGCCGGCAAGTCCTCAGCATGGCGAGGATTCAAGAGAACGGCAAGTTGAGGACCATTTGTTTGTCCTGACTCGGGGTGGCATTTCTCGTCAGCATCCCTTGCGTAGTTGGGTCGTCGCTGCTTTCGACCATGAGGAAGCACTGCAAAGCATTGAAAACTCAGCCAACACCGATGCCCCAATCGAGCAATTCTGCAGTGTTCCAGTTCCTTCCAGCACATGAATCGAATTGTGTGCTAGTCTCGGAAGAAAGTCTGAAACTTGAACGGGTGAGTATCAGGGTGCACCAACTCAGCCAAGACGCCTCAGGAGGCTTCGCGGCCAGTTAGTCCTCAGTATGGCGGTGATGTCGTCCAGGACGAGTTGCCAGTTGCTTTTCCTGACAGCTTATGAACCACACATTTCTCGTATGTTGTTACTACCTTCCTGTTTCGTTTGCTCCAATGTCTTAAGATTGCTTCTGTTTGGTTCTTGAGACAACACGTCGTTTCAACTCACATCAGGTCACTCTTTTCGCAATGCGCGAAGCCCGGCAACAAGCTTCAACGGGCAACACTGCTCAGGATATTGGTCGCTTAACTCAACCTGAATGGGTGCAGAAGATTGTATACAGGCGCCAACTGGGCTGTTCACGTGCAAACTGGCTGTTCCCGGCGCGTGCCAACTTGGGGACAGGGTCGGACAGAGACAGCAAGGACGATGCTCGACATAGGCTCATAGGCTTTGGGGTTCCTGGAGCCCGGCCCATCAGATGGCAATCTCTCCTTCGGCTGAAAGCTTGCGGCTCTTGTTGAGCCTAGCAATAGGCTCCGTGTTGACCCTTTTACCAGAAGCGCGCAAGGGTAGCCGCGGCGAGTGCCCACAGTGCCGGGCATTCCATCTGAGCTGCGGGTCGCATTCTTTGCGGGTCTGTCCGCGGCACTTCGACTAGTGCCGTGTCACAACGCTTAGCGTCATATCATGCCGCAACTGGCAACGCGTCTCATTCTCATGGCAATCAAGCCAGAGCTGGGTAAGCGCACTTCGCGCGTAACTTGTACGAAAAGTAGCGACTTTCAAGCTGGGCCACAAGCGTGCTTCGTGTTCTCCCTGTGAAGTTGCGACATGTTGCGACTCTTGAGCCGGACCTGCAGGTGGAAGAGAGGGTTTGATGTGCATTGCGCGAACAAGCTTGTCAGCTGTGCAGCTGCTTGGCTAGCCAGCAGCAGTAGCAATGGCGCAGTGCGCCGGTCTCGAATCGTTGCAATTGTCGAGCTGGAGTTGACAAAGCGCAGCTTGCATACTACACTTGCACTCAGAATAATATGCGATTTGCGAGCTTAAACTATCAAAGCGTACTTCGCATACTGCACAGATATGTTGACCCGACTTGAACCGCTACAGCAAGCACGTTTGACTGCATAATGTATTGCATCGCAATTAATGAACCGCGTTTGTATTTTGTCGTGGAGTCACTGTAATGACTCTTCCTTCTGTCTTGAAGCACTCCAATTTGCTCCATAGTTCCGCATATGAACATTTCTTCTCAGGAGCCCTCGCCCTCAGTCGAGGCAGATGCAGAGGTTGCCGAGGCACTTCTGAGGCACGCAGAGCTTGCAGAGGCGTGGCCAAACACTGCAAAACGTCAACTGAGTCATTTCCTGGCTGTCATGCTTGCGCATGTTGGGTTTCGTGAGAATAAAAATGCTTGAGGTGACTTCACGGCCGGCAAGTCCTCAGCATGGCCAGGATTCAAGAGAAGGGCAGGTTGAGGACCAGTTGTTTGCCCTGGCACGCGGGGTGTGCAGTGAGGAAAGACCCCATTTCTCTTGCGTTGGGTCGTCAATGCTTTCGACCATGAATAAACACTGCAAGGCATTGAAAGCTCAGCAGAGAGCCCAACACCGATGCCCCAATCGAGCAGAATTAGTGTTCCAGTTCATTCAAGCACATGAATTGATTTGTGCAAGTCTCGGCAGAAAGTCTGGAGCTTGAGGCCATGTTTACTTGCCGTGATTGCCTGGCTTGCCCGAGGAGCCAGATAGCCCTGGGCATGACTGGCATCCGGACTCAGAGGCAGGAGTTTGATAAGAATCTTGGGTGAATATCAGGTGTGTACCAACTCAGCCAAGACGCCTCAGGAGGCTTCGCGGCCAGTTAGTCCTCAGTATGGCGGTGAGGTCGTCCAGGACGAGTTGCCAGTTGCTTTTCCTGACAGCTTATGAACCACAATTTTCTCGTATGTTGTTACTACCTTCCTGTTTCGTTTGCTCCAATGTCGAAAAGCAAAATGGATCTCGAGACAACACGTCATATGAATTCACATTAATCACATTACCGATATGCACCACTTCGCATGTGTGTCAGCTTCAGGCCACAGTACTGCAGCTTGCACTTGTTTCGTGTTGTACCTGGTAGCAAATAATACCTGGCACAGTATTTTTCTTTCCCACAAAAACGCCGCTCAAGACACATTGGCACGTCGTACATAATCTTATATGATAGGTTTACAGATCACACAATATGGATCATGTGTCATGTACCATGTTCAAGCGTTATACCTCATCAACCACAGCTAATGGTTGACACGCTTTAAATCTAGCGACACCGCATATTATGATACCGTGCCATGCTATATCATGTCACTTATGATTTTTATTATAGCTTCTGACGTATCGACTGATCTCGCAGAATATATCATACCGTGTTTTATCATTTGTCATGCTACTTCATACCGCGCCATTCATTTTATGCCGTATCTCACAATGTATCATGTCATGCCATACACCATAGCGGTCCATACATGCTATTGTGAGTACAATGCAAACATCTCGAACCACTAGTAAGATCATAGCACTAGCACAATATAATGTATACATATCACACCATCCTGTATCATATTATGCTGTATCACATCACAGCATGCCGCTAGGTACATGTATCCTGCTTATGTGGTCCATAGTTCCGCATATGAACATTATTTCTCAGGAGCCCTCGCCCTCAGTCGAGGCAGATGCAGAGGTTGCCGAGGCACTTCTGAGGCACGCAGAGCTTGCAGAGGCGTGGCCAAACGCTGCAACACGTCAACTGAGTCATTTCCTGGCTGTCATGCTTGCGCATGTTGGCTTTCGTGAGAATTGAATTGCTTGAGGTGACTTCACGGCCGGCAAGTCCTCAGCATGGCGATGGATGACCAGAGGAGCTGGGCTCAGAACGCGAGCTTCGTTTGTCTTCGCAAGGCATTTGTTTGAGTTTCGTTTTGCCAGCCAAAGTTCAAAGCTTCGAAATCTTCCACGCTTTACGAACAACGATCTTTCAGATTTGATTGGGCCGTGATACGGTAGGCCCGCTTGCAAATATCGCCATGATTCTCCCCCGTGCTTGTCGAGCCGTTGCCGCGCAGAGCCCGCGTACAATCAACGCATTCCCAGTGCGCTTCTGGTAAATACGCATGGACAGCCACATTCTGAATGAAATGAATGAAACGAACGGAGTGGCTAAGTTGCTTCAGCTCTTTGTGCTCGGCGGTTTGGCCTTTGAGAGAGCAGGTTTTAATGGTTAATAGACCCTTGACCAGCTTAGAACTTTGCATGCTCCGTTTGCACGTGAAGATTATGACGTGTCTTCTATGCATCGCAGGACTATGATATCATTTTTTACGCAACTTGTGTATGTACGATCTTTTGGTGCTGTCAGAGTGAGTGTTGCCAGGGCGGGGTGAGACTTGATTGCGCATTCAAGTCATGCTAGATGGGGTTACAAGGCCACGAACGCAGATCAGTCTGCTTCTTGTTTCTTGTTTCTTGTTTCTTGTCCCAGCGACAGAAAAGGCCGTTTCTGCGAGTGGAACGTGGGTGAGCTCCCCAGGCCACGGCTGCGCAAGCCGCATGTGGCAAACTCGTGTCACTAGGAACCTTCCTGGTTGGAACCGTCGGATCCGCCACCAAGTGGCCCGCGCTCTCACGAAGTGAAGCGCGGGAGCGGCCGGGAGAAAGAGAGGGAAAGCGAGACTGAGAGCGAGGTGAGCGACGAGAGCGCCCAGAGAGACGAGGAAGAGCGACGGAGAGAGGAGAGAGCGATGCCAGGGGCTCAAGCAAAGGTCAAAGGTGCGAAACTAGGCTTACGTGGTTGCCATAGCACAGCCTGTCCCAGCCCGAGCCAGTCAACGAGTGGCATTCGGTTTTAGCCCGTGGCTCCATGTAGATTTCATGGCAAAGTCACGCCGGCCAGCGGAGAGCCTCCTGGCGAGCACTTAAGCGACTTGCTAAGTAGGAGAGTGATGACACGAAGGCCCCGACAAGAAGGCTTGCCTTTTCTTGGCATGTTTCGGGGTTTTGGGTTTTGGGGGGGGGGGTGTTGGCGCGCGGGAGTGGTTTTGGGGGGAGGAAACTCGGAAGGTCGTTTGGAGTTCGTTGTGTTTTTTCTTTCTTCAGATCCAAGGCTGGGCCTGGGACGCCTGGGACTGGGGCGAGTGGGACTGGGAGACCAGCTGGGATGAGGCGAGCTCGGGAGAAAGCTGAGTCCGAGAGCTCCAACTCGCTTTCTGAGACGAGTCGCTGCTCCGGAGGCCCGCTGGGCGCCTAGGTGGACCGCCAGGTGCCCAGCCGAGTTGGATCGGAGCGTCGCACATGGCACGTCTGAGGCCCTCGGAGGCGCCGCCGTGTCTCACGTGACACTCACGGACACAGCGTGTGCGCGGCGTGTGCGCGGCGTGTGCGCGGCGTGCCGCAGGCAAAGTCGTGACACCTCCAGGCTCGGGCGCAGCCGAGCTGTGCCCGCCATGCACGCCATGGTCAGGCCTGGAAGTCAAAGGCCGAAAAGGCAAGAACCAGGGCAAAGGCAAAAGAGCCACGGAAGGCAAGGGCGAAGGAAGGAAGGGAACAGAGGAGAAAGGCAAAGGAAGAGACAGCTGGCAATTCCGCGGGATCGGGCAGCCCGGCAGCAAGGAGAGCCAGGAGAGCCAGGAGAGCTAGAGCTGCAAACCGCATGCCAAGGGGAGAGATCGGCTCCGCCACGGTTGCTCCGCCCTTGAGAGGCAGGCTCCGAGGCTTCCGAGGCAAGGCGAGGCAAGGCGAGGCTCTCGGTGCAGGCAGGCAAGTGCGGGAGATTCCCATCGGGGCCAAGCCAGAGGACTATCAGAAGAGAGCCCCAGCGCCTTGGCATTCCGAAACCTCGCCCGCAATCCGCCTGTCGCGGAAAGCGGCAGGCGAAGGCAAAGAAAGCGCCGCTTGGCCTGACTCAGCGACTCCGTAACAAAGGGCTGTGCGTTTGTCGTGTGATCGCAGGAATAAGATGAACAAAGAAGAAGTTTGAAGACCGCGCCCTGGATAGGATGCGCTGGTGACAGAAAGAAGAAAAGTGCTTGCGAAGGTTGCCTTGTGAACTTGTGAACTGTGCCGCAGTCAGACGCTGCAAAGTGCTGAGATCGATGCCCGCAGATGGCTCCCCGTCCAACGCCATGCCATGCCGGGCCATCACCACTTCTTTTGCGCCGAGTGGCGGCGCCTGCGGAAGGAGGGGGCGCTGATCTCTTGGTGTTGTCCAGACGCTTTGGAAGGGCTCTGACTTTGCTAGGTGCTCCCAATTGAGGAGGAGGCGCACCAGCCATGCATGCAGGTGAATGCAACATTTGAGTCTTGAATGGTAGCGTTCCACCATCAAACCTTCAGAAGTGCATTCGACGGCCCAGCTCCTCTACGAGTTTGTGGTCACAGCCCGGTCCTGGGACAATGTGCCGCTGGACTCAGGTCCGCAACCCAGTCTGGACAACACACCAAAAACACACCAGTTCCTTGTCTCGCATTGGATTTCTCGTTTTGGTCGGTCCCAAAGGCTGCGATTTTGTCCAGGCGTCGTCACCTTAGCTCGAACGGCGGCTGGGGAGGGTCTGAAGCGTGCAGCAGTGGTTCCGTGCAGCCGCAGTGCAGGAACAACCTGGTGGGATGGATGGTGGAGGTTGAACAGGCGTGAATTTTCAGAATTGAGAGAGCAGAGGGCCCAGATGTTCAGGACCTCTTTGAGCACATCAACGATGAGTTTGCCGAGGCTGTCGAAGGTTTGGGCCTCTCTATTCGATTGGGCTCGAAGAGACGGTTAGAAGTCAGGAGACGGCCCAAAGAGTGCACGTGGCAGGCTGGACCGAGAGCATGTCGTGCCATCACAAAGCTCTCGTCAGGAGTACCCTTTCCAGGGAGCGGTCAATGGGCCGTGGCGAGCTCATCCTTTCCAGCAAGTGCGCGCAGTCCTAGCTGCACAGGAAGGTCGCCCAGGGCCGCATCGCCACGGTCCCAAAGTGCGTGCACAGCCGGACGGACATCCGGAGATCGAATCGAGGGACTCGGACCGCTCAGGCGCTGTGACCGTCGGTCGCTGTCTCCCGCTCGGCGGTGCAGGGCCTATCGAGGGCCTCAACATGACTTCGAAAAGCCGAGTGTCGAGTTTAATATCTGCGCATCTGACGTAGGTCGACGCCCAGCCGCACGCAGTGCCCCTAGTGCACCTAGCGCGAGGTCTCGGCATTGGTGTGTCCGACTTAGGGCAACGCGGTCACCCACCCGGTCCTGCACCGGTCTTGCCATGATCCCAAAGCACTCCCAAAGCGATGCCAAACTCCGTCCAGTGTCCCAAGCTTCCCAAGTTTCCCAAACCATGCGCACGCTTGCACGCTCCCGAAGGGCTCTGTACAGACCAGCGGGGGCCCTTCCAGGCACAGGGCCGGGCGCCTGTTTTTCGAGCGCATTGCGCCGCATTGCAGGCCGATGCTTTTCAAAAATCCGTGGCCTGGGGCCTCAGGGCACCAAGGGCAGTTGTGAGAAGCTACAAAGCGGCTTAGGCATCCCCTCGCGAAGCTTTCGGACAGCTTGGGCCGGGAGGAGTTTGTGACCGAGCTGCGGAAGCCGGGGACCAGGGAGTGCCAGAGAAGTCGGGAACACTGACATGACATCCGAAGTAAAGCAGAAAACACCGAAGTAACATAAACGTTGACGACACCTTGGCGCCGGAACAGCACACCTTGACTCAGTCGAGCGGTTCGACCGGAGCCCAGGCGCCTCCGCGCTCCGCGGCTTTTTCGCGAGGCCGAGGACCTCCCAAATGCTGGAGGCCAGCTTTGAGCAGTGCGAGCCGAGTCATGCATAAGGGAGTAGTACGAGTCATGACCGTCTGTGAGGTGCTGGCCAGGGCCAGGCGGACTTGCTCGGGACCTGAGAGGGAATGGAAGACTGGAGTGGAGCGCAGGGCGATCCGGCGCTCACAGTGGAGGACCATGTTGCTATGCGTTGCTATGCTTGCCCCAGCCTTCATGGCACAGCTGTAACACGCTACTCCGTTCAGGAGTGCGAGGACTTGTTCGAAGCGCTGATGCAACTGCGCGGCGCTTGGCTCGGATTCAACCGTTTTGAGCTTCCCTCTCCGAGGCAGAAAATTGCAGGTGCCAGCCACCTAAATCCAGGTGTGCTCGCTTTTGGTTGGTGGCGCCGGCACGGCTTGGACGGTCGCGAGTCCAAATCCGCTGCTTCTGAAACGACAGTAACATGGACGAGACGGTCAACACCTTCTACGGGATCCTGGCGTCCGGCCCCTGAAGTTCCATCAACTCCAGCGGCGAGCGAGCCCCGAGAGCGCGAGGCTCCGAAACGCGGTGGAGCGGGGAGCGCCCTCGTTGAACGCCTTCCTGGCGGGGCTGGAGGCAAAGGCGCGCGCAGCCGAAGCCGAAGCCGAAGCCGAAGCCGAGAAGTCGCTTTGATCTTAGGACTCCAAGCTGGTGGACCCGACACTCCTCCGGCAGTTCCTGACCATGGTGAACTACAGGCGCGTCTGCAAAGTGACCGGCCATAGCCTTCGTAGAACTCACTGGAACGAAGCAAACGCTGCACACGATGGCTCACCTGAGATGATTGACATGGAGGATAGATTGCCCGTTGCCTGACGCCTCAGGCTGGCCGGCGACACGGGCATCCAAGGCCGTTTTGGTGAGGGTTCGCGAATGTTTGCAGAGCATACAAGGAATTCATCGTTTGAAATGAAAGCAGCTGCTGACCCTTTGCGTTTTGCGGCAGACTCCATTCCGGTGGAGTCCATCGTGAAGGCCGCATGAGAAGCTCGCATCGGCCATCGGTCTCTCACGTTGCGGGAGGCTCACGGAGAGATCAGCATGCAAGAGCCGTGGCCTCGACGGCTCGCGCTTGAGCGGCATGGCGTGCCGGCGATCTGAGGTTTCGAAGGCGCCTGAGCTTCGTGGCCTGGCGGCACGTGCCATGGCCATCGTCCACCATCGACCCTTGACCGATGTCAATGATACGCCTCGTGTACGGGTAACACGGTAGTTTCTAATAGGTACCCGAAGAGATACTCGAAGAGGTAAGTGGGGCAGGATAAGCGATTTCTCCAAGAGCTGGGTTCTATAGGATGCTTTCCAAGCGACATGCCAAAGGGTTTGCCTTTTGCCGTGTCAGGCCGCGCCGGTTGGCATCTCGCTGCTGGAGGTCCAGGGGCACTTGGAGGTGCGTCGACTCGACTCGGAGTCGGCTGGGCGTGGAAGGTTCGAGGGCCGTTGGGGCTTGCGCCAGGCCAAGAACGGTCTTGGCCGGTCCAAGCTGTCTCGCTCCAAGAGAAATGACATCAGCCCAAATATCTCGCCATCTCTCAGGCCCGGCATGATCGACTTTGTGGGGGGCCCAAGGGGCCCAGGGGGCCCAGTCGAACTTGACGGACTCGAGACGAAGTCTTGGAGGCCCAGCTGGCAGAGCACTTCTGCGGGGAGCATTTGGACATCTCGCCGCTGGACCGACGCGACATCTCGACATCGCGACGTTGCGCCCAGCGCGACGCGCGACGTGCGGGTGATTTTTTTCTTTCCGAGCCGGGAGCCTCGCCATCCACAGGACTTGGCCCACTTCGTCCGGCTCTGGGGCCGGGGCCTGGATCGACTCAAAGAGAAGTTTCGTTTGGAGCTCAGGAGCGCATCCAGGGAACCTGCTGTCGCCCCAGACCATGGACGAGGCCCTGGAGCGGCTACCGCTCGAGGCGCGCGCACGCGGGCTTGAGATGCTTGAGATTGCGGCATTGCGGGTTCGGTTTTCGAGGCTTACTGGGGCCTGGAGCCCTTTGCAGTGGAGCACTTCTTCAACATTTTGGGCATGCGCTGCCTGCAGCCGCGGCCCCAGGCGAGTGCTCCAGCCCAGTGCATGTTGCCTTCCGAGGCTTGAGCGGAACAAGCGCAAGGATGCCTGCCTCCCAGTGGAGGCAGTGCTGGAGGCTGGGGCTAGGGGAAGGTTTGGACGAGATGGCACGTGCACCGGAGAGGGACACGAGAGTGCACAAAGCTGGCAGTTCGCTCGAAGAGACGCTCCAGACTTGGAGAAGGCGAGGGAAATGGTGGCCCGCATGGCCCTGTGTGTCCCTGTCCCGGCCAGGCTGAGGCCGCAGTTCCCTCTGACGCTGCTCTCAAAGAGCGTCGAGGGCTGGGACCACTTCGTGCACCGTGCATCGATTCGCAAGGTCTCAAAATAGTCTCTTGATGCTCTCAGGCTTTGAGCATCTCTGGGGAAATTGTGTTGGCACGGGGCCTCAGCTGATCTCCGAATCTCCGAGCCTGGGCTTGTTTGCTTGAGGTGAGGGCATGCTGGTCGCGTTTCCCGATGGCCACAGCGCCTGGTGCTGCAAAGTCTTTGTGCCCGGATTTCTCCGGATTCCCTTGGGCTTCCGGGCTCCGGCCTTTGGGCTTCCTGATCCCAGGTGAGCGCGTGGGCTCGAAGGACGCGACTGGAGAGGCCATGGCCATGAGTCACAGGCATGTGCCGAGGAGAAGGCGGCGCACGAGCACAAGGCAGAGAGGCGCAAGGAGAAGGACCCGCGAGACCCGCGAGACCCGTGAGCGCCTCTCGGAGATGTGTGAGGAGCGCGTGGGCACTGCCAGAATGAAGGAGGCCGGTGGAACAGGGGGAGCAGGGAGCATCAGACGATGCTTGTGGCGGCTTCTGGTGCTTCCAGATATCCAGACTTCCAGGCCTGCCTTGCTCGATACCTGCGGTCGGCCACGGAGATCATGAACCAGCCTGCCCTTGGCCCCGGATGTCCAAACCAATGCGACAGCTGGCATGCCTGGTGGGGATGAGGTCTCGAGGCGCCAGTACGAGTCCATTTTCCCCAATGTCAGCGACATCCTGTCAGTCAGCCAGGGCCTCAAAACGTGCGGCTTAGGGCATTTGGCAGTGTTTCCCGCACTGTGAAACAGTCCGATGCGTTTCTTTGTAAATTGTGGTGCTTTTTTGTGTTTGCTGCTGAATCCTCTCAGGCAATGTGAACCTCCGCGCTGGCCAGGCACAGGGGGGAGGTGGGGGTGCAGCGCCGAGTGTGCCCAGTCCCGCCCTTGTGGGAGGTGGTCGTTGTGCGGTACCGTCTCGCGGGAGCGTGGCGCCCCAGAAGTGCGGCACATCTCGTGGGGGATACTGAGTGCTGGGCGGACGGGGACTTCGGGCGAGGCGTGCAACTTTTGGCACTCCAAGCACCGGGTGCTGAAAGACGAGCGCGAGCCCCTGCCATGGCCGGTGCCCGGCAAGGCGCGAGTTCGGGGTGGCTTTGGACATATTGATCTGAGGCCAGGTGACTGGAGACTCGAAGCCGCCGAGGCTCAAGGCCCGTGGCGCCAGGGCCAACGCTAGGCTGCTAGGGCCGCGAGGGCTCGTCCGCGCAAGTTGCCGCCATGTGCTGCCCGAGTCTCAGATGGAATCGCTGGATGCCGCAACAGCTTCTGATTTTTGGTTTTGTCTCATGAGACTAGACTTTGGGTGGACACAGCCGAGGTCGAACCATTTGCGGGCAAGACTGTGATGCGCCTCTACAGCAGTTGGCATTGGCTCACTGCGGCTGGCAAGGCTCAGGCAGACTCAAGCCCTTTTCTCTGAGGATATTTTCGTCTACGATGCCCAGAAGACCATCCGAATCCGTGATGCGCGGTTGGGGCTGCTGCAATACGTGTCTTGGTGCAAAAGTAGCCCGCTTCGTTTTTCGACTCTTCGACGTCAGCCAAGGGAATGATGTTTCTCATTGCTGCTTGGCTGCCTGAGAGGAAGTTGAGTTGCAGGGCGCGCTCTTGCGCTCTTGCTAAGACCGTGTACATTGTGGTCTGGCAGCTGATCCGCGGGAATAGCTACCTGCTCTACAGGCACGGACCCAGCTTGCCGGGCTCACCGGGCTTACCCCAAACCCGCCGTATACCTTGACTTGCTTGACTTGCTTGACTTGCATGGTTTTTTTCTTTTAAACTCAGGCAGCCAACCGTGAGCACGCGCATGTCGCTGCAGCAGCCCACGCTGCAGAGCTGCAGCCCCAACGATCCCAGCTGCCCGGAGCCCGGCGATCCCGGCGATGGCCGGAGATTGGGCCATCACCTCGCATCTGAGGCCAGGATACCTATAAGAAGGTGTCAGACCTGCCCTATTGCTGCACAGACCAATGCACTATGAAGGTGCCGCTTCACTGACTGATCAAGCCAATGATCCCGATCCCAGGAAGACAACTCCTCGTGCTCGTGCCCCTGGCGGTCGTACTCAAATTATGTGCTTCCTGGCTTGCAAAAGAAGAGCTTGCGGCCCTTGAGCATTCAGCATCTTTCCTTCTTGCCATGAGGTGCCAGCGTCTTGGTTGCAATTTGGGCAATGGCTCAGAGCAGACGAGCTGCGTGTCTGTGGCCTGAACTTCTCATGTGAGAAGCCCGTCAGGTATGTCGATGGAGTTGGGGGCACGCAGATCTATCCCAATGACCTGGCCGCTTGCCTCCGTCAAATTTCTCATTGCGCTTCTGCCGCCTTCGATGTTCAGCAGGTGATCAACACCTTCCGCCACGAATACGTCCAGGACAGCGGCTGAGAGCGGCCGAGAGCGGCTGAGCCAGGCAAGTGACGGACGGACCCGGGGGCGTTTCCGAGGAGCGCAACAGCAGCTGTGGCCAAGACGGCTGCAGCAAGCTGTGGGTGCAGACTGCAGCGCAGCACAGGCCGGGAGTGGGGCTTGTGAGGCGTGTGCCGCATGGATAGCGAGGTTCATGGCAGACGTCGAGGCAGCCTTGGGCACTTTGGGCACTTCGCAACGCGACGCCATCGCTGGGTTCGCGCGAGGATTTCACGCTGCTTGTGGACCACGCTGTGCAGAACCAGGCACGGCCGGACGCCCGCAAGCTGCGGAGCGGGTTTCCGGAGTGCAGGACCTGGGCATCGCCAGGACCAGCCGCCCCGCGCCAAGACGTAAAGGTTGAAGCGAAGTCCAAGTTCCAAGGGAGAGAAACAAGAATCAGAGAGATGGAGGGAGATACAGGGAGATGAGCTGGAAGCGCGAGGCGACATGACGGGGTGGCTGCTGGTGAACGGCACCCAGGACTTGCAGTCGCGGCCTTGGGACGTCGGGTCTGGTTGACACCAAGTTCGAGCCGCAGGCAACAGCTCTGCCGTTCGGCCAACACCTCCATGACGCAGCCCATTTTCGGCAAGCAGACGGACCAGGCGCGGCGCGATCGATGTTTCAGGATTTTAACAGCATGCGAATGCATGCGATGTTCGAGGCTCCCTGCTACATCAAGCCGAACAACACCGGCAAGGCGGCTTTGTTTGGGTCGCTTCGCTTTGGTTCGCTTTGGGCCGCATGGAGTATGAGTCTGTGTCAGGAGGGTCTGGACTACTTCTCCGTGTCCACCTTGATGATGGCCAAGCGCCCCAAGCGCCCCAAGCGCTCGAGAGCCCTCGCGAGCCTTCGCGGCGCCCCGCACGGCTCTGAGGCGATGGGCCTCGACCTGGACAGGGGCAGCTACCAAGGCAGCGGCCACTCCTTGCGCTACGAGGCCGAGCTCCGAGCCGAGTCCGAGTGCGAGTCGTCCGATTGCGACGATTGCGAGTTGTCCCCCGGATGTTTCGCACGTTTTCTCATCTCGATGCAGGGCCTCACCGTGACGCTGAAGATCCAATACTTCGACACTTGGCCCTGGCATGGGGTTCTGAGGACGGCCGGTCCGTTGCCAAGTTTCAGTGACGGTGCAGACACCAGAATCCTTGCAGAGGAACGAGGATGGGCAGCCAAAGGTGCTGTATGTGTACTCCCTCGTGCCTTTGAAGGACAATCCGTACAAGGCTTGCAATTCTGTTCATCGGTTCATGCACGAAGTGGGCAGAGCTTTACTCGAGGTCAGTGACTTGGTCTATTCGGACTACCCCAACAAGCGGGTCCGCCGGGAGATGCACGGCATCTATGTGTGCCTTGGCTGGAGAATCAAGGTGTCACTATCTTCTGCAGTGCATCGCATGCTCGAGGGCTGTGACTCCAGAGGCACGCAATCGTCATCATTTTTAGTTTTTCGAATTGGGAGGTCTTGCTTAAAAGCCGCTTCTTGCCCCGGCTTTCTCCGGCTTTTGGCAAGAGCCCAGAGTGCCGGGCTCCGCGGGCCAGGGCGAGCTGGGGGTCTTCGACCTGCAGACGCTGCTCGTAACGGTGACCACCAGCCTCACGCTCCTGGCCCTGGCAGCGACTGTGGTGAAGTACATCGCCATGCTGCGGCCTTACCTGGCTTTTCTCTTCTTTTCTCTTCTTTTCGTATTTTGTCTGGCGTCGGAGAAGTGGCACCCGTAGATGAGGTACTTCCTGACGCAGAGGAAGTATTACAAGGCCCGCTGCATCGAGGGTGTGGTGTCGGGAGGCGTCCGGGTCGCTTGGTGCCAGGAGATGCTGATCCACGCGGAGGGCTCAACGAGAATCTGCTAGTGCCCTTAGCGCTCCAGAGCTCAGCGCCTTAGGTCAGCGCGGACTTCAGTGACGTCCGGGACCTCGAAGTGAAGACGGACGAAGAGATCGAGGCACGAGATGGCATGAGCAAGCGCGCGCGCTTGCGGGCACTTTGTTGGCTACCTGTTCGGACATGGGGCGCGTCACGCGGAAGATGTGAAGCATGTCAGGAGATCATGAAGGACAAGGGCTTGCCAATGGTGGGAACTCGTCCGGATCTTGGCTTTGCCTCTTGCGTGGGCTGGCCTGCGCTTAAAGCACCTGTCAGCCCTCCAGGCGTGCAGCGCGTTCTGGCCATTCTAGAAGCTGGTGGTCTGAGTGTTTGACTCATTTGACTCGAATCTCAGCATGTCGAGCAAAGCCATGCTGTGCCTATTCTTGGAACCACAAGGTCATCACAACCACAGCACGCCTGCGCCCGGACGCCTTTCAGTCTCAGAGACTGGAGGCAATGAGACAGCGGCCATGAGACAGATCGCACGTGTCGCACGTGTCGCACGTGTCGCCGCAGGTGCCCGATTGCTTGAATCTGGGGAATCGCAGATGCGGCTGAGATGAGTCGGTGAGACTTGAGATAGGGAGCTGGCAGAGCTGCGCAGATGTGCGTCAGCCTCAGCCTCGCGGTTCTGTGCTACAGGTTAATCTGGGCGGTTCAGCCCCGAGGGGGGCTGGCCTCTCATCTTATGCGAACGTGCCGGTTGGAAACCAACTTGGCCGTTTTGCGAAGAGGTCACTTGCAAAGGACATCGTGACGGGATCGTCGATTTAGGGCTTTGCCCATAAAAAAAGACGAGCAAACACGAGCCAAAGGCACTCCCAGATGCACAACGCATGCGGAGGGTCCGTGGTGTGGAGTCCAGTGGCAGGTGTTGGGGGAGACGCCTTTCGTGGCGTTGGTGCCGCGGGGGTTGCGCTGGACCAACGCGGGGGGCGGCGGCTTCTACCTGGGCAGCCAGTCCTTTAACCAGGTGGACCCCGGTCTGCGCGCCCGGGCCCAAGCAATTCACGGGAATGCCGGGAAGCAATGAACAAGTCAATTTGATTTGCCGATTTCAGATTCGGTTTGTACTTCAGTTGGTCTCGTCTCATTGGCCGTGGCCATCGAGGCCGACTTGCCGTTGGACCGGGATGGCAAGCTGCAGCTCTACGGCACCGTGGAGATGGTCGCGTGCGGAGCTTGCGCACTTCCACTTTCGTTCACCGTGTCCGCCCGGTTGGCCCGGGCACACTTTCGCCTGAGAGTGGGGTCTCCAGGCCGTACCTCCTGCGCGGGTCGCGGCGAAATGCCTCTTCTGCCACGGAGGCAGTGCGGAGTGAGCGCATCCAGGGTTGCATGAGATTGTTGCAGGAGCTGGAGTTCCGACTTTTCTCCTCAAGAAAGAACCGCCGGGGCCGTGGCCGCCGAGCTTGCCATTCTCGGGTTGCTCTGTTCAACAGGTGCGCTGGTTCCAGCTTACACCAAGGCATCATCGGCTGTGTCGGTGAGCCGCTGCGGGTGCTGGTGAGCCACCAGGCGCGCTCACGTTGTGCCGCCCGGTCTCGCTGTCTTGCCGTCTTGCCGTCTTGCCGTCTTGGCTCTGGTCTTGCCGTCCCATGCCAGAAGCGCCGCTCGCCGTTTTGCCGGACGTTCCACGCGAGGCGTTGCCTCCGGCCGTGGCCACCCTGCAAGTCTGTTGCGAGGGACGCACGGCCAAGCTGCGTGAGGGTCCCCAGCGGGTGCTTCGGGCCGGGCTCGGGAAGACGCGTGCTCAGAGTTTGGCTCCGAGGTTGGGCAGGTTATGATTTTGGCGAAGATGCGTCTTCGGAGGCTCGCAGTTAGGGGAGAGGCCAGGGAACAGGCATAGGCGGAGGGAGAATCCAGTGAGGCTTCATGGCAAAGCGCTCAATTTGCCAAATTTGCTTGGAGGGTTGAAAGAGACAATTGATTCGGGATTCCATGCATTCCATGTGGTTTGTGTGCGTGTTAGACAGGCGCCCTATTTGAGACGGGTGCAAAGTAACAACGAGTTGAAGCGAACAGAGACCTAGGCACTCGTGGATGCACTGCGGCTCTATGTCCGAACGGGGAGTGCGGGCCACACGTTTCAGTAGCAGGAACGAGCTTTCTTTCTGTGGAGACTACGCTTTTGCAGAGGCAAAGAGAGTCTTTTGGAGCTCGAAACGGACGGCAAGCAGTGAGCCCATCTGGTGAAGTCAGGTGAAGATAGGTGAAGTCAGGTGAAGTCAGGTGGTTTCAGGGTCGGGGCCGGGATCGCCCGAGGTACGAGTTGAGGGATCTGGCGCCTGACACGGACTATGAGTTCCACCTGCGCCGGGAGAGCGCCTCGAGTGGGGGAGTCGAGGCGAGCTGCAGCTGCCGCACCAACGCGCGCTGCTCCCAGCCCTTGCCGCTTAGCCGCAGTGCCGGTCTTTGCTTTCTCATTAATCCTTCTGTCTTTCTGAAGTCTCCTCCAGGTTTCTCTTTCTTCCGATCCTTTTCGGACTTGGAGTTTGTGCGGAGGAATGTGCTCAGCGCCAAAGCCTCGACCACCTACGTGGACCTGCAGTGGCGCGCGCCAGAGGTGCAACCACATCGCGTGCACTGCGTTGCTCGCGCCGTTTTTCCAGGTGGTGGGCAACGAGCGGACGCAGGACCGGTGGCAGCGGCCCGGCGGCACGTCTCGCTCGCACCCGCTCGATCTCCGCGTCGCTTCGATCGAGTCTTCGAGTGTTCGAGTTGTCCCAGGCTGCAGTGCGAGTCCATCCGGCGTCGCTGCCCCAAAGCCCCCGCTGTTTTCTGGTGCCCCCCCCGGTCCCGGTCCCTGTGGTCCTGGTGGTCCCTGTGGTTTCGGTGCCTACGGTGCTTTGTTGGATGCGATCGACCGGCGCTGAGGCTACGAGGCCCGGCTCTCCGTGGCGGAGAAGCTCATGGACCGCAGGGCGCTGGCCAGGAGCACGGGCCGCCCAGCTCGAGCTCGCGTCCGAAGTGAGCTAAGAAAATACCCGAGCAAATCCACGGAATCTTCGGGCAAGTCCAGGCCGGACCTCTGTCCAGCTCAGAGAGGAGGTCGACACATCCTGCCGGCGGGGTCCTGAGTGCAGTCGGAGAGCTGCATGGCGCGTGGCCCCGACGGCAGGCAATGCAGCTGGGAGGTGGGCCACTTCGCCGCGCAGGAGGGCCTGCTGACCGGGCGCTTGGGCGGCCTGCGCCGGGCGGCTCACGAGTCACGCGTCGAGTCTTCCCATCCGATGCTCGGTGCCGAGGTCCCGACACCAACTACTTGCTCTCCGGCTTCTGCGCCGTGAACTCCATGGGCCGCACTGGCTAAAATGGACGTGTGGGATGCGCGCATGCAGCGCGCATGCGATGCCAGGGGCTGGCGCCACAGCCAAAGAGCTCCAGTTCTGGACGATGCCGCTGAACCCTGTGATCGAAAGCCCTGGACTCAGCGACCTTTGCGGGACATGCGAGTCCCCCAGCAAATCAGGCATCAGAGTTCGGCAAGGCCGGGCGTAGGCATGCGGGAAATGTTGGGGAGACGCGCTTGTGGCTCAACTGTGCAAACTGACCGTGAGGTGCCTGTCCTGTGAGGCAATGTCATTCTAACCTTGCTGGAGACCGGTGGAGAGCATGTGGATGAGTTTGCCGGGATCTTGGAAGCCCTTGCTTGGAACTGTGTACGGGGTATGCTATGAGTGTATTCAGTGTGTTCAGTAGTGTTCTCAAGAGACCGCCGCTAGTGCTCGAGACTCGCGTATGGCCCAATGGCATGGCGGTGCGCGTGGTTTTGCTGGGCTTTGGGAACGTGAACCAGGCCCGGGAAGGCCATTGACACGAGGAACACGAGGAACACGAGGAACACGAGGCGGCCACGCGGTCGCGCAGGCCTTGGCGCGGCTGCTGCTGGCGAAGGAGCGGGACCTGGAGAGCGGCTTCGGGCTGCGAGTGCGCGTGGTGGGCATTGCCGGCGCCACAGCCATGGAGCGGCAGCCATCCGCCGGATTCCATGGGATCGTGGGTTTTCTTTGCTGAGGCCACGCAGTCTCGCGGTACCGTGGCTGACTGCAATGGTCTAGATTTGGAGGCCTGCGTGGAAGCCCAGTCGAAAGAAAATGCTTGGAGTAGCTCGGGTCTCATCTCTGAAACACTGCTGAGATACGGGCTCGTTATTCGGTTATTTGTTTATTTTTGGTGGGGCTGGGTCAAATCTTGTATCTATTGTCCAGGGAGGTGACATGGGGCACTCACCAAAGTCTCACACACACACAGACATGCCCGAGAGCTCATTGTGCTTCTTTTCTCTGTGAAGGCCTGGCAGCTGCCACGCTGAATGGGCTGGGCACAGCGCTGCCAGATGCGGACGCCGGCCTCTTTCTTTTTCGCCGATGTCTTTAGTGCATTGTGATGCTTCATGACTTTCGATGTTGCCATCTTGATGCGCCGGATGCTGCAGTCCCTGGTCCGGCTTCCTTGGTTCAGGCGCTGCTGGAGCACGTGCAGGGCAGCTGCGATGCGGCGCCGGGCTCGGGCAAACTGAGCTTCGATCTGAAAGAGACGGAAAGTTGAAACAAATGAAACTCGTCTGACGCGTGAAACTCGCACGCGCGCCGTCTTCGGCGAGGTCCTGGAGGCCGTGAACTGCGGGGCCGACGGCGGCCCGGCGCTGCGCCTGCTGCGGCGGGCCCTGCAGCTGGAGCCCCCAGCCGGGGCCGTCGGAGAGTTGGAGAAGTCGGAGAAGTCGGAGAAGTCGAAGGAAGAAGAAAATGGCAAAAGAGGAAAAGAAGAGGCAAGAAGAGGAAGGAAGAAAGAAGAAAGATCATCAAGTGGACTGACCAGAAAGGTAGAAAGCCCGAGACGGGCCTTTGCTTTCTCAGCTTGCGTCTTCTGCTTCGTTGATGTGTTTTTGCAACTGCGATTACTGCGCTGGCTCATGCGATTACTTCCTTCTGCTTAGGCTCATGCGATTACTGCGAGCAAGCCTCCAGTTGCGCTGGCATACACCTCGCGTCTGGGCTGCAAGCCGATTGCTTCAGCACCTTGCATAACAGCTTAAGCAGCTTAAGCATGTGTACTGCTTGTGTTGAAGCCTTGGAGCAGTCGACACAGCGTGAGGGAGCTTCCCATCTCAAGGCTCACAGAATTGGCCTCGCAGAGGGACCGGCGCTTCCTTTTTGAGTCAAGCGTCATGGATGGTGTGGCTTGGCAGCGCGAGGGGAACCTGCGGGCAGTGAGAAGAGGTTGGATGTCAGAGAATTGACAGGTTGAAGTGGAGTTGACGATTGTTAGTCCTTTCGCATGACTTCCCGGAATGGATACAAGTGAGTCCTTCTCTCCACCATGCCCATACCTGTCATCTTCAAGCCTTGCACATCTTGTCTTTGGCACGTTTCAATATGTTTCTAAGTACCTGGAGAGATGTCAATGGCATTTTGGAATTCGTTTCGGTGTCCGTTTCGGTGCTTCAGGTGCCCATCTTCTCGCTGCTGCGGCAGTTGCCGGGGGCGCGTGTCACGCGCCTGGTGGGGGTGCTGAACTCCACCTCAAACCTGGTCCTCACCAGGACATGCTTCGCATGCTGAGAGAGAGGTTTGGAGGGTGAGGGGGTGGACTTGCAAGTCTTCTGAAGCTTTGAGCCTGCCTGCGACTGCACGGGATGTGGCCAGGATGCGCCGCGAGGGCTGCTCCTTGTGGGATGCGGTGAAATTTGCTCAGGAACAGGCTCGGCACGCAAGTCAAATTCAGACAGACGGAGACAGACTGACGGAGACAGAGACAGAGACAGCGACACAACAGACAGACCGACGGATGGACGGACAGACAGACAGACAGACAGACGGACAGACGGACGCGCCCCCAGCGTTGCAAGCGATGCCCAACGTCACATCTGAAATGATGCAGAAGATGACTATGACGACGATGGTGAGTTTCTGATGAACGCCATGATGATGATGATGAGGATGAGGATGATGATGATGATGATGATTCATGATGATGATGATGATGATGATGATGATGATGATGATGATGATGATGATGATGATGATGATTCATGATATGATGATGATTCATGATATGATGAGTTTGCATCGCAAGCGTCGCCAGTGATGATGCGATACGAACCCCCAGCATCGGAAATCATGCCTAACTCTACATCCAAAATCAAGACAAGAGAGTATTGATGACAACGGCGGTGAAGATGATGATGCTGCTGCTGCTGATGATGATGATGATGATGCTGCTGCTGCTGCTGATGATGATGCTGATGCTGATGCTGATGCTGATGATGATGCTGATGAGGCTGATGATGATGATGATGATGATGATGATGATGATGATGATGATGATGCTGATGCTGATGATGATGCTGATGAGGCTGATGATGATGATGATGATGATGATGATGATGATGATGATGATGATGATGATGATGATGATGATGATTATGAGGATGATGATGATGATGAGGATGATGCTCGCAATGGTGGTGAGGATGATGATGACGGTCGAAATCTACACAAGAAAATGATGATTGAGAAGGATTACAACAACGATGATGACACATTTCCAGTGTCGCAAGCAAGATGATGATGCTCGTGCGTGCGCGCCCCCAGCATTGCAAGCGAGGCCTAACGTCACGATTGAAAGATGTGCACGCAAATGATGAGAGTTGTAATGTTGTAATGATGACAATGCCGAACGTCACGTCCGAAAGATACAGAAGAAAATGATGGTGACAACGACGTTGAATATGAGGTACGATGATGAGCGCCATGATGATGATGGTGATCACAATGATAATGAAGATGTCCTTGCATGCAGTAGCAAACTCCTGTCACTGCCCAGTTTCGGGCTTAAGGGGTACATGTACAGGCCACTAGGTGCAGGACTTGCGGGAGGTACTATCTCCGGCGCTTTCCTTTCCTTCCTCTCGCATTTTGAGCCTAGTGTTACGAGCAGTTTTGAGCAAGCTTCGACTGAACTCTTGCGTCTTCAGCGCTGGCAATTCCTGCGTTGCTCCTGGGCGTGCTCTTAGCTTCGTGTTTGCTCAGTTGTGTGAGCTTCTCACCTTGTAGACGCACTACTTGAGCCTGTGCCAAAGATCAGCAGTTCTCACTCAGGCAGTGTTTGCCAGGAGCAGCTCTACCGTTCGAGCTTACCCTTCGCGCTTTCAGAAGGTTAGGCTGTCTTGGCGCTTGGGAGCCAGATCTGTGTAAGATTTCGTGTCCAACACTTTCTGTGCTGCCAGGGCTGTCACTGTTGCCAGCGTTTTTGTGAGGGGTGCCCGCAGCAGGACCCGTGCCGAGCTCTCAAGCCATACATGTGTTTGCTTTCAAAGGTTTGCGTTTACTTCTGCCACCAGAAACCAGACTTTGCCCAGTAGCCCCCCCCGGCCACCCACCAATCCATCCATCCCCCACCCATCCTCCACCCACCGTGCTTGTTGTGTACGTCCTAGCGGTTGTGCGCCGCCAAGATTGTCAATTTTCCGGACGTGCGCCTAGTTCCCGAACCCTACACCTGCGTGACCTGCGCAAAGCAACGTGCCACTTGCCGTAACGTGTGAGTGTAGCTTGTCTAACTGTTGAGGGCGCAAATTGCAATGGAAGCTCCTGACTCCGCTTGCTATCCTCCACAACTTGGCATTGCAAGAAGGTGGGGCCGACCCTTCGCCAGCCGCCTAGGCCGCAACACAGAATGATGCATTCCAACTACGAGATGTGATTTATCTTGTGTCTTTCTGCTCAGCAATCTAACACAACTCTGGCTTGTCCCCCTCTTCCTAATGTTCCGCTCCGCGAAGCAGTGGACGGCAGGCACCCCGGTGCAAGACTTGCAGCGCCTTCCAAAAAAAGGATTGCGGATGTACTTGCGTACTCCGAAATTTGGTCAAAGCGAAAGAGAGTCCGACGCTTGCGCTCTTGCAGGCTCTGAGGCATGCCTGGCAGCCGGCCTATCGCAGAAGCTTGCTGAGATGAGTGATGGCAAAGCAAGTGAGTTGGCAAATCGGCCTGGAGTCGGTCTGTCCGAGTGGGCAGGGACCATGCAGAGCTTGATGGCTAATGTGAGAGAATGCGGAGGCAGCCTTGATCTGGCCCCATTGCTGAAAATCGCCGACAAGTATGACCTGAGCAGTCACCTGCCCTCGCGCAACGTGCAAGACTATGGTGGGGCATCGGACACGGATCGGGCTCGCGCGTGCCTGCAATTTGCCCAAAGCGGAGGACGACTTCGAAGCGTTACACAAAACGTGGCTTCGCCTGCAGCTCGGAACATATTGGGCTCTGGAGCTGGCAGCACTGGCCTCAAACCTTGAGGTGTGGCTGCGCCACATGCGAGGCTCGCCTGTCACGGCTGCTGGCGCTGCTGCAGAGCACCCTCTCCCCCTCTGGCAATATGTCTGGCAATTTCACCTTTCACGCAGCAGGAAAAGAAGGCCAAGAAGGTGGCTTGGACTCCCGAGAAGCGGAGGAAGCCAGAGACCCGCAAAGAAGAAGCAAGTGACGCAGAGGAAGCCGAGACCTTGGCGGGTAAGAAGAACAAGCCCAAGCGAGCTGCAAGCGAAGAGGAGGTAGACGAGGAGGCTTCAGACATAGGTCGACATTAGCCAGGGCGCGCGAAACCATGCGCATCCTGTGGCATGCTGCAGACTTACGCACATGATTTCCTGGATGTCTGTGCAATCTCTTGGACAGCCATCAATGCCAACCCCTCCGCAGGAGTGCTCTGCGCTGTGTTGCATTGCAGAACCGAGTTCTCAGCCAGGTCTGTCTTCGGCTGGGTCCAGCTAGCAGGCGGGAGCGCAGCATGTTGGCGCACCAGCAACAGCGTGCTTTGCCCAGCGTGGACATGCAACCAAAGGTGTCAAAACCAAAGTTGGCTCAAGAAAAGCTCTTGTGCCAGCCATGCGTCCTGCGACGCAGCCGCTTAGAGCCTGGAAACTGGCCAGAAGTGCTGCAAGAGCGCGAAACGTTGCGTGGTTGGCACGCTTTGCAGAGAAGTGAGCGCGAAGATGCAGAACTGCCCTACTGCGACACAACAGCTGAGCTGCACGCACGCTGGCTTGAAGTCAGAAGTGGATATGCTTGCTTTTGGCGCGGCGCCCTCTTTTATGCAATATGCCCTGCCCTTTTTGAAGCTGCGCAGCCAAATTTCATCTTCGCGCGACGCCTTCTTTTGCGCAGCGCCCTGCTTTTCTTGAGGGAGTGCCGCGGGCCCCCAAAGCTTGCGTGCGCTCACACAGACTTTAGCTTGACGGCCGTGGAGAAAAGATCCGAGGGCAGGGTTCCGGGAGTGCCGGAGCTGCATGATAACTACACGCAAGATAATGATGATGATTGCGAATAATGACAACGACGATAATGCTGATGACACACCCCCAACATCGCCAACAAGATGATGATGATCATGATTTCGCATCCCCAGCGTTGCAAGCGAGTAACGCTATGTTCAAAATCTTTACAAGAAAATGAATGCTTGAGACAACCATATGTTTAACGTCGCAACTGAAATGTATGTAAGAAAATGTAATAAAAGAAAAGACAAGGTTGATAATGACGATGATGATGATGATTATGATGATGATGATTATGATGATGATGATGATCATGATGACCATGATGACGCTGTCATCATGACATCCCCAGATGGCATCCAAAATCTATGTATAAGAAAATGATTGCAACGCTGATGATTATGATCACCCTTGCTGCGCACCTCGGCCTTGCAGACAATGGGTCGGTGGAAATCGTTTCAGCCTTGGACATGGGGCCGGCAGGGCATCGCGGAGCGGGATCCTTCCGATGACTTGGACGGGAAGGCACGGACACGCATCACCCGCGCATCGAAACTGCTGTCTCGTGTTTCATCTGGGTGTATCCTCTCTCGGTACGCTCTGCTCTTGTGTTGGGGAGATCTGGGCACGGCGGTTCAGAAGATTGGTTCTTCTTCCATTGCTGCGTCAGGATGCTGCAGTGAAGCTGGGCGTGCTTTGTGCGGTGGCCTTCCGCTGCCCAGTGGATCCCGCCGACACCCCAGCTCCATCGGATCGGATGTGTGAGAATTTCGTCAGATTTGCGAGGCCCACATCAAAGCGGACAGCATCCGCGAGGTCAGCTTGGAACAGGTGGGGAGTCGTTGGCTCGTTTGGACCTGAGACCTCACGAGAGGTGCGAGGCGCTGCCGAGCGGGGCTGTGCACTCAAAGTGGCCCGGGCGCTCATGTGCACGAGTCGAGAGGCACCCATTCACATTGACACAGATTTCAGATGAATGGCATAGGTCGCGATTCGTCGCGATGCATAAGAGATAAGACGCGCCTCGTGAAGTCCGTGTTTTCCGAGTCCGCACTTGAGGTCTGCGAAGCCGTGAGGTCGGAGGGTACGTCCATCACTGCCTCCGTAACACTGCACCTCGGACAGGGGCGCGGCAGTTTTCTCAGGTTCCTCATACGGGCCTTTTCAAGTTGACGTCTTTTCCTTATTTTTCATTGATGTTTTGGGTCTCCGACTGAGTGGCCGAGGAAGGAGCTGCCATGGGAGCATCCCCTTGCCAGCCTGGACGGGGCCTCATCGGCGCCTCGGAGAGCAACTGAGACGATGTCACCGGGGGCTTCGCCTCAGTTTCTGCAAGGCGCTGACCTTCGAGACAGATGTGATGGCACCCGTCACAGTGACATCCACGGATCCCACGACCACGGACACCGCCTACGGCCTGCTGCAGGAGTGGCTGAATTGCATGGAGCGTGCAGCCGGTCTGCGTGTCGTGCAGGATCTCCTGACGGCGACTCTGGGAGATGGGCGCGGCCTAAGCTGAGCGTCGCTTCGACCTCCGGGGCGCAGCTCAGAGGCCCAGAGGCGCCGCCAGAGGCGCCTCTGGGCGGGGCAGGGCGATCGAGGGCATCACCCCTTCAAGCGGCACGGCTCGCGAAGCGCAGAGCTCGTCCCAACGGCCGGCGCGACCGAGCTCGAGGAAAAAGCGCATAGTTTGGCTTTGGAAAGTCGAAGAGAAACTTGCACCTCTCCGCATCTCCGCTAAGGAGGCAGTGGTACGGCTGGAAGATGGTGCCGAGCGGTCCTTCACGTTGCCAAAGGCAAGCAAAATGAGCTGAATGGTGTGGTTCTACCACGTTCTCAGACGCCACGCACTGTCTTTCAGAGTTTGTCAAGCTTCTTTTCTACATTGGTTCGGTCAACAGCTCCCGTCCCTGTCAGTCTGCTTTGCACGGTGAGACGCCGGAGCTGCCCTCTCCTCGCAAGATCGCTTTGAAAAGCGATGCCGTGAGTCTGTGAGATCGAGGTCGCTGGAGTTCCAGCAGATGCCGGAGTCGCGCAGCAGCGACGCCGTGCACTGCGTCAAGCTTCGGGCCTGCAACGCCGGGGGCTGGTCCACCTGGAGCGAGGAGGGGATTCGAGTCGAGAGGGCTTCGAGAGCGGATGCGTACGATGCAAACCGGAAAAGGAGCTGAGCACCAGCGCCATCGCGCGGCAACAAGGGGCTGACTATGCCCAAAATGCCTTGGAGCAGGCGAGGTGTCACGAGAGCGGTGGGTGCCTGTGGGGTGTGGCTCGTATGCTTCACAAGGCCATGGAGCAGCGCGTGCCGGAGAAGCTTGCGCGGGTCTTGCAGGACCAAGTTTGCGCTTGAAGTATGTAGCTACATGACAGAACGTACTGAAACATGATGCGACCGCAAGAGCAGCCTCAAGTGAAAGTCCCCTCACAGCGAAACGTGATCAACGAGAGTCCCTCACATCCAAATGTGTTGCGCCGCAAAAGCAACATTGTATGAAAGCAATACAAACTGAAAGTCCCCTCACAGCGAAACTTGACGCGACCGCAAGAGCAGCCTAAAATGAAAGTCCCCTCGCAGCGAAACATGATGCGCCGCAAGCGCAACGTCAAGGAAAGTCCCTCACAGTGTAGCGTGGTACGCGGTATGACCAACATTAGATGCAAGCTCTCTCACAGAGGAAACTGGATGCGCGGCAAGAGCAACATCAGATGATCCCCTCACAGTGAAAAGAGCAACATCACATGAGACTCCCCACGCTCGTGAAGAGCAATATCAACTTCCTGCCCCTCGGCAAATCGTGATTCAGTGACGCGCTGCAAAGTGGTTTCTTCTTTCTTCTTTCTTCTTTCGTCCTTCCTTGCGTCCCCAAGCTTTGGACGCAGGATGTGCGGGACATCGAGTTTGATGACAAGAGCTTGGTCTCAGAGGCCGTTGACGGATGCGCAGTGAAGGGCGCCGATGACCTTCGCGAGGCTTCCGACCTCTTGAACATCTTGCAGACGGTGCAGAAGGAGGCTCCGCCCGGAGTTCGCTTCGCTTCGGTTCCGGAGTTCGCTTCGTTCGCTTCTCGCAAGGTGGAGGAAGCCATGGCGGCCCGCGACCCGGACCGGCTCCAAAACTCCCTGAGCGATGCGCACAAGGTGGGGTGCGGGGGCGCGGGGGTGTGCGGGCTCCATAGAAACCCCGACCCGAGTGGCTGGTTGCGCGCAGGTCTTTCTGCCGGGCCTGGAACAGGCCAGATATGCCAGATCTTAGCGCAAGTATCTCGAGCATGGCCCATCATGCCAGGCCGAAGGCTTGCTCGGCACCCTGCAGCGCGTCTGCCAGAATTTGGACACCGCCAAGCCCGGCACCCCGGCTCCCTGTCAACGAGCAGCCGACCAGAATCGAGAAGCCAGATGCGAGAGTCAGACGCTTTCTCAGGGGCATCGATGCCTTGCGGGCCTCGCTGCGTGAGGGACACGAGGCGCACGGGTTCCGGTTGGAACATGTTCTGTCCATGAGAACTTGCCGAGTCCAAAGTCCCCATTACTTGTTACTTTCTTCTCTTGGGTGGCTGTCTTGGTGCCGTTTGTTTAATCCCCTCTTTGGGTGCATGTGTTCCTTTTCAGGCTCGGCTGCCGCCCACTCTGCTGCAGCGTGCCGTGCAGCGCCTGGGCACGCGGGAGGCGAATGGGTGAGGGAGCGACGGGGACGGCTCTGAAGATGTAGATGTTGAGACTTTTTGACTTCTGACACAGAGTACACACGGTCCGCCACGATTGTCTCATCGCGAGTGTCTCACTGCATGTCCCTGTGCACAGCTTCGCGAGGCAGCCCAGCAAGGCTTGGAGATGGCCATGGAGGCGGCGCGCGTGCCGGTGCTGAGGGCAGCCTTGGACACGGCCCTGGACATGCACCTCCCCTCCGAGGAAGCAGCCAGGAGCCGAGCCGAGCCGAGCCTCTGCGGTGAAAGTGATCCTTTCAAGAGGGCGGCTGGCGGCCGTGACGCTTGGAGCTTGCTCAGTGAGCCAGCCCAAGAAACGCAAAGCACGTCGCATGGGCCAAGTGTTTCTCAAGCTTCGCTGCTTCGGTGCTTCGCTGCTTCGCTGCTTCTCGAGGAGGCTGCTTCTGGCCATCAGCGGGTCTGAGCGGCTGCTGCAGGCGGCCTTGGAGTCTGAGGACATCGGAGACCTGCATCGGGCTCTGGACTCGGCCGCCAGGGACTGAGAGACCCTCAGACCTCGTGCCTGGTTCTCTCCCTTCTCCTCATTTCTTCATCTGCTTCTCCTTTCTCCGAGTTCTCCTTGAATTCTCTGAACATTTCTTCTTTGGACCTTCGAAACTCGCAAACCAGTCGCAGTCCCATTCTTGGTTTTCGAAGATCTCTCCGATTTTGCCTCTGCAAACGCATGTCGCCATGCAAAATGGGAGGAGGAGCCCCGCCTCCGAATTCGCCGTAGGCGCGCAGCGGGCTGCGGGAGGAGGAGCTGATGGCCCGCGCCCAGCGGCTGCTCGCGCGGCAGCTGGAGAAGCAGCAGGACGCCACCCGCGCCCTCACCGATGCCATCGAGGCAGCGTCGAGACAGAAAAGCCGAAGCCAAGAGTTCAAGGGGAAGTTTGAACTTCTTTCAGGTTCTTGTGTTTCTTGCTTTGCTTGTGGGGCTTGAGGCTGGTGTTGCTTGAGGGCTTAGCTTCATTTGGCTTAGTGGCCCCTTGAGGCGCGCTTCCCGTCGCAGCTCAAGGACGCCCTTGATATCTCTGCGGCGTCCGGTCACCCAGAGTTTTGCAGCGGCAAGTGCCGAGTTGCAGTTACATCTTGAATGCGCCCGTCCGTGCGAGGTCGCAAGTTGAACAGGCCAAGATGCAAGAGGCGTCAGTGACCGTCAAGTGGAGAGCAGAGCTTGCATGAGCATGAGCGCGTGCCCTGCCACGACTGTTGTGACGACTGTTGACTGGCAACTGACGCAGGGCGCGGACTTGCTTCTGCAGCTGGAGTCGTTGCTGGCTGACGTGGAGGCGCAACGCCTTCTCTCGGAGTGCCTTTGGGCCTTGAAATCTCGAAACTGAAGCTAAGCCTTGTGTTTCGGGCGCAGGCCGCCGTGGGCTCTGAGCAGCGCAGCGCGTCCCTTCGTGCCGCCGTCAATGCCAAGGCGCACCTAGCGCCATTCGAGTGATTTGAATGCGAAGCCAGAGCTCAGGTTCCCCACGAACTTCTGGCCATTGCGGAGAAGCAGTTGCACTGCCTGACCCACCTGCACCAGGTGCACCCGTGCAACACCCGCCCGCGCAACACCCACCCGCTGCCCGCTGCGCGCTGCGTGGCTTGCAGGTCTGCGAGGCGGGGGACGTGCCCGCCACGCGCCGGGCCCTGAAGTTGGCGGAGGCCCCGAACGGGGTGCCGCGGTGTCACGGTGTCACAGCTGGGGGGAGCTTGAAAGGGACAAAGTCTTAAGGTATTCTTGCAATTTCCATATTAGTCGCAGAACGGGGCAGCATGAGGAGTGCCACTTTTTTGTTTTGTTTTGAGGTTTTGGTTTTGAGTGGATGTGAACACTGCGGATGCTGCGAGAGAATATGACGCATGATCAGGTTGCATGTCCTGCTCGTGTGCGGTACGTGAGAGCAACGTGTGAGATCAGGAGAAAACACGGTTCTAGCCACACAACTTCGCGGAAGAGAACAACTTGCGGCAATGCAATGAATGCTTTGTTTGTTTTCCAGTCACGCATTAATCACAGCTCTGATTGACTTGCCAAATCCTATTCGAACAGTGTTCGGATTACACAGCAGCAGGTAGAGAATTGTTTGACAACGAGCGGCCCAAACAGGAACTCAAGAACCCGTTCGTGGCATATGCCAATCATTTCTGCGTTCTAACGCACTGTCACTGAAGCCTGAAAACAAGTTAGGATGCGAACAGCTGCCTAACTTTGAATGCACGTTCAGCTTCAGAAACAAACTAAGATATTATGATGACTTAATGTAATCAGACTGGGGCAAGATAACTCGCGCGCAAAGTGACTAATGTACTATATATATATATATATATATATGCTACCCCCCCCCCGAGGTACCCAGGTTTGGGAGGAAGGAGGTTTGCCTGATTGAAGAAAGATCCATGCCCTTTTTCAATGGCTCTTCCACACAAAATTCAATTCACATATCTTCCCACACAAACCATGCCTTCTTTCAAAGGCTCTTCCACAGATAGCTCACATATCTTCCCACACAAGCCATGCCTTGTTTCATGCAAAGACTCTTCCACAGACAATTCACACATCCTCTCACCCAACACATGTCTTTTTTTCATGTCTTCTTTCAATGGAACAAGGCAGCGTATGTGCTGTCTTTTGCTGTACTTTTATGAATCCCTGTAACCCTGACTCTTCCACAAAGACCCACATATCATCTCTTACAAAAACATGTCTTTTTCAATAACTCTTCTCTACAGAAAATTCACATATCCTCTCACCCAGAACATGTCTTCTTTCACAAAGGTTCACATATCCTCTCACCAAAACATGCTATTTTTCAAAGGCTCTTCCACAGAAAACCCAGATATCTTCCCACACAAACCATGCCTTCTTTCAAAGACCCTTCCACAGAATATTCACACATCATCTCACACAAAGCATGTCTTTTCAATAACTCTTCTCTACAGAAAATTCGTTCATCCTCTCACCCAAATCATGTCTTTTTGCATGCCTTCTTTCACAAGGAATCACATATCCTCTCACCAACCCCATGCCCTTTTTCAATGGCTCTTCCACACAAAATTCAATTCACCTATCCGCCCACACAAACCATGCCTTCTTTCAGAGGCTCTTCCACAAATAATTCACATATCTTCCCACACAAACCATGCCTTGTTTCATTCAAAGACTCTTCCACAGAAAATTCACACATCCTCTCACCCAACACATGTCTTTTTACATGTCTTCTTTCAATGAAACGAAGGCAGCATATGTGAAAGAGTTCCCAAGGAAAGTGAACCCTGTGTAGAATACAGCTAGGCTATGGCTGGGACAGTTTGTGTTACATACATGGTGGTTTTACATGATGTTTACTGTCTTTTGCTGTACTTTATGAATCACTGTAACCCTGACTCTTCCACAAAGACTCACATATCATCTCACACAAAACATGTCTTTTTCAATAACTCTTCTCTACAGAAACTTCACATATCCTCTCACCCAGAACATGCCTTCTTTCACAAAGGTTCACATATCCTCTCATGCTCCGCAAATGTTGCGCAACATTTCCCTGGACCAAAAAACCAAAAAACCCAAAAACCAAAACCTGGAGCTGAAGTACGCCATGGCGGACCTTAGCGAGACACCGTACTGCAGCTACCTGAACCACATGCGATTGGTGGATACTCATCGACGGCCCAGCGAGCTACTATGTCACACTGGCGCCAGGGGCGTACAGCGCACAGTGGCACGCCTGGATCAGAGATGAAGCCGAGAGGGCCGGCGCGCCGCTGCTCAGCAATGCTGTCATCGAGGTACTGCATCTTCTGCACGCTCTAAAGCAGGTGGTGACCAAGTACTTGCTGTCTGGCCCGTATTCGCCATTTTGGTTACCAACTCAGCGGCGCACCTGCGTGCGAGCCTGGCTGCACCGAGTGGAGTTTCAGGAGGGCACGCGCTCGCGCGGCCCGAACGCTGCAAGACCCAATGTTCCACAGCGGGACGGCACTGGCCTGCCGCACGTACATTTGCTGGTGTGCAACCTGCCTGTCCAGCAGCAACCTACGCACTGGACACTGGGAGATGGCGACCAGAGGTGGCAGCTACGGGTCCAGCGCAGTCAAGCCAGCAAGGACGCGTGTGTGCGGCCATACTTTCAGACGCTCTGCCTTGCGCGGCTGTGTCACCAGGATGTGCAGGTCGTGCGCAATGCCGCAGATGTCACGCAATACACAGCAGCTTATGTCCGCTACTCGACCAAGGCCAGCAGCGCTCTCAGCCCCACTATGCTGGTGCAGGGCACGAGCGGCGTGCAAGCGGCGTACGGCATGCTGCGCCATCTAGCACCGTCTGCCGCACAAATGGTGGCCTCCTTGCACTCAGAGTCTCTCTGCACCTTTAGCTGCTACACCAAAGAAGTGCACGTGCCGAGCCTCGAGACGTGCCAGCTGCATCCCTCTTTCGGGAAGTATGTCCGGTGCGCGCGTCGCCCGCATGACATGTGCTTCGTGGAGTGGCTGCGCAGCTACCGAGAGGACCTGGAGACTCCAAGGCCATACCGCGAAACTCGCGGCTTCGGCTGCGCTGTTGGGGTGCTCTACGCAAGCCGCTTCTCGGACTTCTTCTGCGGCCAATGGCTGTGCGCCTGGCGGCCTTGGAGCGACTGGCCGCGCCTTCCGGAGGAATGTTGCAGGCTGCCGACAGACTACCGCAATTTTCACGCGTGTCGCCTGCTGGCTCCGGAGTTCTGGGGCGACCTGGAGAATCTTGGGGCCGAGTTGAAACTGGAAGGACACAGACTCAAGTTTATCGAAGCCGTGAAAGCCCACTACCACGCGGCGGCGGAGGTCTGCGATCTCATCCGGGCTGGCCAGTTACAGTGGCACTCTGCCGCGGAACGCCCGCACGTTGCGGATCTGGCGCCAGACCAGCGAGGGTTCTACGAGGAGGTGCTCCATGAGATCCGCGAGTGGCAAGTCCCGTGTCATGGCGGCGCTGCTTGGCGAAGTATCCGGTTCACTCAACGTAGCAATCTGCACACCGACTGGAGCGCTGGCGGAGGACTATCGCCAACTGTTTCTGGCCAACGAGCGAGTGACAGTGGACACTTTCGATGGCTTCCTGCAATGAGCGCAGAGTGTCCAACTCCGTACGATCTCGTAAATGACTCCTTAGTCCTCGTGGACGAGATTGGATATCTTGGGCGCGCGCGCTTCGAGTATGCAATGCAGTCCTGGGCTCTGGCCGGGCGGTGCTGCAGTCTCATCTTCGGGGGGGATTTTTCGCAGCAAGACCCTCCGGACGGCAGTGGCCCCGCTGCGCAGTCAGCGTGGTGGCCACAGGTCGTGCAGAGAACCCTTTGCGCGCAGCATCGTGCGGACAGACAGTTCAGCGCCCTGACAGCGCAAGTGCGCAGTCTTCGCCCGGGGCGGGCGACTCTGGCAAGACTGATTGGGAATCGCGTGCTGGGGCGCGAGCGACCGTGGCTGGAGGACATGCAGAGGTTTTACCAGCGATTCCCTACAGGCCTTTTGCTGGCAGGCCGTCGCGCCACTGCCGCGCAGCTGAACAGGGACGTGTTTCATTACCTCTTTCGAAGAAGCGAAGCCCGCACGCTTCTTGTGCGGAATGGCGATTCCTGGAGCAGCGCTGCGACCCCTCTGGCAGTCGGAGCAAGAATCATGCTGAACATGAACATCAACAAGGCTCGCGGAGAGGTGAACGGTGCGCTGGGCGCCATCGTGCGACTCTGCCGCACGTGCGTGATAGTTCACTTAGACAGCGGCGCCACGATGACTGTGTCTCCACGGCGACCGGCAGCCGAACGTCGGCCGCAAGGCCTGCCGCTGGAGCTGGCGTACGCATGCACCGTGGCCAAAGTCCAAGGCCGGACGCTGGAGGCCGTGGCCATACTGCCAGACCTTGGCGCTCCGGCCGTCGGGTACGTGGCCATCACGCGTGTGCGCGCGCTGGAGAGACTCTTCTGGCTGGACAGACCGACGGCCAGATTTTTCACCCCCGCGTAGAAAAGGAAAGAGTTGGAAATCTGCATCCGCGACAAACTGCGTGTCCGTTGCTTGCGCAGGCACGCAGTCAACCTAGCAAGCGCTTGTGCCTAGCCCGGCAGGCCGTTCTCTTCCAGCTAGCCATGCAGATCAGCGAGCAGGCCAACCTTGTCGCGTCGAAGAGACGCGCAGGACCGGGGGGAAGACCCCCCGAAACCCCCCTTGCGCTGGCATGCCAGGCCTTAATCCACGGCATCCAGCAGGACACAGAAGACACGAGACTTGCAGGGGTCGGGCAGTCAACCTAGCAAGCGCTTGCGCCTAGCCCGGCAGGCCGTTCTCTTCCAGCTAGCCATGCAGATTAGCGAGCAGGCCAACCTTGTCCTGTCGAAGAGGCGCGCAGGACCGGGGGGAAGACCCCCCGAAACCCCCCTTGCGCCGCTGGCATGCCAGGCCTTAATCCACGGCATCCAGCAGGACACAGAAGACACGAGACTGCAAGGCTGGGGCCGGGCAGTCAACCTCGCAAGCGCTTGTGCCCAAAGCAGAAAACTTACCTAGCCAGGTAATGCCAGGTAACAGTCTGGGCCCGGGTCGTTACCTCGCAAGGTAAAATCCCGAGCCAGAAAATTTTCCTGGCCAGGTAAGATCCGGAGCCAGGAATCTTACCTGGCCAGGTACGTTTCCCGAATGTTTTCCTTTACCTCTCCAGGTAATGTTCCCAAGGCAGGAAACTTACCTGGCCAGGTAACATTCGGGGCCCGGGTTGTTACCTCGCGAGGTAAAATCCCAAGCCAGAAAACTTACCTGGCCAGGTAAGATCCGGAGCCAGGAAACTTACCTGGCCAGGTAAGTTTCCCGAATGTTTCCTTTACCTCGCGAGGTAATATTCCCAAGGCAGAAAACTTACCTGGCCAGGTAACATTCGGGGCCCGGGTTGTTACCTCGCGAGGTAAAATCCCAAGGTAGAAAACTTACCTGGCCAGGTAGGATCCGGAGCCAGGAAACTTACCTGGCCAGGTAAGTTTCCCGAATGTTTCCTTTACCTCACGAGGTAATTTTCCTCCAGGTTTTCCTTTACCTCGCGAGGTAATTTTCCTCCGGGTGTCCCTTACCTCGCCAGGTAATCTGACTTTACCTGGCCAGGTAAGTTTCCCAAATGTTTCCTTTACCTTGCCAGGTAATTTTCCTCCAGGTTTTCCTTTACCTCGCGAGGTAATTTTCCTCCGGGTGTCCTTTACCTCGCCAGGTAAGCGGGCTTTACCTGGCCAGGTAAGATTCCCGAATGTTTCCTTTACCTGGCGAGGTAATTTTCCTCGAGGTTTCCTTTACCTCAAACAAAAAACCAAAGAATCCCAGCCATGGTGGGGGCTAGGATTGTTTTTTTTGGTTTTTTCGGTTTTTTGTTTTTTTTGGTTTTTGGTCCACAAAATGGCCGTGCAGAAATGCATGAGTTCAATCCAAATACACTGTAAATATCAATGATTTTGATACATGATGCAACGACACCTGGGTACTGGGGGGGGGTACCATATATATATATATATATATGTACATGAATTTCAGCAATGACACGACCCACCCAACAGACAAGACCCAGAGCCAGACAAATTCAGGTGGCTGGGGTCAAAGACCAGGAGGTGGCCGGCCCCCCGACATGCGAGTGGCTCGCACTTGTGCCTTGATACGTGCCGTTCACCGCATTCGATTTTTTGTGGTTCTTGAAAACGTGAAGTTTTGAATGAGGCGGAACTGCGGCAAGTGCACCAGCGCTGGTCGCACCTCACCCAGGAGCTGGAGATCGCGGTGCGCCCTGGGCACGCGTGGGATGTGCACCGGAGCTGAGTCCAGGTGTCCATGGCCAACACTGCTCGGCTTCGGCAAGCGCTGGCCAACACGGAGAACAGCAACATTTGCCAGGACTTCCAAAGCAGCGCAAAAAAGATGAAATTCCTGCGGAATGCGTCCAATTTGCGTCCAATTTGCGTCCAATTTGCGTCGAATTTGCGCCCAGTTCGTTCCAAGAGGTCCGCGAAGTGCTCTGGATGTTCGCGAGGAGCAGCTGCAGCCGGCAGCGGCGGCGCTGGCGGCGCTGCAGCGCTCGGACCAGGCGGCCGTGGACCTGGCTGAGGTGGGGGGGAAACGCGGGGGAAACCGGGGGGAAAGCCGGGGGAGCTCTCAGCAAAGCCTTGCGTAAAACGGGGTGAGGATGGTGAGGGGGGCGGGGAGGCGCTGGACACCTGCGACGCCGAGATCATCCAAAAGTCCCTGCAGGACGCCTGCAACAACAACGTGGTGGACAGCGCCGGGGGCCCAGAGAGACCTTCCGCAAGCGCGAAGTCGTGAAGCGCGTTCTACGCGTTTTTGCGCAGGATCTGCTCTTCACCGCCCGGCAGATCTTGGACAACCTGCTGCGGCTGAGGCAGCAGCTGGCCAAGGCAGTAGAGGCGACCCGCTTCGGCGCTTCGGCCGTTGCCAACCCCGCTTCGAATTGTCTTCAGAAGCGCTGGTTTTCGTTTCTGACACTGTGAGCATGTTGCCTCGCCAGTCGATGGACCTCCAGCGCCTGTTCGCGGCCGTGCAGGAGGCCCAGAAGGACGATGGGCTGCCTGAGAAGGCCCGGGGTTCCGCCTCAACTCCGTCCCAGAGGTTGAATCATCCGAGACGGAAGATTGAGAAAGTAGCACACATTTAGAGCGTGCGTAAGACTGACGACCAACACATAGCTGACATAACTGACAGATGTTACCGAAGAAGCAACAAAAAGCGGGAGACGACTCGTCCCTGAGACTCTCCGCGATCCGAGCTCTCCGAGCCAAGGACCTGGCGTCGGCGTGTCACATCCTGGAGGAGCTGAAGGAGGGCGAGCTGGGGCGCCTGGAGCGGCACCTGAGGCAGGCCGCGGAGGCCGAGGACTTCCGGGCGCTCCAGGGGCTGCTGCACCGCGCCCGGAACGCCGCCGCGCTGGGCGTCCAGGCGAATGGGAGAGGGCTGGGAGAGTCTTTGGGAGAGGAGTCGGAGAGGGGTGGGACTCCGGAAGGGTGTAGGAGTCTCTGGAAAAGATCCGAGATGCGAGGTGGAGCAGCTGGACTTGGAGAACTACCGGCAGCTGGCGCACCAACAGCAGGCAGTGGGCTCGGATCCGCGTAACGCGGCGGGTGGCGGGTGGCGCGTGGCGCAGCCGAGGAAGCCAACATCCGCAAGCTTCAGGCGAGATCAGCGCTTGTCAGAATCAGAAAGCTATTCTTGCATTTGCTGCTAGTTTTCCTCGATTGGGTCAACCTTGCAAACACTTTGGGAACATTTTGCGTCTTTGGTCCACACGATATTTCTGTGTCAGGCGACATTGGCCACTGGGTTTGCATTTGATGTATTTGCTCGGTGCCGCTCGTAGGAGGACATCCATAAGCAGCGGATTCGCAATGACTGGCCAGAAGCTTGGTGCATGCCATGCCGGCCGTTCCTGGCGTTCCTGGCCGTTCCTGGCGACCTGGGCCCAGGCCTGCCGTGTATGACAAGATTGAGGAGGGCGAGGCTCGCCTGGAGTCCTTGAGAGTGTAGCTTGGAACTTGGAGGGACGGCATCAAAATATGTCTACAAAAAATACAAAAAGGCACGGTAAGTCGAGTTCTGAGCCGAGAGGAGGCGGAGGAACTCGAGGTCGAGGTGGTGCAGCTCCCGGCCGTGGTGGTGTCGGGTGAAGTGCAGCTGGACCTGTACCCACGGGGCATCCAGAAGGAGTTCATCACCTTGCCCCGGGAAATCGTCGAGGCCGAGCAAAAATTGAGTCGACTGAGTCACGTGGTCCTCTTCAGCATGCTGTGTGCTGGATGCGCTTTCCTTGCTAGGCGAAGATTCGGATACCCTTGCCAGACTTGTCCCCCGACAAGGAGCCTGTCATGGCAGGGAGCCCCAGGATGTGAGCCTGTTTGACATTGGAGAAGTTCGGACGCTGTGAAACAGCTGGACCCCCTTCCAGTGGCCTTTCGTTTTGGCTTCCCTTTCCTTCTCTTTCCTTCTCTTTCCATCTTTCCATCTTTCCATGGTCCATGTCCGATTCCCTCCGAGTCTCTCCGATTCTGCATCTTTCTTTCGATCGCTGTCGAGCGCTAGGAGGCGCGGCAGAGCCTGGACGCGCTGCTGGAGAGCCTTCGGGCCATGCTGGCGGAGGAGGACGAGCTGCGCCGCATCGGCTCCATGGAGATCCAGGACGCGCTTGGCTCGCGTGACTCGCGTGACTCGCGTCTCTCGGCGTCTCTCCGAGTCTCTCCGAGTCTCTCCGAGTCTTTCCGAGTCTTTTTGAGCCTCTCTGACTCTAAGCCAAAAGAAGATGAGTGGGAGATTCTGAGATGGAGTTGGAGAACTTGCCAAAGGGAAGCACACAGGTGTCGCTTCAAAGGTTCGCGCATGCAAAAGGACGACGGCGCCTACCGTGATGTCACGCTGCCCATCTCCCTCTACCTGAGCGCACGCACCAGCTGCCAGGAGGTCATTGAGGCAGATGTTCCGACGCCTCAAAATCCGACTCGATCCGACTCGATTCGATTCGAGGCGTTCTTCAGGGACCCGGAGGATGAGCCCGGCGGGGCGAGAGAGTGAGAGTGTGAGAGTGTGAGAGTGAGGGGCAGTGAGTTGGGGCCTTCGCACGTGGGAAGGCCGCGAGAATTCAAAGGGCTATCGCCGGTCCAAGTCCATGTCCAAGCGCCACGCCCCCGCACTCAGTGACGCGATGTGCTGCGCCAGAAAACTCGCGAACTCGCGACGGTTGGCTCGGTGCGCCCTTAGGCGATCAAGGCCCTGTGGAGCTGTTTGAGCCTGGGCCCCGCAACATGTGTCTGAGTGCTCGGGCGCGGTCGAGTGCCCAGGCGAACTGGGCCACAGTCGATCACCTGAGCTGAGAAGCCATTGCGGGATGCTCAAGCTGTTCAGGCGCCATTCATATTCACTTGCCTACGCCCTGATTTTCCCTCGTGGCTCGACAGGCAAGTGCACCTCAGTGGCAAGTGCATTTTCCTGTGGTTGGATTTGGGATCACTTGGGACCCGTATTTGGGGTGGGAGCACGACAAGCACGAGTTGACCCGTGTTTCGAACGCTCGAATGAGCCGACGCCATGCCGACCCGCACATGGTATCCAGGCCTGGGCGCCAGACCGGAGCGAGAAGCCACATGTTTGCATGCATCCAAGCAAATCGGAGAAATTCGGAGAAATCGGACAGATCGGACCATCAAACTCAGGATCTCGCGATGGGCCTTGTTAAAGGATCGCCTGACCGAAAAAGAAACACACAAATCTCAGGCCAGTGGTCTGCCTGGAGCTGGGTGCCTCGGCATTCGGCATGCACTCGCATGAGCGAGCCGAGTTGACAGCAATCCTAGGAGCAGGCATGGTGGTCCAGCTCGGATTGGCAAGGAGCTTCGAAACTTCGATTTTTGTCCAATATCCAAAGTCCCAGTGAGCAATCTGGCAGGAGAGGACTGGTGGAACCAGCCAGAGGCACGGAGCCCATCCGCGGCCGGATGTGCCTGGCTCGTCGCGCTGTCAGGTTCCAGCTCCAGAGACGCGACAACGGGCAGACCGAAGGGATTCGCACGAAGGCTGGATGTTCAGACCGAAGACTTCGCCTGCGATTCGTGCGCTTCTTACTGTGCGCATTGTGGCGCCAGGCCCACGAGGGGCCCGGATCTGGGCCCCGGCTGAGACGCGCAAGACGGGCGAGACGCTCGAGACGCGCGAAACACGCGCGAGGGAGACATGCGCAAGAGGAGACGGGGAGAGGATGTTGTTGCCAGCAACGCAGCTTTTTCGCCTGTTCCCCCCCCCTGAAAGCACAGAGAATGGCATCGGAGCCTAAGTGGCTGACTGAAGGTTTCACATTGAAGAAGTGCACGATAGATGAGAAGCGCATCCAACGAGTATAAAGTCCTTAAAGCGCCGAGACACTTGGGACGGCTACCCACGCAGCCCGGAAGGAGCTCGCAGTGAGCTGGAGGTGACCCACGCGCTGACGGTGCAGGGCCCGCAGCAGGGCCTGGAGCCCTGGCCGAAAGCCCAAAGCGGGAAGCGGGAAGCCGGATACTGGATGGGCAGTGAGGAAGTCGAAAGTCGGAAGGCCTTCCTTCTTTTGTTTTTGTTTCTTCCTTCTTTCGATCCGACTCGGTCTGCTGGTTTTGGAAGTGAAACTATGACTCAACCTCATGAAGAGTGTCCCGCATATCCATGGCAGTTTTTGACCGTGAGAGTTTCGCCCTCGCTTGCAGATCTCACTTGTAGGACGGAATATGTGCACTTGAAGTGATTTCCTGGAGTCCTTTTTTGTGAATCATGCCCGAACTACAGGTCCACAATGGGAACATGTGAAATGGTCACCTGGATACGGCGGTTGGCTGAAATGCCTGCACCACTACGACCAGCCCGTTCTGAAAAAGCTTCCTCGTAAGTACGAGAATCGCGTGGAGATGTTCCGGGGAATCCTCACTGTTGCTATTGCACTGTCGACCAGCCGCCCCCGGGCGTCAAGAATGGTGACGTTCTGCAGTCACCAACGCGTGGGAAAGCAGGAGGACGGTCTTGCTCCACACCGATCCCGTTCCGCGATGCGCTGTCCTGAACCGCCCTGTTCGTATGTTCACGCTTGTGGACCTCGCGCGCTGAGACGAGCGAGCGCAAAACCAGCTCCGCGCAAACGAGGGTCCATTTCGGGCGAAGCAGTGGAGTTCAAAGTCTGAGCAAATTGCGTGTAGCCTCAGGCGCTTGAGGCAGACAACAGAGAACTAGGGATTGACGTCGGGACGGGCCAAAGGCCAATTCGCCATGCGCATCTAAATAACAAGTTTTGAACCGTTGTGTGGCCAAATGGTGATGATTCTTAACTTCCGGACCGTGGGGGTGAATTGTTCCCAAACTGGGAACATGTGAAATGGTCAAGCTTAACCCGCTGGTGTTCTTGGACCGCGTGGAGCCATAAGGGACAAACGAGTGCAACTGCAGCTGAGTCACGATCAAACCCCAGGTAAGTGAAGATATAGTTGCGGCCGCCTTCTTAATTCTTTACATGATTGTGAGTGGACCACTTGAATGCCAGGTTTGATTGTGACTCAGCTGCGGGTGTGGGATAAAGCGGTGCCATTTATAGGGAGCACGGTCTTGCCAACACCTAAGGTGAGCAGGCTTTGATTGAACAATTATTGCGCCGTTCAGTTTCACAGATGCGTTGTGTGCAAACAGCTGGTGCTGCTTCCCAGAGGCAGTGAGCGCCTAAGAGGTAGGACTCGCGCAGAGGCAATGGTGACTGGCCGTAAGAAGATCGAGAACCGATCCTGGGCGATCCCGCGTGGCTGGCATCCTGGCGCGCGCTTCGCTCGTTGGTTGGGAGCAATCACTCAGAATCGGACCTCCGATCGGATCCGGGGTCAGTCCCGAGCTGTAAGCCTCTGGGCTGAGGTATGCGCTGCATGTGGGCTCCCAGCCTTTGGCTGCGCTCGGTGCTGATTGGGCGTGTCGGTAGCCGGGCTGCACTCCGGGCTCGCCGTTTTTGGGTGTTCCAAGACACCGGGGCTCTCGCTGGCATCGAGGATGTCGGAGGCATGGCCGGACGCACCACGCGAATGTAGTCTGCCTTCCTCCTCCATAGGCCCGACAGTGCAAGTGGACTTCAATAAAAGAGAAGCGAGGGAACCTTTGCGCCAGTCGGCCTCATCCATATCTCCGAGCAGAGGCTGGCAGCTGACGACAAAAAATCAACCGCCGGATTCAATCGTGCATTCTGCTCACCTCTACGCAAAACGTATTAGTGGGCCCTGGACCCGCTTCCCTGGTAGGCGGCCAGCGCAATGCGAAGGACCGCAGAAGATTTGGGCCGTTGGCCCGATTTGTCACATGATTGACGAGGCGCAAACGGAGTGTTAACGAGTTTGCTCGTGTTATTATTGGGAGGTCTGCTTTGATTTGAGGCAGTCGAGCTTCCGCGGCCCATTGCCGCACGTGCCGGGCTCGGATGCGGCGCATGCGCTCCGATCTGGTGAGTTGTGTCAGGTGGGCAGCCGGGACTTTGGCTCCTCAGCCAGTCCACCAAAGTGCAGATTGCAAGGCGAGACCTGCTCAAATACATTTGTAGTCACATTCAATCTGGCATTCAATGCAGCGTGCAAACTGCTAGCTTAGAATTGCGATATCGCAGATATAATATGAAACACGGGCTCATGAGAGCTGCAAGGGAGGTGAGCTCGAAACAGTTTGCAGGCAGCTTCCGGAGGCAGTGAGAAAAAGAGGCGGTGCGGGTGTTGCGTGGCGCGGGCTGCCCGCTGCAGCGTCTCGGTCGCGCTGTGCGTTTCGGGGACCCCACTCTGAGGCCTTCATGATGTCCGCGGCCGCGTGTTGCGGCGAATCACGGCGGAGCTGCCCTGACCCAAGGGACGCAAGGCATAGACCAGTGCATGATGTGGGGGATCATGATTCGCTTCAAGCCAGGATCTTTAGCGCCATCCACAATCCACACGGTGTGCAATCAGTTGAGGTTTTGGACACAGCCCGCCAGTTACAGGGAGACGATGGACGCCACCTGCGTCGCGGCGTTCTCGGGACTCTCGGCGTCGTGGGGCCTGGGGCCCAAGCCGCATGTGAGGCGATGAGCGCCGATGGCCTCGTGGAGGTGGTGAATGCCCGAGGCGGGAAGTTCCCAAGGCCCGAGGCCCGCTGGCTCTCCTGGCTCCCGTCACTCCCCTGGCTCCCCTGGCGGTTTGAAGCGGAAGCTGTCGGCAGGCGTGCACGGTGCCTACTACGGCGTGGACCAGGGCGCCTTCCGGGTGCAGTCGAAGGCAGTTGAATCAAGTCTGTGGGCAACGGGCAACGGGCAGTTGCCAGGGTGTGGACGCCCTCTTCGGTGCGGTGTCCCATTTGGGCACCGCAAGGGCGGAGGCTGGCTCAGACCTCCAGCGCAGAACTCAGGGTCTTGGAGTCTCATAGTCTTGCGAGGGCTGGTTGTAGTGGCACCATTCTTGGTCTCGCAAAGACCTGCTGCGAGCAGCCGAATCTCTGTGCTGTTGCAGCGTGAGGTCTTCGCTGGAGGGGAAGATGGTCTGCAAGCAGCAGATGCAGGTGCCAACCGGGTTGCCTGAAAAAGTCGTGGTTGGAAAGAGAGAGCCCCTGTCTTGGATTGCCTGTTGCCTGCAAGTCGCTTGTATGGGTAAGCTCAGCAGCTGGCAAGGTCCGATTGGATCTCTTGCCGGAGCGTGTGACTGACATTTTCTTCCTCTTGGCCGTTCCTTGGTTGCATGGCGTGGCTTGAAGGGTGACGCGAGCATCGCGAGCCCGACGCAGGCCACAAACTCTCGTGAGCTGGGCAAGTTCACGCACCTGGGCTTTCGAATTGTCGGGGGCTCTGACCCGAAGCCCGGTTTGTGAGATCGGGAGTGGCCAGAGTGACCCGGAGTGACCCGGAGTGACCCGGAGTGACCCGGAGTGACCCGGAGTGACCCAGAGAGCTGTGAGGCGGACACGGACATCGGCACCACTCTGGCAATGCAAGAGGAGAGAGACTCGTAGTCAAAAAGATCGATGCCGTGCATTGCGCCGGAGCTGAAAGCAGCCAGGACCATAGGGTCCAGCTCACGTTTGAGGAGCGAGGGGGATCTCCAGGCAAGATCTTCAAAGGTGTACGCCTGCCAGGCTGTGGTCATCATGTGCGCCATCTACAAATTGGGCCGGTGCCTCGATCTCTCGCTTTTGCTTTTGCTGCAATCCGTGACCGCCGCGAGGTGATGGCTACTGGCGCATCGGCTCCATGAACGTCTCCAGCGGGAAACTGGGAACCGAATCTGACCGACCGGCCGCGGAACGAAGGAACGCGTGCGACCCGCGCTCGCGCATCGAGCGATCTCGAATCCCGAGGCAGCGGCTCGCCGCGCGACCTCAAGGCCGCCATCGCCAAGCTAGAGGCGCTACTTGGAGAAGTTGGATCCATTGGCGTCTTTGGCGTCTCGCGCCCTTTGCGCTGGCCGACTCAGAAATCGTGAGGATCCGTGAGACAACTGAGAGTCTAAGGCTTGGCTTCCCGCGCAAGCACGAGACGTCATCCCAGGATACAGCCGCGCCAGAGTGCTACCCTATGCAGTCTCATTTCCAGTTGCCAGCAAGTAAGCAAAGTCAACACGTCTTCAAATCAACGAGGGCTTCGTGCATTTGGGCGTGCAGGAGAACATGGTGGTGGATTCTGTGAGGCGGTACTTGGAGCTTCCGCGATCAGCTGCTGGGCTCTCAGCCACGCTCCGATTGCCACCGCAAGTTTCTTATTCACGAGGTCAAAGCGGCCAACGTGGACATCGACAGCCGAAGTCCTAGCCAGACATCGGTGCCTCAGACTTTTTTGTGCTTTCGGTTCCACCGTTCCTGCGCGCCGTCAGTACCCGGGCACTGACCCGTGACCCGTGACCCGGGTGAGGTGCAAGTACCATGACCGTCCAGTATGCCATCGAGGCTGGTGGAAGCCAGCACAGACATCAGACTGCCAAGCTGCCAAGGCTTCTGATACCGCGAAAGGCGACTGGTGCCAAGGCGACAGGTTTTTCGCATTTTGTGGTTCCTTCAGGTGAGCAGCTGGAGGAAAAGCTGAAAGGCAACCTACATGAAGCCATCCTCGATGCCGGGCCTTGCTTTGATTCAAACCAGATGCATTCCCCTGTGTAGTCAGTTTCTTGGGCACGTTGTTTTGCAAGGAGTTTTTCAAGTTCACCAACGAGAAGGTGAAACCGGAGAGGCTCAGGCCGGAGAAGTTGATTGTCGATGGACCATTTGAGTTCCAGTCTGAGTAGATCTGATATCGAGTGATTCGCGGGCGAAAGTGCTCAGGGTCATGCCGGCAGCCGCCAAGCCGCTGGGCCACTTGCACCTGGAGGCAGGGCAGCGCTGGTGACATCTGATTTCCTTTGTCCTGTGTGGCTTGTCTTGTGACATTGTGAGGTGAGATGGGAGTTCGGCGAAGTCAAGCGCACGGACAGCAAGGATCACAGTTACCTGGCAGAGGCCCCAGAGGAAAAGTGCTCGCTGCACATGGCTATCGCGGTGTGAGCATGTCATTCACATTTGTATGTGTGCGGGGTGAGTGCAGAGCTCGTGGCCTTTGTGTTACGCGCCAGTGAGGATGGTGCTTTGATCACATTTTCCGGGCGGTGTTTGCAGGAGGCACCTGCTTCTTTGCAAGCCTGAACCACTCATGTCTGCAGATTTGCCTGAAGTGCGGATTGGACACTGTGCACCTTTGCTCAGATCGTAGACTACCGCGGGCCCCATGGTGTCGGAAGCTCAGAGACCTTGGCGCGCGACGTGGGCATCACGTCCAGTCGAGGTGCGGATCGTGCACAACGGAGTGGTCGACTACGATGGCATGTGGATTGGCCCAGTGCAGGGCTTGGTGAATTCGTCTGCATACCCCGCACGTAAAAATATAGGCCATTTAGAGCTTTTAGGTGCCTGCCGTGCTGATGGAGAGCAGAGCCCCAAAAGTGTTTTGGGCTTTTTGCCCCGGCCCATATCCAGCGGACATGTTCGGCGAACTTTCCTTTCAAAGGCAACGCTTTGGAGAGGATGTCTTTACGGAGCCGTAGTCTAGGTTTCGCATAAACCGAGCTGGAATCGGAGACGTATTGCAAACCTGCAAAGGATCTGAACTTTGGGAGGTCTGAACTGTTGCCTATTCTAAGCTGAAAGCGGACTGGGCATCGCAATCAGCTGTATACAGAGCACATGTCCAGGGCAGCTTGTTTGAAGCAATGCTGGGAGTCAAGGTGGGCAAGAGTGATGCAGCCAACAGAGCCATCAAGCATGAAGGCCCGGGCAAGTTTGTGCAAAGTCGAGTTGCTGACCTGGCACGTCTGGCACGTCTGGCACGTCTGGCTGGTGTGTGCGGACCTTGACAGGTTTGGTTCTGGATGAGCTCCCCAGGACTGGCAAGACCTCTTTCGAGGCACGTGCCGCATGAGAGCACATGAACGTGTGTTCTGGCTTGCGTGAGGTGCGACTGGACCAGTTGCCACCCTCCACCACAGCGCCTGGCCAAGTCGAACAAGAAATAGATGGAAGAGCTAGACATGGCTAGACAGCTTGGGAGGAGTTCTTGGAGAATACTGACGAACAGCCAGCTCTCGAGTCGGCACCTAGGACATTTACGTGGTCGTGTCCTCGCCATCAGGGAGAGAGCTCAGCAAGTGACACCGACTTGCAAGCGCAGGCATGTTTTAGATACAAGTGCGCGTACGCGAAGGTACAGCAACATCGCCGTTGCTGCTGTGGATGCTTGGAAGAGCCACCAGGCCGGCCCCGCGTAGCAATAGCAAGCAACAGCAAGCAATGGCAAGCCATAGCTTCAGCGAGAGGAAGCGGCGCAGGTGTGCAACTGTTTGCTCAAGTCCAAGCCTGCGTCCGCCTCCGAGACAGGTTGACGGCTTCCATGGCCACTGTTCGGCGAGCGACATTCTGAGGTCCCAGGGCGTGATCTTCTGCCGCCTCTCCCGAAGCGCGGCCTCGCGCGTGTTCTGGGCTTCGGGGCGCTATGCCTTGAGTCAGGTGCGAGTGGCTGGAAGATGGGCGCTCTGAGGACCCGAGCAAACCGAGAGAGAGTGTCGATTCGGGGGTTTCTATGGCTAGTGGGAGGCCATCTCGGCGTTCTTCAAGGCTTTTCGTCATTGTCAAGACCACTCTACCTGGCGCATACTGCCCTTTGCTATCGCTCAGTAGCCCTGTATAGGCAGGCAGCAGGCAAGCGTAGCTGCGAGTTTCAAACATGAGCCTTTTAGCGGAGCTTAAACTTTCCCAGCGCCTCCAAATGTGATCCTGATCCTGAAGAGCGGTTCCGCGTTGCGCGAGGACACCGACCAGTGGGGGGTGCCATGACTTTGCCCCGGCCCTCGAGTGCTTGGAGCTCAGCCCGTGCTTGCGCTGGGCGCTGGGCGCTGGGCGCTGGCGCGCTGGCGCGCTGGCGCGCTGCTGTCAGCCCGAGGTCTCCGAAAGATCCAGGGCGCGGGGACGTCGCAGGCGCACCAGGCGCTGAGCACAGCGACACGCCTTCGACGCCTTCGACACGCCTTCGACACGCCTTCGACACGCCTTCGACACGCCTTCGACACGCCTTCGACACGCCTTCGACACTCG
>CAUJNA010000226.1:270000-290182 GCA_963377175.1 Effrenium voratum | reverse complement strand
TGTAACTGCAAAGGTTGGTGGCAACGTCTCGGATGGAGCACGGACTGCCGTATTGTTGAATAATATAGTATGGGGGGAAAACGAGCCCCGCCTCCATCCTCCATGCAGCCCGAAGAAGTAGGCCCAGCTGTTCATGGTTAAGCCGTGCTGTTCTGGTTTAAGCCATGCTGCTCTGGTGATATGCCACCGTGTTTCCCTTGCTAAAGGTACCAAGACAACATCATGTTGATGGTATTGTTAATCCTTGCTTTGCGAAAACAAATCACTGCCTGGAGTCTCCATGACCCTTAAAGAATGGGGTCAGGTCATGGACCCATTTTTAAAGGGCATGGAGACTCCAGGTAGATGTCAAATTAGCCAAGGATATCCGTTCTGCGCCAGGTCGCTATGAGGGTATCATCTTTCAGCCGGTTGATGACTTTCGCCTTCACCTTGGTGCGGACTTGCGCACATCACTCGAAGCAAGATCAAAGCAGCGGTCGCCCTTGGACATTCTCAACCAGGGTTGTGCAACATTTGTTTTAATAACCAGACCCTGGCAACCTTTAAGGGAACACATGCTTGCATCTGTTTTAATAACCAAACCCTGGCAACCTTTCCTGGCTACCTTTAAGGGAACACATGTTTACATCTGTTTTAATAACCAAACCCTGGCAACCTTTCCTGGCTACCTTTAAGGGAACACATGTCTACAAAAGGGAGTGGCCAAACCCTGATCTTGCCAGAACGCGACACACGACGCGTCTGTTCATCTGGAAGCATCTAATGATAGGCATTGGGGCTCTGAAGGAAAGGGCTCTCAATGCTTGATAGGCTTGCCTGTCCTCAGTTGCTTCAAGCTGGGTCAACCAGCAATGCCTGCGGATGCTTCAAAGAACTCACAAGTTCCCATCCGGATTTCTGCTTCAATATGGTATTGTGTGGGGGTGGAGGCAGGATGAAGATGTGAGCCCCAGAAACATATTCTCCGCAAGAGGACATGAACTGAGGAATTTGTATGCCCTTTCTTACACCAACAGACTACCAATCATTTGCCACTTGCTCATATACAATCTGGACACACAGGGCACTTCAAGGAAGTTACTGTAGGCCGTTGCCAAGGAAGCCCGAATTTAGACAGCCCAACGCTTTAAAGAGGCTCCGCTCGTTGAGCACATCCTGACAATCAAAAACTCTCGACTAACGTAGGAATGGGTTCATACCCATTTCCAGTTTCTACGCACATGCAAAAACAGAATTCCACGGGCCCATCTAGAGTACGCCAGTCCCAGGGTCAATGACAAAGTGTCGTCAGGTCTCATGAAGCGTGTCTGGAGAGACCCATCCAAGATCCAAGCGGCTCTACAAATGTAGCCGTCCTTGTCCCTGGTCAACCAGACAGAGTCTCCAGGCTGCACTGACTTGAACTCCACAGGAAAGCGGCCCAAGGGCTTGTAACCTACGGCTCCGACGCGATCCACATGAATTGCGATGGCCATAAGGTTCATCAAATATCCCTTCCAAACCAAAGACGACGTGCCAGGGTTGTTGTGACATGAGGGGTCACCCAATTTATCAGGAATTGTTGTCACACATTAGTTTTTTCCAACCCACCATTTTAGGGTGCGTTTCTGGGTGCGGTTTTGGGAAGGTAGGTTGGGTTTAGGCAGGTTTAGAGTGGGTTGGTTTAGGTTTGGGGGGGGGGGAGCTAGGGGTACTACCGGTAGGGTGCGGTGGGTTTAGCAGGGGCTTATTGGCGTGGGTCGGTTTGAAGCGGATTCGGGGTGGTGGGTGGGTGGGGTGAATGTAGCGGGTCTACGGGGTGTTCAGGGCTTGGGATGGGTTTGGGCTTTAGGCTGCGTTTCGGGATGATTTGGATGGGTTTATAGTGGGTTCGCCGCGTTTTTTTAGGCTGTGAGATGGTAGTAGGGTTGGTTTGGGGTGGCTTTATAGGGAGGCTGAGTAAGGTTTGTTTGTGGTGGACTTTGGGTGGGAGTGCGCGGGTTTGGGGTGGAAAGGGGTGTTTAGTGTGGGTTTAAAGCACTTGCTTGCCTGCCTGCCTGCCTGCCTGCCTGCCTGCCTGCCTGCCTGCCTGCCTGCCTGCCTGCCTGCTTAATTGCTTGCCGGGTGTGCTGGACAAAAAACACAAAACAATCCAGCGGGGAAAGCATCCTCCAAATATGCGGCACACTTATTGCCCGGACGTCACAACTCAATCGCAGTTTGCCCTAAACCAATGGCATCTCCGTCCTGAAAAAAGGACAATTGATGTTTAACTAAACAAACAAACACAACAAACATGAAGCTTTGTCTCTGGGATCCCGAACCCATGCAACATTCAGATCATAGCCCACCCGTGGCTTCATCTCTTTAGAGGGGTTCCGCTACTTCCAAACCAAAAAAGCAGGAAAGCTTGGTATTTACACTGTGGTGCTACTACCCCCGATCTTTCCCACCCGCTTGTCGTGGTTTTCCCTTTGGGCCCCAACCAAATCAATGCCTGATTGTCAATGCAAATGTTTGGTCAGTTCGGACCTTTGGACATCATTTCGAAGAATCCTCCAAATTGCTGTACCACCTCCTCCAAATTGTTGTACCACTCCTTCAAGTTGTCGTACACCTCCTCCAAATTGTTGTACCACCTCCTGCAAATTGTTGTACCACCTCGGTTAGTTCCTGTCCATTGTGTGTCCCTGTAAATGTTACCACCTCCGGTGTTGTACCACCACCTCCTGCAAATTGTTGTCTCAGTTGCCCAAAGGACCTGGGGCCACAACTAAATATGCACCAAGATTGGAAAATCAAAAGGTCCAAAGGTCGGCTTCGAACAACTGAGTTGTCCATTGTTCATATCTGGACACACCCAGCGTTCCTTGGATCCCCGCCTTCCACCAGCTTGATGAAGCGCCGGAAGCCGGCTGCCCCGAGGCCGGCTGCCGGGCCCACCAGCAGAGCCCAGAGGCAGATCTTCCAGCTGGGCCACCTGTCCGAATACGTCCCCCGGAGCCCAAAAAAAACGTGTCCCATAGAAAGAAGCAGTGGAACATGAACTCCTATGCCTAAGCACGTGGAAGAGATGGGTCGCTGCAAAAAGGCGTGAGAGTGGAAACTGACCAAATGTATGACCAGCCGGCCAATGGTTCCAACCAGAAGCTGAGCTCAAATTTGGGTAAAAACGTGTGCTCAAATGGTCCCAAACAGGTTGCTCACCAAAAAGGGGTTGGGGGGAAACTAGCCAACTCATGTGTAACTTTTGTCCAGTTTGACGCCTGAACTCAAATGGTCTACCCACATGCATTCCACTGCTCTCCACTGCAGATCCACACAAACATAGAACAACAAAACCGCCGTTTGTAGAGAATTGCCTTTTGAGGGACCCTTTTTTGTGGGGGGTCCATTATCATTTGCAGGGAAGTATGTCAAATGAGCCAGACAAACATATATCACGCATGTTCCCTCAAGAGGTGAACACCCCTTGAAGTTTGCACCGAACATTTGGTGGACCCCGCATGTCTACCAGTGTTAGCTTACGCGTTTGCTTCTGTGTTCTGTTTGTGCCAACAATGCATTTTCTGGAGACGGGTGAATCAACCAATATATGGGTTACAAAAGGGGTGTATGATTTGGCCTCGAATACCCTTGGGGCACCTTCTCATTGTTCTTTTGATTTACCCGCAAACATAAGATATGCAGCGTGTTTGCTATACCATGACATACACACTGTATATCTCTTGTTTGGGGGTGAATCAACGGAACAAGTATTCAGGCAAAATCAAATATAGGGCTACAAGTACGTTGTGAATGTGACGCTATGTCTTTGTGTCCATTTGTTGGTATATTCCCTTGGTGTCTAGATATGTTGCTTGTGTGTTACACATGTTGTAAGCTGATGATATATATATATATATATAATATAGATAGTCGGCCTACGTGTTGCCTGTATCTCGGCCAGGCATGCGTCAATGAGTTGGGGATGCTCATTCCTAAGATTGGGGACAGCCACAATAGAGACCTTTGCAACAGAGCTCAGTTGGGGCTTGACCTAGCCGAACGGCACAACAAGGAAATCATCTCGATGTTTGGGGCCGGTGTTGGTTCAATACTTGGTTCATCTTGGGTATCATAAACACCGACCCCTCAGCTGTCTTGCAAAACAGCATGCTACGTCTATGTTCTATGCCATCTGGCCACATTGACCGGCCTTTTTGTCTTTGGACACGAAGCTGTGTAAATAGGAACGTTTTGGAATGGTTGGAGTCATGTTGCGAGTTCGGGAAAAAACAAACTATCCTAAACAAGTCCAGCCCGTTTCCCATGAGTTCCCTGGGGCTCGCTGTTCAAATTTGAGTGACACGCCTCCGCTTCAGAATGAGTTGCACCCACAGGTGGTCCCACACTCCTTTCGGTTCCCCTTGAAGCCATCAGCCAACAAGGGTTCCCTTTAAACCTTCAGCCAAAAAGGCCCAACTCGTTCTAGCTTGGCTTGACAGCAATTGACCAGAAGGTTCTGATCCCATTGGTCCCTCCAAGTAATTCCTGCAACTTGTGATGCCGGCGATTTGGCGAAACTGGAAGTCGATGAATCGTCCACTGGCCCATTCCACCCGAAAGATCGGAATCCGAAAATGGTTGGAGACGGGGTCCAACTGGCTGACACAGAATTAGTTGGTAGACATCTGTTGGATAAATCGGGAGGTCCCATTTTGGGCGACAATCCTTCGCTTTTCGGGGCAACACCCCTCATTAATCTGCCAGGTGTACTATTCCAGGGTGGAACAGCGCTAAAAGGCCCCTCGAAGTCTCCAAAAACTTCCCGGTCCCCGTTTTCTCATGCAACCGCGCTGCTCGTAGCCTCAAGGCGACAGTTCTGGTGGTAATTGGTTGGCCCAAACCCTGTGATGTTTGACAACCATGATGGGTGGAGGCAAGGGGAAAGCAAGCCTTCACGTTCAACACGTACCTGTAATGCACTCATGGTCCAAGTCACTTAATATCCTATACATGCGAAGTAGAACACCCTGCAAGGATGAGTTCACATCATGTTGCTCGCCTTGGTGAACCTGTTGGCTGGCAGGGAAGCGATGGAATCCTTCCGTCATGTACCAAAGCAAAAGCAGTGGCGAGCTCCTCATGAGGCTTCCGTTGTCTCAGGCTGTCCGAGGTTGCCATGTTCCCAATGTGCCAATGCATGCTGCATGGACATCTCATGTGGATATAAACGCGTGCTTTACTGATGCCTGCACACCAAAACGTACTAAGCACCCAAAACAACGGCCTCAACCCTGTGCAAGGGAAAACCACACACAGATTTTCCAGTAGCACTGATTCCGAGCACATATCACAAAGCACCGGTATGGACAGCCCACCCCTTGCAACCTGCAACTCATGTTACACTTCTGACGCTTCTACTGAAGGGAAAGCTTTTAATCAGTTCATGCAACATACAAAAACATGGGGCCAAAGCTGAAGCCGGTTGGGCCAATGCCGAAACCTGAGGAAATGGTTGCTGACCAGCCGAGTTTCAAGTCGTTGATCTAGCTGTCACCTCCGCAACTGCATTCCAACTTTGCGTTGGTATCCAGATATCGTTTCAGCTTGCTTTACATCTGATTCCTTCCTCCGGTTACGTTCTATGGTGGATTGGCTGGAAGCACTGGGGAAACATGCAATAGCTCGTCAGAGAAAAATAAGGCGCGCATGTTGACCAAAGATGTATTCGCACCTGGTACCATACGGGTTTAACTCAATAAAATGCGGCCATGAGGTACACCAACAACTCTTTGATTTTTTGGAAACTGATGCTTTTGTACAACTTAGCTTCTTGGCGTACAAACCCTATGTCGTGTTTTCGGTGCGCGTTTTTCTTCATTCATTCGGCATTCTAGGGATGGATCGCTCCCCCCACCCAACCCCGAGCAAAACCCGAGCAGCTGTAGCGCGGCATCGAGTACAGCCCCCCAGTTTCCACCGTGCTACTAGTGACCTCGGACGTCGTTCTCACGGCGAATCTACGCACTAGCTATTGAGAACATCCAGGCGATCAGAGGAGAGACCGGAAGTGTTGGGTCAAATTCATCCAAGAGAGGGACCCTTTAAGTGAGGCTTGCTTGGGTTTTATGTCGATTCATTAGGGGAGTACCACCTTCTTCCGAAAAGTTGACTCCTTGCCCAATAATTGAAAACCCCACGTTCTTTATCACGCCATCACTTTTTCCCTTTGTGTGTTAGATGGCGTTCTGAATGGCAGCTTGGGGCCAACATGGATGGTCACAAATCCCGTAGTGGGGAATTGAGACGCACATTGACGCAAGTCAATGTGCGAAAACTGAAACTTGGTATTAAAGACGTCTACCCAAAACCTGCATGGTACAGAACAAAAAACTTCTCGCCACGCCCATGGGATCCCCTTCGAAGAAGAAGTCATAAACGAGGACTGAGTGAACCGATAGTGTCCAATAGCGCCTCTCAAGGCTTGCCCAACCACATGATGGATCATCACACAACACATAATGATCCTCTCAAGCTTTGTTAACACAGTGGATCCTCACACTATCTGGGTAGTGAAGCAAAGGAACTAACCAGTGGTCCATGTGTTTCTTCAGCCCGCTGCTGTCAAGGTGTTTGCGCAACCTGCCAAAACTGTTACCCTCCTTTCTCAGTCCCTCTTCAGCTTTGCTCATCCCTGAGCAGCAGCCACATAGGTGCAATGTGTATATATATATATATATAGATACACCGGCATGTTTGGCAGGATAATGGATCCAGCATGGCAGCTTTCTCTGCTGCTAGGCATAGCTGTCCAATCGCTCTGCGTTCCGAGCAAACTTCAAGTCAAGTTCTGCTCAACTCTTGCGCCCTCACTTTCTGGTCTCTACAGGTTTAAGCAAATGGACAAGCTCTTTAAATTAAAGAGATTGTCCATTGGCTTAGTACTGTATTCAAATTGGTTGTGTCCCCAATTGTGTGGACTCTAAAAATATTGGCAGTCAAAACTGCCATTCGGTGTTGTTTAACACACAACTTTGCATGTGTATATATATATATATGAATATTATAAAGATCCTGCCAAAGCTTCCTCCAAACGGGGTCCCGGTTTTAGACCAGTCTCCTTTTCTTCGCATCTTAGACCTAGCGAGACAGGGTTCCTTAAAGGAAACATATGTGTTAGGGTAAAATTGGCTAAGGTGCTTTACATTCTAGCTTTACAAGTTCCAACACCTGAAAGAAGAATTGGATCAAGTGACAGATCTAATTACATGAGCTCGATTTTACCCCCGAATCGGTGAGCTGAAACCCATGCAGAATGAATGCTTGAACACACCCGGCAAGCCGCGGAACTTGCAGCTATGCCTTGTCCTTCCCTGCGCCTAGCCCGATTCCACATGTTCGGATGTGGAAGTAATAATCTGATGTGTTGCTTCTTGCAGATGCCGAGTGCAAGGCAACCAAAAGCAAGGCGTGTCGAACCGCTCAGCCGGGAATCCGGAAGTATATAGAGACCTTCACAATGGGTAAGCTGGGCTTACCCCAGGAAAGCCTTTTTTTAAGTTGCCTAGATAATGTGTGTGTGTGTGTGCGCCAATGTACAATGTGTGTGTGTGTGAGAGAGGAGAGAGGAAACAAAGAGTCCAACATGCTTCGCTCTGAAATGCAGCAATGGCTCCTCTTTTGGCAAAATGCAATGTTTCGCTGCTGACAACAACCCCAAGGAGACGTTGTGGTTGGAGCACAAAGCCAGTGAAAACTCACTCCCTGAGACAGGTTTGGCAAATGTGTGACAGCGCAACTCACAGCTGCAAGCCACGGTCAACATTGAGCAGCCTAAACGTAGTCATCTTGTACTATGATTGCTCATCATGCTATTGTTCCAGGGGCTCGTGAACATCCTCAATCCTTGTCAAACTCTGAACATGGACTCCCGGTCATGTGGGCTAGTTCTGGCAGCACGTTCAAAGTGTTGCTGAGTACGGGTCCCAGCAAAACACGCAAATGCGGGCTCAGCACCTTTGTCAACCCCACCACTCAACTCAGAATCGGAGCGCAGTGTTGAAGCCAGAACGGGGGAATCATTTGCAGAAGTCGCAAGCCCCAAATGGGAGACAGAATTATCCTGCCCTTCGAACTGTTGTATAAGCATCGCCAAAAGTGTGGCCTCTTCATATCTCGGCCATACCCACCTATGTTAGATTACAGCCTTAGAACAAGCATGGTGCGACAAAAAAACTCTATAGTGCCAAAGCCGCGATGGTGGCGATGACTGAAGTGAGGATCGCAGGCAGTACAGCCCGCGGAGATACATCCCAATTCAGTACGTGCTCAATGGTGTAGAAAGCACCTCATTCAAATCATGAAGCGTAAAATACGTTTCGTGGCGCGCCCTTTCCTCATCTCATGTGCATAAAATGCGAGCCATTGAAGACAAACCCCATAAAACATACCAACATACCTGTCGTCATCACAAAATTGCTTTGTCGGCAGCAAACAAAAGATTTGCAGGCGCAGGCTGACATAACATTCATTGTTGGCCAGTGTCCATCCACATAAAAATACAGGCTCGCATCACACAACCCTAGAAGTATAACATCACAACGATTTGAAGAGTCCATGTAGGTTGGCAACAGGAAAGGTCAACTCCCGGTATGTACGCATTGGGAGCCACATGAAGGCTGGAATGCTCAAGAAAGCATATATTCTCGCCACCAAAGTTACCGATGCATTTTCATGAGGGCACGGGGGGTAACCAAACCTACTTCTGCACGTGATTGATGTTGCTGGTGTGGTCCTGACCAAGCTCGGAAAGAAACAAGTTTCTGCTGACAGCGCCTTCCTGCATCCCCATCTCTTGGCGTCTGACACGCTATTTGCACTTTGGCAAACAATGCCTCTTGGGAATGCAACCAACCACTGGCTACAACGGCGAATCTCCCCCTTGTGTCACACCATTTCAGACTACAATTAGCATGCTTCTCTCAACATCGATGCCCATCTAATTTCTAGTTGCCCAGCTTAGCTGGAGGTCGCTAAACAGGGGAGTCATAAAGGGGGGTTCCCCAAGCACGTGACCCACTACGGTTGGGGAGAGGCTCTACCATGCTTTTCAGGTCTCTCACAAAAACAATCGGAAGTGTGGGCGAGAGACAGGCACGGTAGAGCGATTCGAGGCTATGGGCTTCAAAACCAAAGTCAAGCTCCTAGATCCGTAGGCCACCTGCAGCCCTCGATCCCGATCTCTGGCCAACAGAGTTCCCTATTTCCCCGTACATCATCCAATTTGAAGGAAACTCACCTAAACAGCCCAAAAGGCGATGTTCCAACCCACCAAAAAGGATAATTAGGACTCCTGGCAGATCAGCAAGTCTTTTGACATTATGATGAATCCATCGAGCTCTCCTCCGTACCTGTGCTCCATGTCCGAAACCAAGGCGGAACTAGTCTACCCACCGTCATATCGCAATCCCTACACATCCTCCATCATCCTCTATACAAGTTCAGCCAACCGGTTTTGCCCCCAACCAAACATGATGTGATTGATTCGGGTCCACGTTCAGTGAATGAACCTGAAAATTGTAAAACACTTCAGTCCAAATCCCAGCACCCTCCCCCTTTGCGAGTATATTTGCCCACTGCCTTCTGTTTTGGTGCCGGGTGGCCACTGATCGGCACGGAATAAACCTGAGCTGGGAGGCCCACAGCTGGGAGGCTGTAGCAAGGGTTAAACGGCCAAGATATGGCAAATGCGTTCAACCATATGTAAAACACTGTCAACTATGGCTAAACCTGGTAGACAGACCAGGACAAAACATTGCGTCGCGGCACATTGTATAATATGGTGATATTGGCGAAATACGTATGGCAAAACGCGATTAAGAGTATGGCCTGCCGGAAATTAAACCCCTTGCCTTGTCGTGCAAAGCAGTCACACAAATATACCGGGCCTACGAGGACAATGGCATCATTTAAGCCTCATGAGTGAACGCCCCCATTTCATCAACTCTTCACAGGGGATGTTGGATGGTTCGAGTCAGATTCGAACATGACGGCTTGCTGTTTCAAGCTCGGGTGGAGACGGCTGAGACACCAGTTTTCAGTGGCCCAAATGCTCTCAGTGACAGGGCCCAAAATTGGCCAAGCAAAACCCTCAGGCTTGATTTGGGAGTGTGAGAATACGTACTTTCGCCCGTTTTTCCCTCAGAAGGGGCCGTCATGGGGGCTGAGTTTTTTCACATTCCTGGGGGCTGAGTTTTTCAGATTCCTGGGGGCTGAGTTTTTTCAGCAAAAAACCAAAAACCAAAAAAAACACAGCCCATCATCTGCATCTTCTAGTTCAGGGCCATGGGTCTGTTTTTTGTTTTGTTTGGGTTTTTGTTTTTTTGTTTCTTTTTGGTTTTTGATGCCTTTGCTCATAAACACCAAGAAAACCAACAAAACAAAAAACACAGCCCATCATCTGCATCTGCTAGTTCAGGGTCATGGGTCTGTTTTTTTTGGTTTTTGGTGCTTTTGCTCATAAACACCAAGAAAACCAAAAAACACAGCCCATCATCTGAAGACAATACTTTGTTGATGCTTTCTTGATGCAAGCTTTCTTGATGCAAGACATCAATATGATGAGATGTGTATCAACAGAACATAAGCCTCTTCCAAGATATTCTGCAGGTAACTCCAGGTAACTGGAGATAATTTATCTCATCTCTCATTTCATCTTCTGCAGGTAACATCTCATCACAAGCAATTGCTTATGGCTTGTGTCTACTTGAATCTGTTCTGAACAGCTTTACTGTTGCAAGAGCTCTTCAGCAACACGAATAGCTGCAGAGAATCTTATTCCAAAGCTCTTATTCCAAAGCTGAACAGCTTTATGCAGAGAATGTTATTTGCATCTGCAGATATCGTTGCAGGTGCTCATCTTTGCATCTTGTGCTTCTTGAGCTCAAGCAACTAGATTGGAGCTGTGCTCCAATTGCTCCAGCTCATTATGCGATAAATATGTTTGTGTTAGCTGTCTTTTCTCAAGAGCATGGGCAGAGCCCATGCGTATATTAAAAATATTGAACATCCAACTGTAAAAAGAGATGAGTCTTGCAGCTGAAAGCTGCATAGATCAGTGATATCTTACCTTTCTTATGATTTCATATGCGTGGCAAGCTGTGCTTGCCATACTTACGTGTTTCAGAATTGCAACACAACAATAATATTTGTCCCAAACATACATCTGCTTGCAGATTGCTAAGCATACGTCTTCCAAAATATTGCATACGTATGCAACGTGTGTTGAAGATTTGTGCCAAACATACGTCTTCCAAAAGTTAGCACCCTGAGGTTTATAAACTTGGCATGCGTAAGCATGCCAATTATCCAAAAATAAGCTACAGACACACGTTTGCTAAATATTTGTGTCCAACAATGATATTTGTGCAACATAGTTCTCAACAGGCTGTCTTCTGTGCAGATTGAAGCTAGCTCATTTTCCAGGTCTGGATGCATCTGAGTCTTCATTGGATCGAAAATGAATCTGTGCTTGCATGTCATCAGCCAAAAAAACAAGAACGCACCCCAATAAATCTAAGAGGTCACGGGTCTTGATCGTATATTGTTGGTACTTTTAAGTGTTTTTAACGGAAAAACTCAGCCCCCAACAATCTGAAAAACTCAGCCCCCAGGAATCTGAAAAACTCAGCCCCCAGGAATCTGAAAAACTCAGCCCCCATGCCGACCCGCCCTCTTTTCCCTTGACTTTTCCCCATTGATTTCATGGTACATCTTCTGCCAAGGTATTTTGCGCTTGCCCAAAGGACCCAGAAATAACCCCGTCTAACCTTTTGGAGCCACGAAAATCTGCCGAAATCTGGAACAAGGTCAAAAGCTTGGCTTTAGTGACATGGCTGTTGGTAAGCCTGTACCCCTGGTGAACATCAACATAGGTGGTACACGGGTGTTCATCCGCCCCAAAATCGCCCCAAAATGGAGGCATAGGTTATGACCCATGGCCACATGAAACCAACCAAGGGGCGGCCGCTAATCCGGCACCAGCGCCGCAGGCGACCAGGACCTGACCAAGAGGGGGGAAATGATATATACCCGTTTTTTTTGAGGGTACCCTTCCTCCCACGTTGCAAAAAGGGGCACCTGTGAGGTACCCACAAGGTAACGGTGTTGTCTTTTTTACTAGGACTGGCTTTTTCCTTCAGCTGGTTTTCCGCAGGGTTGGCAACATCCCCAGCGTCGCCAGCATCACTTGGCCCTGGGGTTGCCTATTGGCTCTGATTGGGTGGTAGTTGGGACTTGCTGGGGGGCTGGTTTAAGTTAGGGGCTTGCGGTGGTTTGGGGTTGATTTAGGCGAAGCGAAGGGCTGACATCCGGGCTGCTGTTGGGCGGGTTTAGGGTTGACTTTGAGTGGGTGTGGGTTGGTTTGGAGCTGATTTGTGTTAGGTGTGCTGCTGGTTTAGCAGCGGCTTTAGGGTTGCTTTAGGGTGTGGTTAAGTGAGTTTCGGCTAGTAAACAAAACAGCGCCAGGATAAAAAAAAACACAACGGATCCCTGAATAGAACGTGTTGGACAAAAAATACAATAAATACATATATATATATATACACACACTCTTCTCCCTTTATTGCCTCCGGGCTATCCAGCACCTGGCTCACAGCACATCACTCTCACGCCTTGCGCTGCTGGGATGAAACCCTGAAGACCTCGGTGCAGCGAACAAAGAGAGCCTCATGAGCATGCAGAGCTGACTGGGCAACTCACAGCTTAGCCCCTTGACCCAAGTTGGACACCCTCAATGCTGCTCTTCGAAAGCCGTGATGATATCAACCCAGAGCCGGAGAACCTCAAATCAAATGCGGATGATTTCACAGGCTCACTGAGTAGACCCATTCCTCAATTGAGCAGCGCTCAAAACCCAGTGATGATTGGTTCTGCTAACGTGGTTGTGGATATATAACCCCAATTAAACCAGGTAGTAGAACTGCCGACTAAAACTGCCAATAGGGGTTTCAAAGGAGCTCAACTGGCCAACACGGATGTTCAGCACATCCTTCAACCACCCAAATCAATTGATGCCGGACACAAGCCTCCATTCTGCTCAACAGTTTCGTCTAAGCCATTAACCCCAAACCACTTATCAAAATGCCTATGTTTGATGTTTCCAAGTGTTGGAACACCCTCAAGCATTGAATGGTCTCAATCAAGGCGCATGGTTGCGATCAATAGCAAGGTCTGGCTTTCAGCCTTGGCCACTCCCAGAAAAGGGCTTCATATTTGCCGGCGCAGACAAACAACGCGGCCAACGCCCTAAAATGTACCTTCTAATCTGCCTACCTGAGTCAGGTAATTCAGCCACAACCTTACCTTAGCAGGTGCTAGAACCCGGGTGTAAGATGGACAAACTCCGTTCTTGCACCAGTTGGAAGGTGGATTATCCTTGTATTCAGAGGGTTTCATTCATAGTGCAAAGTGGATCTTGTCCGCCCACAGTAATTCCAATTGCTTGTCCTGGCTCATTCAACCTTGCTTTTGCAGAAAGGAACGCCGTCCGTGGTCCCACTCGGGTGGTGTTTTCGGGGGTGTCACCAAGCCCCACCCTCAACCCCAACCCCCACCCCCACCCCCACCCCCACCCCCACCCCCCCGCCCCCGCCCCCGCCCCGCACCCCCCGCACCCCCCGCACCCCCCGCTGTCTGGCGAGCGGCATCCCCCACTGCGCCGCCCCACATGGCGGCGATCTCCCGGGGCGCCGCCTCGCGGCCGAAGGAGCCACCCAAGGCCACCACGATGTCCTGGCACGACTCCCGAAAAGGAATCCGCCGGAGCCTTCCATTTGATCGAGCCCCCTGGAAAACATGCTCTGCTTTTAAAACCAAGGGAAAATCAAAGTCCCTCCGGACTGGGGCTTTTGATTCCGCAAGCTGTGGCTGATTTGAAAGCTTCTAAATCAAATGGCACACCCCAACATATGTTTCCACATGGCCGCTGAATGACATGTAGTCTATATCCAAGCCAGTGAAAAAGCAAAGACAAACTCATCATCCAAATAGTTGAACAGGGAGGCCGGGAACCCGAAAGTCAACTTTCATGGCCGGAAATCAAAGATAAACCTACCCCTTTCCTGCCCTTTGGCTTCCATGGTTAACCCACTGTATACGGGGTATATACCTCTTGTGGAGAGGGCTATGAGCATCGGCAAGCCTTTCGGTGTCATCTACCCAAGGGTGTGGAAAAGATTGTAAAAGGGGTATACAGCGGATTTTCAGTGACCTCGATTCATGTTTTGGGTGCCATGATGCATTTTGAAAATAAGGTCACTTAGCTGAATTTCAACAGGTCACTTAAGCAAGATTAAGGCCACTATGGATACAGAAGCGCCACTGAGACACAAGTGGTTTCTGGCTACCTCGTGGAGTGTGCATAACTGAGCACAGTTGAAGACGAGCAGGCGGCGACCCTCGAATGACACTTTAACGGTTACTTGCCCTTTCGCATCTCTTCCGCCGCCCTTCCGCGTCTCTTCCGCGCACACAGTGGGAAGCTCATGCCATGTAAGCCTGGACATTCGCAATACTAAGCCGGATACCTGGGTTTTAGCACGACGCCATGTGAGCTTGGGAGAGTGTGTAAATCATTGAACACACCCATGGACCCATGGAAGACAATATGCTTCGTAGGGGCTTGAACCATTCCCCTCTGTGAGGACCGTTCGCAGCTGCCTAGCCGGACCTTTCTGACTCAAGTTCCTCAACTGAAGCCCGAGATGTCAGCAGTTCCCTGGCTAACAGAACGGCACCGATCCGCTAGCAACAGGACCTACAGAAAGGCGGATCGTAGCTTTCCTTGTGAGTCCAACCCAACGCAGAACCCAACGGAGAATACCCCGAACCCCAGGTAAGGACGCACGAGTTCAAGGCGACAAGCTCTCCGCGAATCCAAATGCGGCTGGCAAAACGCACCCAAACTTAAATGGTCGCGGAATGTCGGGGAGTCACGGTTTGCTTCGCCAGCTCATCTCAAATAAAAATCGCCCTGGGTTACTAGCCATTGAACAAAGGATCCACCCAGAAAAGCGTTGATTCAGTACTGACCAATGGACAGGAAGCATTGTTGCAGTATCCAAACAGTAAGCATGTACTAAAACAAACTCAAGGTTTGGGGTGGGCTGTTAGACAAATCCTTAGAGGACAGGTCCCTAACCAAATTCTACCTGCTTTGATGGCTGTCCAAGCAGGGATCCCGCCATGTATGGTTGGCTTCTTTGAGTTTCCCTGTAAACCATCCAGTAAGCCGTGGAAGGGTCTTGACCCTTTTCGCTTGGTTCGCTCACTACGAGTCAGTGCAAAGCTTACCTAGTCCTCGGCCCCAGTTGCTGACATTCACTAGCTTTATTAGTCTACAATTATCAAAGGCACCCCCTAAGTGGTAGGGTAAAGGGAAACAACCTCAGTTTCTAACTTTGATATCCCCTCAAAACAATCAACATACTGTGCCCAGTTTCAGAGGAAATGACCCCAAAAAGGTCGGCGGCATTCGGCCTGCACCATGGCATTCAGCACGGTGGCCACGGGCGGCATTTTCGCGCCTGAGAGCCAAGGGCATGTGGCCAATGGCGCTATGCACAGATCCAAAGAGGACGGTGGTCTTCTTCCAAAATTGCTTTTGCACCATGTAATTTATCTTTGGAGGGAGGGTAGGCTATTTCAGTCATGACATGAAGACCCCTCCCTCTTGGGCCACCCAACAGAAAAAAATGTGGACATAGGACTTCCACGGGCTGAAGAGCAAACCTAAGGCCATGCGAATGCAATGCGTAATTGGATCAGTAACCGCGCCTGGCCGTAATGTTGCATGTTGCGTGAGGAGAGCATGTCCAAACGGGAGGATATAAAAGTGTGTTTCCACATTGCTTCTAAGCTCAATTTCTCGACACGGCCATTCTTCGCGGGAAACAAAGAAGAAGACAAAAACACATTTAAGCTTACTTTTGCGAGTCTCTTGCAGGTTAATCGGTGCACTTCGAGGTTGGAGCCAGAAAGTCGCAACTTTTCCAGCATCGGCTGGAAGGTCGCAATGTGGCAGTCGCCTTTCTGGGATGACTGCTCGTTTTTATATTGCGCAAGCCTCGCATGAACTTTGTCAGCGGGAATCCTTCCACCTCAAGCCACCCTGACCACCTCAAGGCCCCTAATCCCCGTATACACTGGTCAAAAAGAACAATCGGTCAAAGCGGAAGATGACGGTTTGAAGCCACCGAAATTCAAGGGCACAGTTTGGCTTATTGAATTTGTCGACAGACCGAGGTCCCCAGCAACATGCTGTTTTGCTGGTCCGAAGGGAGAATGAAGGCGAGCAACCCAGAAAGGCAGAACGTTCAACAGCTTCGTCATCACAATGTTAGCATTGTGCTGGTTCAGAATCCATGCTCAACGAATTCGGTCTATAGTCTATACATGTCCATGTTTGTTGAAACAAACGCAGGTGTTGCTTTCAAGTTTGAGAAAGATTAATTTTGGCTGTGAACAAATCCAAACCAAGAATTGGATCCTAAAGGACCTACATTCCATCATAACTTTCTCTCGCCCCGAATCAGCCCACCGCGGGTCACGCGGACAGACGCCTTTCAGACTCTCGTCCACTGAGACGAGGTATGTTGGCCGGCCCCGCAGCCAGTACCAGGCGATGGCACCAATCCTCAAGGCGATCCGGTCCATAGAGCCGGTTGAAATGAAAGAACAAGACTCAGAGTTCTAGGGGTTGATTTTCCATTCTTTTCAGCAATGTTTTTTTTTAACCGGCTGTTTCCCCTGGGTTTTTGATGGCTTCCTGAAAAGAAGGATCCCTGGAAAGAAGGGGGAAGGGTAGCTGTAAAAGAGTTGATGTGGGAAGCAATCGCCTGGAAAGCAGCAACACATCAAAAAGCGAACGCGTGGCTCTTGACATCTGAGCCCAAACCAAATTCACTGTTGGTACTAAAATGGTCGTAGAGATTTCAAAAAGCCCTTGCTCCGGCTCAAGGCCCGTGGTCAAACCAGGGAGTAGAACCGTCTATAAACGGATCGGTTGCCAGGCTGCCAAGCTCCATAAGCTCTCGACCAGATCTCACCAAGAGCCACCCAGTGAATTCCAGTTCAATCGGTATCCTTGTGTTCGACACCACCTTTTGTTTTGCCTCGTACCGTGAACCTGATGCCGGCTCATGGTCCTTCAAACAAGCTCATGGTTGAAGGCCAAAAGGGGCAGTCGTGAGCCTTTGGGAAGTGGCCTTCGCCAGGAATAGATTGAAACAATCGATTCCTGGAGACACTCGATGAGCGCCTTTTTGTGGGGTGGTCAATGCAAATGCCTGGACCAACGCATTGGAACAAGGCAAGCAGCCACTTCCTCGTATACTTAAAACATACCTCCAAAAATGCAAAAGACCGTCCCTCTCCAAAAAAATACAGGCTGGGAAAAAACCTGGAGGCGAAAGCTGTGTCACGCGTGTTTTCCCCGGCTTTTCTGCAATTTGTCATCTCTGGCTCATGCTTGGCAGTGAACGGGTGAATTAGGACAGCGTTGTGTTTATGCAAAAGTTGTCAAAAACCCCATGTGTTTTTTGGCATAGCTGCAGCTCAACTGCACAAAAATATGAATCAGCAAGCTGCAGCCAACGCACGGCAGAAATCCTTCTCGAAGCTGATACTTAAAAAAGAAGCGATGCGTGTAGCGAAACACGTGAGAGTGCAGATCGTCTTGCAATGATGCCATTTGTCTATACTTACACCGAGTCCCCACTATGAAGCAAGCGGGTCGTTTGCGTGCTCCCCTCGTCTTCTAGCAAATTCATGTTTGCTGGGATGAACGTGGTGGCTCTCCAAATGCTTTTTGTAAGCATTTGCATCCAACATTGGCCATGCATCAACCTGTGTGCACTCATGTGTGTTCGTGAGCGTGCAAGCCTTTCATAACGACGGTAACATGCCCCACCCCCCTCCCCCCTCCTCCCCAGCCCTGCTCACAACTGCAACTCGACTCATCACAGCCTAGCAGCAAACAGCAAGAAAAGCACAAAAAGTGCCAGGTTTTCTAACGGCCTGTTTCCTCCAAAAACCCTCCATACCTACACAAACTTGGGCTCTCCAAAGTCTTCCTTTTGCAGACCTTGACACCAGCAATGCATCCGCCACGCTTCACCCAATTAGCCCATCGACCCAAATTGGCCGTCAGCCCGCCTGCCACTCGACTTCTCCCCGTTTTCGCCCGACCCTTTCTCCCGATCCTGCCCCATCAACTGCCCCTCTTGCACTCCCTATTGTTTCGGCCAACAACCCATCACCTGCCCCTCCACTGCCCCACCAATGGGAGTTTCACACGGTGCTTCGGCCATCCTGCCCCGTCAACTGCCCCTCCACCCGCCCGGGTCCATCCCCCCCGACCCATGGGGCCGAGGGGCAGTCCGCCACTAAGCACGCAGATCATCCGCCGGTAGGGGTCCGCCTCAAGGGCGATCTCCAAGAAGCCCCCGTGGTCGTGCCCGAACCTGAGGATTCGCGAAGTGGTTTTGGGCCAAGAAAATCTGAAGACTCGTCTTCAGATTGAAATTCCCAAAAGAGGTGGGAGATTGGATGTTGATTCAACTTCACTCTAAGGAAGTGCCAAAAGGAGACAAGCCACGTGTTGATTGTAAGCAGCACTGAGTGATAAACTGCAAAATAGTGAAGTAGTGGCACATTTAATCTCCTTGTAAAGATCGAAATTCATCAATGGAATCAAATGGCCTTTCTCAGCCTCAAGGTTTGCTCTGGGATATACCACAATCATGAGTTCATGGCGGAGCAAGAGGACGCGGATGCCACCGGTGAAAATCTGTACTTATGGTCCTCTGGGTATGTTTATTGTTTCATGGCTTCCCCATGGTTGCTTTTTTGTCACTCATCAGCAAGAAAGAAGTCTAAGAGGTGTTGCCTTTTCGCCTCCCAGGAAGAAGAGATGATTACGGCTGTGAGACCCGCGCCGGGCTCAAGTTCATAATTCGACATCAAGATTCCTCATGCTTGACGGCTGGTGGTCGCTGTTCAGCTGTCGGTCGGCACCGTTCAGCTGTACCCATCATCTTTGCTCCCTTCAATGCCTGCGTGGCTCCTGCCAGCTCCCGACAGACTTTGATCAAAAGACTGTGGGCAATGTTGCAAACCGACCTGCAATAGTGAGGGTTTCTGACACGAAAGACTGGCAACAGTTGCTCCAACACTGGCACAAGGGCAGAAACTCTGGTCCCTGGCAAAGGAGAACCAGGAAACCAAACCAATGCTCTACTCTTGTGGTGTCATATCTTTTCACGGATCGAAGCACAGGGTCAGCCACTTCCATGCAGATCAGGTGCCCCAAGATCTGGACATCTCGAATGAGATGGGCGATGAAGACGCCCACGAGCCCAGTGCCCGCCTAAGCAATCGGACTCTTCCAACAAGGCCTCGGACGATTCATCTTGACTCGGTTTACCATATCTTGCCTTCCTTGGCCTTTGGGCTTAAAATGGCTTGAGCCGAAATAAACACGGGTTTAGCCGGACCTGCTGATGGTTGCGATTGTCCCTGACTAGCCTTCACTCCGCAATTAAACAACAAGAATGCCCCCTACAAGAACCAGAGGCTTGTCCAAAGGTGCCGCTCTCCCAGCTTCAGACATGGAGGGAAGTTTCCCATGAAGCTAGTCTTCGCTGCCAAGCTTTCTCGCCAGCTCAGACGCAAAAAAGCACACGCACATCCTGGATTTGTCAGCCTCTACAGAATGTGGCAATCATCACTTGGCCGGGATGAGCACATACAAGGAATGCGTGCAAAATGCCCGCCCACAAATACCTGATGTGGGACCCACCGTTGGATGGCGCACTACCACCTTGCAGAACATCTTGAAAGAAGCATTTCCTGATGACAAACGACGATTTGCCCTAGCAACTGGACATGTTTGAAATTAAGTGTTGCTCTATGTTGCTGTGCTCGATGCTGCAAGTTAAGTAAAGTTTATTTGGCTCTGAATGTGATATTCAGGCACTAACCAAGCAATGGGTCCGCTTTGCATTCGCTGACCATCATAAGAAAGACATGAAACCCGACAACTCGCGCCAGCAGACGTCCTTCCCTTGACCCTCACCACAAACGTATGCAAGCCATTGACTGTATCATACCAGCACCCCCCCCCCCAAAAAAAAAAAAAAAACAAGCCGAAACATAG
>CAUJNA010000226.1:265000-267500 GCA_963377175.1 Effrenium voratum | reverse complement strand
CTGCAACTGAGCGAGAAAGTGGTAGCTGCTTTAGATCCTGCTTCAGGTCTTGTGTGTAACCGCCACAAGTTTCCACCCGGCGAGTGACTGGCAATGCATCTGGGCTTGTCTCAAGGCTGAGTGCAGCTCCCCAGGCTGACGGTTGCCCTCAGCCCGTCCAGCTGCAAAATGCATCGGCATGCGCACAATCTGACATGTGGGTGGACGAAATCCTCTCAGGCAGCCAGGCAGCTCCTAAGCACCCTGGAATGATTCGATTCTCCTGTAAATACCAACAAGCAATGGGTTCCCATGGTTGCCAAGTGGTATGTACCATGGTAAACGCTCTTGTAAGTCATGGTCACAGTTCCCGCAGGAAGCGTTTCACTGACGGTGGTTTCTGAAACCTTCATTGAGAGGTTACTGATCCCCCCAAGACCAAGCAAGCTAGCCATTAACCATGGCAAACATGTTCATCACAGACATAAGACAAAAACATGAGAGCTGGTCCAAATTAGGGTTTCGCTTTCCTGTACCATGCGTTCACATTGATCCGTCAGGGCATTATTGAAACGTATCCAAGCTGCACATTAATCAAGACTTGCGCCATGATCAGCACCTGTCAAATCCTCAAGCAGAGGATTGGAGTATGGCCAACGGTTTCAGCGCAATGGATGTCTGAGAGTGTTGTCAGTGAAGGTATTCCACGTTGTGCTAGTCCTTGTTGCCCTGCAAACAGCCAAGACTTGTTGCCAGGATTTACAAACAACTCTATCTGAAATGCTAAAGGCCAGGCCGAACGCGAAACCAAGTCAGCAGGAAAAAAAGTCTTGTGAACATGGCACATGAAATCACAACAAGTCATGCCCATGATGAACACCATACATTGCAGCTGCCCCTCAACCAGGGACATGCGGGCAAAGCCATGCCCAACAGGAGCTTATGATTCGTGAGAAACCCAATTGCAATGCCAGTATGAGCACCGAAAACACGTCTTAAAAGGCAAACAAGTACATGTTCTACGAGATATACCCTCCCTCCAACCATCATGGACGCTGACAGGAGGATTTTGGAAGACGATTTTCCATTTGGAGAACCCCCCTGCCATGATTGTAGGGAGGGCAACTCTCTGCTTGCGCTGCCTGCAATTCGCTGAGCTCCACCTCCTAGGCGAATGGAAGAGTTTCTCAACAAAAAGGTCTTGTTGAGTCGGATACGAAATGCGAACCAACCAAGCTGTTTGGGGGACAACTAAATACAAAACGACCTGTTTCGGGCATGCACCTGTTTTGGGGATCCCACCACAACTAGGTCCTCCAGAGAGGTTAGAATGAGGGTACACTTTTTTCTGCACTCTCCCCCCAAAAAGGGTAAAAGGGCACTACTGGGGGGACCTAGATATGGACCTGGACCCTCCAACTACCCATAAAAAAGGGGACTCGCCCCATCGCTGTGGGACAATAACCCATGTTTCAAGGTAGTTTGAGAGTCCAGGGAGACCCAAAGGGAACCATAAAACGGTGACCCCTAGATATTTTGAGAAACACCCATTAAGGTGGAAGCAGGCATGGGCATGTATCTGAGATAACCGATCTGCGCCACGATTTACAAAACAGGCCCAACATGGATCCATGAAACGCGCAAACACGGCCTTCTGAGTTGCGATAAAAGTACTCCTCCACAGATCGGGAATCTAAGGGAAACATGGGAAACCTTGCTGCTTAGCGGAGCATGTATTTGTTGGTGTCCGACCTGATGGGAGAGCAAAGAACCTATGGAAGGCTCGCGTGTCGACGCCTATGCTCAATGGGCAACCGCTCGTGGAGCTTCACGGGCTCGAAATGCCAAGCGTCAACATGCTGACGAGGCGTGAAATATCGCGTCTGCGATGCCAAATGCGACGTCACTTTGCTGGGCATCTTTGTATTGGTAAAACAGCCCGACTTGTGACATGCGCTGCGCACATGGAGAAAAACAAGCAAATCATCGCTGCCTGGAGGCCTTTTCGTGTTCCCGTGTGAGCCGATCATCTGTGGTCCTAAACTTGGAAAACATGGCATAATGTTATTCACCCCTTCCATACGCTACTTGGGAGGAGGGGATCATGTTACATTGGTGGGAAGGTCTGCATTGAAGCTTCCAGTGGAACGGATCAAAATGGCTCGGTGGCGAAGGAGAACAAGGACGTTCTTGCAGGAGCTTGTAGCGGGTACAGCAACCAGACTAACCGACTGAATCTTTGGCCAGCAACTGGAGGATTGAAACAAATCTTGTCTGCTCATGCATGGGACATTCATTTCTTGGTGACCTTTACAGCAAGCCAGAATTCCAGCAGCGATAGCCAGTATCCAAGGGCCCTCATAGCATTGCAATCTCCAGCAAGATCCCAGGCAGTTAACAAGCCCCTGTTTCGATTTGAAAACCCTGGTTTCATTGCTTCCTCAGCTACATTATCCGAGAAAAGCCTGAAATATCATATTTCAGCAAAAGTCCCCGCTGCTTGCATGACTCCGCAAGAAGC
>CAUJNA010000226.1:227500-257500 GCA_963377175.1 Effrenium voratum | reverse complement strand
ACCAAGTAAAGGCAAATCAAAAGGGCAAACAGTTCAGATTGGAAGCTGCAGCTACGTCTGCAATGCTGAGTGGATTTGTCCTCAAACAACCCCCCCAACAAAAAAAACGGTGGACTTTGACGTTTCTTGTTGATGCTTGCACTTTCTTAAAAGGACGCTGCAAAGATGCGTACCATTCCCCCACCAACAAAAGGTACCAGCATAGAGCCCAGCCAACGAAGTGTAGGAGCACTTAGACGGGCTTTGGCTTCCGTTGGTTTCGGAAAAGGCGGAAATGGAGTACCACTGCCAATCCACGACATTCATCGAACCCAACTGCCTTTCCTTTTCCCAACGTCCCCCAACAGTATTTTCAGCAACAACGCAGAAGCCACAAGAAAAAACAGAAGACCAGGCAGTGACAAATGAGCATCAAGCAGTTCCACTGCCAAACTAAATAAGTTTATTTTCCAGCAACAAAGCGAACATCATACCGCACAAGCCTCCGTCTAAAAACACAGGGCCATGCATTCTAGCAACAGTGATCATTCGCATCAAACAATTGCGCCAAGACCCCTGCTTAAGCGATTTCATGAATCTCACCCAGGCCAAATAAGGCCAACTCGGCGGAGTTTAGGCCTGAGCAATATGCGTGGGACTCTTTCTTGGCTTGTGACGTGCGTCGGGTCGTCAATCATTCAACCCCAACAATCTTGCACCGCCTTTTCAGGGAGCTCTCTAAAGGGTCACCATTGCAGGCCGTCCGCTCGCGCCTTGTGCAACAGCCGCGGCTCAGTATCTGAGACGCGCCAGGTCAGGAAAACCACCTGAGAGCTGGGGCCACGCGGCAACCCTCAACGTGCCTGCACGAGAAAAAGAGAGATCTGTATCTCGATTACTCCATGTTGCCGCGGCTGGCTGCAATTGAATACCAGAAGGCCTTGAAATCACCTGTTTGCACGTCTGCAAAAACAACCATTTCATATGAAAAACATTAGGGCCCACAGCTTACCCCTATCTTGAATACGCGGTTATGTAGTTTTGCGAAATGAACGGCGGCAGCCCTGAACCAACCCCATAGAACAGACTAATCAGGTCCACCGCAAAAGATTCCGAACTTCTCGCCCAAGCACGCAGACATTCTAGGAGTTCCACTAAGTCAGGAGACGTTCTGGCACATATCCCCAAAGACTCCGGTTCCTTTTCAAGATGTTTTAGGTGACCCAATGAGTTCTAACAAATGGGTTCTAGGACATGCTTGCCCTTTGGTGCAAGCTGGAACCTGTTTGATAGAACCCGTTTGGCCCCCCTTTGAATCTACATGCCAGAACGGGTATTGAGCTGTAGGCTTGCACGGTTGCTTGAATGGATGCCACCTACGAATTAATCAGCCCCCTTGTGCAACAAATCTTTCTAAGCTGGCCCACACACTGGCATCACAAAATGGGCATAGTCAGGTGTGCACCGCCTACTGCTCTGGATTCAAAAAGTGGCCTACATGTTTTTTTTGAGTCGACACATTGTTGCAAAATTGCTTCTGGAACTTGACAAATGCACCAGCGTATTACAAAAAACGATATACATCATACATCCCTTTCTGTGACATGTCAGTACCCTCCCGCGTCACATGGAACTGGCAAAAGGTTCCTTCCACGTGTCTCCGTGTCACATTAGCAACTTCGATTCTCCTTGGCATAGTTCAGTTCATGGCTCAAAGAAAAGCTGGGAAGTTGGATCGATAGGAGAGCGAGGTATCAAGTTGAACGTTGTAGAACAGCTCCGCGGCTCATACGACTGCCAAGCCTCATTCAGTGTGTGCGTGGGTCTGCGTATGTGTTTGTTCTGAATTGTCTCCTCATCGAAAGGAGGTCTGGCAAAACAAATTAAATGGGAAGCAGTAGATCGGCGGCTTAGCAAACGACTTTGATCAAGCACACCGCTCTCTTTTCGAGCGTAATCTCAAACTTTCTTGATTGGGGTACCATATTTATCCGTGATCTTCTTAATCATTAAGCTACACTTGCGAGGAAATGATGGTTGCCCCCATGATTCCTCTCCAAACCAGCAGTCAACTTCAAGTTCAAGTGTCACTTCTGCGTACAACGCCACGGTCGTCACGTCGCCAACTTCCCATCGAGGGCCCGACGCTGTTTACCAGGCCAAAGACCACAGCAAGTTTCAGCAGCAGAGAGGTGTCGACTGCCTGGCTGCGCTCCTGGCAAGCGAAAAACTCTGGACAGGCCCACTTACCATTCATCGATTGTCTTGAACATTTCTGGGATGCTCATTGTACCCTTGCCACGTCGTTTATATATTGAATAGGGGTGCTTGCACGCACCAGCGTTAAATGGTGAAGTGAGCCCAACAGGCACGCCGCCATTATACCCAGTTTCGACAGTGGGCTTGTCTGGATGGTATTCATGCCTTCCGTTTCCCAACTTCAATGAAACACCGGCTGTGTTGATGCCTTTTCTGGCCCGAATCTTCTCGGCTTGCCAGGCTGTTGCCGCTCAATCATGAATGCAAAGCATCAACTCGTATTGCGGCGTTTAAAACGATCGTGGACAACACCTCTCAGGGGAAAAAACTACTCGACCGCCCAACAATATGGTTTCCCCATGTTTCCCCCATTTCAAGTGGAAAGCACACTGCTTTGCTTGTACCAGGTAATGAACGACTGGAAAGCTGCATATTTGGCCAAGGCCATCAGGAATGTTTCTTGTCGGTTTCTTGGGCTCATCGTTTCGTGGAGTGAGCGCTAATATGTGTTTCGTCGGACACAAACATTCACCCCAGGCAGCATGTATGGATTGTCACAAGTCCAAGTGTCTGGTCTGGAGGCAAGCTGAACTCAACTGACAGTCGGGTATAAGGTGTGTCAGAGCTATCGATGCTTCAGCGGTCTTTGTGCGAGATTCTTGTGGCTGGCTCAACATGCAAACTGCCGGCAAAGGCAAGATGATCCCCCCTGAAAGGGAAACGTTGCGAGGGTCCTCCAAAACAGAACCAGACTATCGTCGTGGAACCTGGCGCATGTATCTTTCTGCACGTTTGCGCCCATGCGTGTTGGTGCTTCAACATGCCAACGTCAGCTCCGCTGCTCTGAAAGCTGACCGCTGAGTGACTCCGAGTTGCACCTCTTGAAACATAGCTGGCACCCGTCCTTTGCTGAATACGACGCACTGGTATTCTGTTCGCAAGAGCTTTTACACATTCCTTGCTGGATTCCGCTGCACCTTCAAGCCTTGTAGCAAATGCCGACCGACATGCGTTTCGGAGAGTCTGGTTGCCGAGCAACGAGACAAGCCCGGCCCCCGGCACACCTTGCTAAGAAGGCTGACGCCCTGGCGAGAAGAGAGAGAGAGTTCGCTTGCCGCAGGTGTCCTCTGTCCTCTGTAGAGGGAGTGAACAAAGAATGAAACAAAGATGTGTTTTTGCAATCTGAACTGCGCAATTGTCGCAAAAGCCAAGTCTCGCTTCAATGATGCTGTTCCAATAAGCAGCACGTTTTCAGACGAACACCCAAAGTCTACGCAAGGAAAAATCAAACATAGTTTTACTTCCCTATGCTCCTGCAGCACTTGCCAGATCCAAAACCTAGGCAATGGCTGCAGATTCGCCAATGCTTACATATGCACCCAATCTGAAAGCGGTCATAAAGCGGGTGCACATAAAACGGGTGAACAACTTAGCCTCAGCTTGCCAAAGGTCACACAGTGGTGTAAGACATCGTCTCCACAGCAAGTAAGACCTGTCTTAGTGGCCTGGCTGAAAAGTAAGGCGATGTCGTAACACCGTCGCAAGCATCCAACATGCACTCCAGCAGCCAAGGTGCGGTTGACCCCGGTCAGCCCATGACAGCACATCCTCAAAGTGCCAAGCCCTGCAAGGTGAACATTCCAGCCACAACAACAGAGGTCAAGTCGCTGCAAATACACAAGGACAGCTCCAAACCGAAACCAACGTTCAGCAAACCTGAAAACACAAACCATGGTATATATCCGTATGTATAATGATTATCATCAGCAATTAACACCCCAACATTTGCCTTTTAAAACACATCAGCTGAAGCTTGTAACTACCACGTGGAAGCCGCAGCTGGGGGGGGGTGGGCACTGACTCCAAAGATCAGCCTCGTTAATCTCCTGAAATAAGGCCCTTCCAAACAGAAAGGGCCCTAATGTGGAACTCTGGTACCCGTCTTTCCCTCTGAGGCATCGCATCCGTCCCCCGTTGGGCTCTGGGCACTCCCCGCCTCGCCGGCCCTGCCGCGGCCGGAAGGCCATCCCCGATTTGGTTTCCTTTCAGGGAATCCCCTTCCAGTTCATTCCCAACGCCCGGAAGGTCATTCCCTAGAGCACCAGCAAGAAACCCTACATATGAAAGAAACCTTCACTATGGGTGACGTCGAAAACCATCGTGATGTCGCTGTCTCCTCGGAATCCCCGAAAAATGTCCAGAACCCTTCAACAAGGCTGTTGCCATGTTTAAAAAACGTGCTGTCTCAAACGTAGTCGTTGAGGCTTGCTGGGGCAAGTTTGTCTGCTTGCCCCCCCTTTGAAGCCGCCTAGTCGCCTTGCCATGGCAGGGGGGACCCGTCAAGATTGAAAGTTTGGATATGGAGGAGCCAGAAGGAACATTTCTTGCCTCCTGATTACCAAACATCGTTTTGAGTCACGAGGTCGATTATTGTCACAACCCTCAAGCAAGCCAAGCTGCTTGTCAATGTCCAGTTGTCGTGCACGCTCATGGTCCCAGAGTGCAAAATTCCCTTACATCACACATCTCACTACTTGTCCAATTCTTAGTCTTGCCCTCTTGGCTGCCCTTGGCGCTTGTTGGTATTGCCCTTTCCTCGCCAGGCTTCGGCTCTAAGAGCTGATGGGAATCGGTGCCCTGAAAAAAAAATCAGCGCGTTCCGCTTGGTTTCCCTGATTTACCAAAAAGGGATCCCAAAACAATTGCGAGAAGCGCCCAAATGAATAAACATGATTCTAGTTGAAGGGAAACTCAGAATGTGCAACCTCGTTTTAGGCAATTCTCTGCTGAAGTTTCTAATTTACCTAATCTGGAATGTTCGTGGCCAGTATCCACCAAAGGTCTTAGATGGCATCTGTGTTGGAACCTTCGAAACCTCTAATCGTTTGGCACACATGTCTCATGCAAAACTCAACTGCCATGTCCGCGAGTCGTCTGAATGCCCCTTGTTGATCTTCAGTTGTGCCTAAAAGTAAGCTGCGTGATAACCATGGCACATTCGGTCTGCTGTATTTCTGCAGAGCGAGACCCAATTGACATGACCGTACAAGTCACCACAAGAACTGTCCTGCGGGCTGCTCGAATAGATCCTGCCCTGGCAGCTCCTTTTGGAAGACCGCGCGGAATACTTAATACTTGCAGTCCGTGCCTTGTGGGGGCAGCAGTTCTTGACACCTGCGGACGACAGGCCAACATCCGCTGAAAAACAAGCTTGCATCTGTGATCATAGCTGGCCTTGTGGTCTGAAGGAAGATTGTATGTTCCTTGTTTTTCCGAACCCGTGTCACATGATTGAGAGCCTCAAACAATGGCTATCAATTGATCCAGAACTACTAACGCGCAAAAAATGGAAGGGTAAACCGTCTGGTGTTGCATAGGCAACACAATGTGGAGGGAGACATCTGCACATTGAGTCGGAAGATTCCTCCTAAGGTGCTAGATGCAGCTGGCCCCTTCAGATTCTGAAAAACTTACGGCTATGGCTGATATGACAAAATACCTCTGCCACTTGTGATAACAATGTGTGGGGCATCGCAACATAGGGATGCCTTCAGTGCAAGGTCATCCGAGTTGGACTTAACTTTACTGACCGCATCAACCAGCGCAACGGTCAAGAGCAAAGCATCCTGTAGCATTGTTCGCCAATCAACCGTGCGGCCAAACTGAAGCTGCTGGCAACTGCAAACACAGACTGTAGGCTGAATGTTTAAAATAAAGCCAGGGCTTGTTGCTCTTGGGGGGAAAGCTCCGCAAAAACATGTCCATAATGGGCGAACATAGAGTGGAAAGCATTGGATATCCCTGATAATGATGGATTTGCGGAGGTGGGACAAAGAAAACAAGCATTGTCGAAACATATCATGCACATTCTGCACCGGCGGCAGAAAGGCAGTCTATAAGCCCTGACATCTACTATAGAACCGATCAGGCGCGGTTCTCGTATCAGTAGAACCGGCGAAGCCGGCGGGCGGAAGCTTCAACAATACAAAAACTATAGTTATCTTTCTCTGTATTATCTTGATGATTTCTTCTTTCTTCTCTCTTTCTTTCTTGCTTTCCTTTCTTCCTTCCTTCCTTCCTTCCTTTCGTCGTATCTATCTATCTCTCTACCTGCTATCTATATCTCTCTCTCCATCTTTCTCTCTATCTGTCCATCCTACCTAATTATCTGTCTAGCAACTCACCTCTCTCTCTCTCTCTCTCTCTCTCTCTCTCTCTCTCTCTCTCTCTCTCTCTCTCTCTCTCTCTCTCTCTCTCCTTCTCCACCAAACAAGATATCATTCATCCTTCGGCCTAGATATACATCCATCCATTCATGCATCTTTTTTGAGTTATCCTTGATTTCTATGAACTTCCCGTTTTCATATCTATCCGCCTTCTATTCGATTTCTATCTCTCTCATCTATCTATGGATCTATCTATCTAGCTGGCTAGGTAGCTATATGGACTTCCGGTTGTAACTCTCACCTTTCCGCTTCAATTTCAGGTCAAAATGTGTACTGTGAAGCTGCAGAAGCGTCTGTCTTGTAGATTGCTGTGTGGCACTGCAGAGTGCCAATACACTGTCTTACTCTTGCATGATGTTGAGTGCCAACGTGGCACTGCAGAAGTGCCAGTGCTTTGCTTTTGCATGATGTTGACTGCTCACACAGCACTGCCGAAGCGCCATTACAACGCTGACATGCCAACATGGGACTGTGCAGAGGTGCCAATACTTCGTTTAACTGTTTTACGTTGTTGTGTTTAGATGTTGAATGCCAACGTGGCACTGCAAGAGTTGCCAGTACTTGGGTTTTGCGTGATGTTGAATGCCAACACGGCAATGCAGGAGTGTCACATTGCTTTGTTGTTCGCGCGTGATGCTGAAAAACATGACAACGTGCCTTAGTCTGGCATTGTGGAAGTGCCACCCAGAGGTGGCATTACATTAGACACTTTCAATTCATCACCAGAGCGATAGTCAAAATGGCTTGGCATCAATTTTTGGACCGTGAATGCCGCCGCCGGAGAGAAGGGGAGACCCGAGACGCAGCCTTTCCGAAGTGCTTCAGAGAAGACAAAACACACGCAACTAGCTGGCAAATGTTTCATTAAGAAGTTGTTAGCTTAGGGGGTCGGAGCTGACACAGGTTCCTTGGCACCCCGAAACGCTCAAATCTGAAATCTGTTTCTTCCGCCTATGCATCTATCTACATCTCTCTCTACCTACCTATGTACCTATCCCTCTATCTCTTTATCTATCTATCTATCTATCTATCTATCTATCTATCTATCTGCACCTACCCTTGCGAAAGCGGCGCGCCTGCCACAAAATCTGCACGCGGCCTAACGAAAGTGCTGAGCCTCCCACGAAATCTGCACTTGACCTTGCGAAAGCGCTGCGCTTGCCGTGCTGCGCCAGCCGCGAAATCTGCACCTCACCTTGCGAAAGTAGTGCTGCGCCTGTCAAACCTTGCAAAACCTTTGCGTTGCCGTCCCAATAAGCCCGCGCACGGAGCATGGTCCGAATGCGCTCCGAGATTTCTTCGACCAGGCGTCGCGACCAAGCTAACTTTCGAGCACCCCAAAGAACCCAAAACCCGAGAGGGTTGCACTTTTTCACTTTTCTATTCTCCCGCTACACGCACGCGCATTTTTTTGCCGCATGCTTATTCCTTCTATTGTCATCTGTCTCAGAGAGCTAGCTTTCAATTAGTTGCCGTAACTCGGAAGTTCCTTCTAAGCTTCCTTTGACTATTTGAGATAGACTAAGTTTGCCTGCGTTGGGGATGCAACACGTTTCATGCGAAGATGATGGGCCACCGCGAGCATCCTAGCCGAAAAACCCGGGCGTATGATTGCCAGCAACACTTACGTTGACTTAGCTCATGCCCAGTAATTGGCTCATGCCCAACATGCTGCGCATGCACCTGCACAAATGTGAATATGATACATCAACACATGCCCATGAATACGCTAGTCTGCCCAACCGAACCACCACCTCGAGCGCGCCAGCCCCTAAAGCGCAAACAAAATGGCCCACAGGCCTTTGAACCTAGTAACCGGCGTTGCTCGCCCCGAGCAGAGAACCGCACAAACGGTGATATATGCGGATGTGTTTTGTTCAATGAATACAGAATACGCAAATGTGCAACTATGCCAATCTTCGGTGGCTTCACAGGAACTACATCCGTGGATTCTTCTATGCCTATCTTCACTCTTAGCCAAGAAAAGCTCTCATAGATGAACAACACTTGTGTGTCGCATGCACATGTCTTGCATCTCTTTCCCAAATGATGCCAGAATCAGATCATCCCGTCCTGCAGCTGCTCACCTCCTTGCTTCGGTTTCCATCGGCTGCTTTGCACGAAGATCCCCGGGACCGAAAAGGGATGGGGGATTCACTTCGGCTTACCAAAAGATCCCCGGGGCCTACAAAAAAAGGGGAAATATCCTTTCACAATGATGTCTTAAAAGGAAGCCCACAAACACTGCCGCCTACCTCTTACCGAGAAAACCGGGACACCATTTGCTGAGTCTTGCCGTATCTTAGGTGTGTATGTGACATGTTGCTTGTTCATAACTGGGAAACACAATAATCAACAACCGTGCTTTGTTACTGGCCATTTGTTGCGAGATCCCAACAAAGACTGGGGCCATGGCAGGGAAACTTCTGTTTATGCCTCATCCAGCTCCACTTGGGATGACTCGAACGCGGAGTTCTTTCCAAACCTCCACCTTCAACATCACCTCAAGAGGAAGCTCATCCAAAAGTGGCCAAGGTAATGTTTAAACCAGCTGACAAGGGACATGGGACCTTGAATGTCGCCTACGGGGGCAATCTGACATTGCTTGAACGACCTTGCTGGCGCCGACTCGGGACAGGATCGCGAGGAACTTCAATGCTTTTCGTCACCGAAGCCTGCCTTGTGAATTCCTTGCGACTGGCGACTTCTTCGCAAATATCTGCTTCCACCAACAACATAAACCCCTTTCGGAAAACACATTTCTTCTTAGAAAGGGAGGCGCCCGATTCACTTCGGTGATCCATCTACTTCTGTTGGACCGAGGATCAGCCATGGATCCGAGATTCGCTTTGAAGGTGATCTTCTTACCTCTTGAAGGGCAACCCGTCTGGAAAACCGCCATTCTCCGGGCTCCGAATCCCTACGTTGCCAAAAACGGTCCCAGCATGAGCTGCCAAATTCCCGCCGAGCTCATGGCGCAGGCGCTGCAGGTGCTGATTCTCCGCGGTCAAAGCGGCCTATGGGCAGAGGGTCCAGCCCTGCAGCTGTGAGTGGAACCCAAACCATGCTTGGTGGACATCCATAGCTGGTGGTTCAGGTTCATCATTCAAAATATATTGGTGGAAGGATATAGCCCGCCCATGTCCAACAAAGGATCCCCAATGAAAAAAACATGTTTCAGACCCAACCTCAGACGTTTGGCTGGCGAGGAAGCCCAAGAACGAAGGCAGAACGGCGAGCGCAGTCTCTCAAAGAAGGACGTCGCTATCCCCTTAGCGACCAAGCTTGAAAAGTGAGTCTGCGTTCAGGTCTCCCAAGTTCGACCTTGGGTTTGTGATCAACATTAGGATTCTTCAGCTCAGTGGACCCCCTTCAAAGGAGTCACAAAATGGCACCTGCTTCCGGCAAAAGGCTTTTGAGTTTTGTCTTCACAACCGCCAAAGTTGTGGCTCATCAAGGCTCTAGTGTTTGAGACAAGGATACCCCACCGGTAATTACTCCTCACCCATGTAGGTGGGCAGTGGATAGTGGGTACCGTGCAGGTTCGCACTTCCCGCAGGTGGTGTGGGTGTACCCCCCCAAAATTCAACAACTTCACCTGGAACCCCAAAATGGGGGAGATTGTTGTATTCACATACGTGGAGGTCTTGGACGTTGAGATAGACAAGCCTCCCTTCAGATTGCTGCAGCGAATGTCCCCTTCCCGCTGGCCTCTAAAGATCGCACTGTCGCCTGAGCAAGCACCAGAAACTGGATGTGCAATCGCTGGGTCTAATGGTGCTGAACAGGTGTTAAAGAGGAGCATACTTATAATATTGATCTGAATATAAACTACATCATCAATCACAGGCCAGCCTTCCATATGTATGAAGCTGTATGAATCTGTATGAATGTTGTTCCAGCCTGAGGGGAAATTCCGTATTATTAGGGGAAGAAATCAACCCTGGAAGTAGTGCGTTATACAGCAGCCAGCAGGCGTTATGGCTGCAAACCATGACATGTTTGCTTTGGAGCAGTTCTGCAAGACTTCAACATGCGCGCCCAGAACCCCCACCCACCCGGGGAATGACTGGTAAACGTGCATGCGAAAACATACCTACACGGGGACAGGGCATTTTTCTGCGGTCAATTCCGGCAGGTGCGAATGCCAATCATGCAAGCACGACAAGCAGTCGGAAACTCCAAACAGCAGGCAAAAATAATTTCTATCAGTAGAATGATTCTCGTCTTGGGTCGCCTGACAATTCAATTTTGCTGCGCTTGCCCACAGCTCCGCAATTCAAAGATAAGCTACCTTGTCGCTTTCCGCAGAAATCCCAAACACCTCCGAAATATCTTCTGCCTTGGAGTCAAGCCAGGTCTAGCAGCAAACTGCAAACTTGGTTGAAAACGGGATCACCCGAACATCCCCAGTCCAACCTCCGGTGCCTTCCCGAACTTCCCTGGGCGTGCTTTGCTGTTTGTTCATGTGACCGTGACCCTCGCCCCAACCTCTCAGCCCCTTAGGCAGCGGCGAGGTTAGTTCTCTCCTAGGCTGGGCTCGCGTTTCGCACTCACCGGTCGAACATCTCTAACCGAAAGAAGGGACACCGTACCAAGGAGACTCCATCGCGGCCAAAACAAATATGCCCCCCCCCCTCCGCAGGTTCGACACACAATTGCTGTGTTGTAGCGTTTGTTGCTCCACAAGTTGTCGGTCAAGTTCGGCAGCTTCTTGTTCTTTCAATGAAGCGAGCTTGGGAAGAGTCATCAACGAAACGAGCCGCAAACAAACGGGTTACCATGCAACGCCGCTTCTGGTGGCTTAAAAAAGAACAGAAATCCACAGGAGGAGACTGCCCCACATCTTGCGGCACTGAAAAAGCCGTGCCCACATGGCAAACATCATTGTCCTTTTGTCCTTTTAGGTAGGAGAAACCTCGCCCCTTGACTATATAGATATCAATAACTATGGACTGTGACCAGCCGTTGACTTTGGATTTCTTCAACTGACTATACCAATCAAAGGGCTCCTCTGAAATGGATCAATCTTTCACACCGGGGATCACCCAAAACAACCAATGGGCGGATGCAGTTTGTGTCTTGCAGGGACCTTCTAGGCCTGAGGCCCGTTCAAAGCCCTTGTCAAAAAGCTTAGTGTTACTTTTGGCTTCTGTTATTGCCAACTACCAACAAGTTCAAAAGTTGTCACATACATTGCATGCGAAAGCGGCAAACATCGCCCTCGCTCTGCAACATCCTGCAAGGAAAGGACTGGAACAATGCAAGTCACAAATGGTCAGACATGAAGGCTTATAAACTCGCGCATTTTTTTTGCGAGGGGCACACTTCGCCATGAGAAAAACTGGCTGATCGAACATTTATGTAGGGGGTATCAACAAAAGCGGACCCCTTTTGGACCCTCCACAACAATTGGCACAAAAGCCACACCCCCTTTTGGTCCCAAGGCGGGGGCCCTGGAAGCATGCAAGCGCAGCTTGACGCGATAAGACCCGCAAGATCGGGCTGCGAAATCACTAAGAAATGCACCGTCAAGCACACACACACACACACACACGAACACCTTTCCCCAATGAGTCACTGACATGACAATGCGGCGTAGAAGGGCTCAGGGTGCTGTCTGTGGGGGTGCTGTGGGCTGCTTTGGAGGAGCACTGATGCCGGTAGAATTCCCAACCGCGCGATCTTACTGAATGCATGTTCACACTTTTGGACCTCTGCCAATGCTTGCCTGGAAACCAATCAGCAGCGCCCAAAACCCCATTCTGGTAGAATCAAGCGTCAACGGAATCTGGGCACCGCGAACATTGTTCAGGCCTTACAAGAAACACATGGAGCAAGTACGCACTGCATAATCCTTATAAGGCCATCGCGGGGATGGTTCTCAAGATAGGGGTCCCCTTGTTGCATGATTGCAAGCGGAAACCAAAGGGAAACCAAACGCCTGAAGGGGATCTCGATTCTGAGAAAGACCCACGGCCCTTGATGGCTACGGACACGGCTCTCGCATGCATCCAAGATGCCGGGGCTGCCGGAGCACCTGGCAAACCAGTTGCAAAAACCGGAGCAGGGTACATAAGCCCTACCAAAAAAACTACAGAGGTATTTGACATTTTGACCATGGCACACGTTGTCTGATCAAAGGACATAGTTGGAAAGAGTTGGTGCGGGGCTTTGGGGCGAGGATTGACCATCTGACGCCCTCGCTTGGCTGCCAAGCAGAAGGTGGGGCCAATAAGGATTGGCACGCAGTGAGCAAAGCAGTGAGCAGCAGGTAACAGAAAGCAACAAAACGCAGGAGACTCCTTCTGCAACAAGCGACGGTCTCTCTTTGCACAATCCAAAAAAGGGGGGGGTGCCCAATCTGAGCAGACTTGGCACCCAAATGTTTCCAACCAACAACTGCTTCTGCTGATGCGCATATCCAAAAAATGTCTTACCCCTATTAATGAATGACCCCAATTAATAAAAAATGGAAATCCGGGGCCCGGGGCCAGATTTCCACTCCGCACAATTGATTTTCCATTGCGCCAATACTAAACCAATACTAAAGTCTTGGAATCCTTATTAGGGGGCACTTTTAACAAGCTTCCAGCCCCACTTTTGAAAAGGTGGGTTCCTGAAAAGATGAATTCCCTAAAAGGTTGCTTCCCCAAAAGCTGGCTTCCCCAAAAGGTTGGACTGCCTGACCTGCCTGGCTGCACCCCAAATGTGTTTTTTTTGTATTTGGGACCTTTAATTATTGGGGTGTCCCTCAAAAGAAAACATGTCCCCAATGGCTGTCTGTCTCTCGCATGTGCTGGCTACCTGACCTGCCTGGCTGCACCCCACAATACTTTTTTAATTGGGTCCTTTATTGGGGTGGTGTCCCTCAAAAGAAAACATGTCCCCAAAAGCTGTCTAGCTGCGACTGTCTCTGACCCGTACATGCTGGCTAATTAATTAACCTGCCTGGCTGAAAACAAACAACCAGTAAACTTAAAAACAAACAGAATGATACATAAATTTTCCTTATGAAACCGCTTACTCGCGGACCTTACAATTCAATCCATTTCCTCCAAATCCTATGTGAACCCTCACATTGTTGGAAAAGCAAAAAAACAATTCCGAAAACCCCAATAAAACAAATGGGGGCGGATATGTTTAATAATTGGGGGGGGGGGGACCCGTATTTATCAATAGGGGGAAGAGATTAGCAATACAAATGTTAAAATGTCCGACCTTCAGCGGGCGGGCAAGGTTCACATCATGCTCTGCAAAAACCATAGCCCGTTTCATAGCTGCAACCCAACGCAATCCTTTCAAAACAACCATTCTGGAGGTTGCACATGATCTCACATTTCTTCATGCCGGATAGAATCAGTTGGAAAGCATAACACAGTGGTTTGTAGGAGCGCCAAACCATTACCACAAAGGCAAACATGGCAAGCCTGGCTTCTAAGGCGTGTTTGGATCAGTGTCCGTTGTTCTTCTCCCCGCCAATAGGATCTGTGATACTTAGTCCTTGTTCAACCCGGATCCGATAAATAATTAGGGTCTCAACATGCTCTCAATATTTGTGCTTTTTTGCAAAGCATTGAATGGCAGCTCACCACCACACCCAGAAACTCACGCGTCTCGCTGTGGATTTTGGCTTGAGGACCCGACGCACCTGGCCTCGCGCAGGCGTCTGTTGCTTCGCCGGACTCACCTGGCGAAAGGCCAAAAGCGTGAAGCTGACAAGCAAATAGTGGCCCTTCCTCCCAGAAACATGGTGGATGCCGCTGGCAAATGATTGGAAGCGACCTCAAACCAGTGACACAAAGTTGACTCAAAGCGCACCTACTGTGGATGGGACGCAATCCACGCCAGGTTTCAATCGGTAGGCGGTTTCTCCCAATATTCATAGGGGTTCATCCGTTCCACATGGTGCAAAATGAATTTTGTCTCCTCTGTGAGGTGGAATGTTGGCGGGAGATGCTTGTTCCGAGCGGTTGGTCCTAACAGCTGTCACGCATGGGCGCAACCAAAAGTGCCTTATATTTCCTTAAACCATCACCCCTCCAAAGGAAACGCACCTAGGGGCCCAAAAGGTTAGGTGTAAAAACATCCGAAGGAAAGGAGTTAGAACTCTGCACGGCTCTGAACGACTTTTCGCAGCGCTTGGTTGTCAAAAACACGGCCGGTTGCTTGTTGGACCCATTTCGCCCTGGTTTGCAACATCCCCATCATCACCGGCCTCACGTGGACCTACGGCTCTGATTTGGTGGCAGCTGGGACTTGCGTGCTGGCTTGGAGCTGACTTGTACTACGCGAGCGGCTGCTTTAGCAGTGGCTTGGGGATTCCTTTGAGATCTGGTGACATGAGTCTTGGGCTTGCTTTGCGCCCGCTTCTTAGTGAACAGGTCTACGTGATTGCCAAGGGCCAAAAGACTTCACCAACCCATTCCCAATTGGCCAATAACCCCGATAAAACAAATGCAATTGGGACCTCATATATTTAGGGTGAACTTGACTGAACAACTGCAATCAGATTCCTTACATTCTACATTGTTTGCAATAATTCCCAAAACCAGGGATCCCCGAGCAAGGGACCTGCAGCGTGAGCTACTTTTACCCGCTCGTCAGAAGATAGGCACGGGCGTCCGTCTTTTTGGGGGTACCTGTTTGTTGGGAAGTGGTTGAAAGGCTATAACACACCGCCTCTCTATATTTCCCCCTTGAAATATCTGTAAGCCGGCTTTCAGGGGAGATACATGTAGGGACCTCTGCAACATGGCGATAAGTCTGGGACAGGAACCCCTTCGGGTGAACTCCCCACTCCCCGACGCCTCTGCAACGCTGTTCAAGCGTGCGGACTCCTTCAGGAAAGGGTGACCATCTTTTAACAAAGCACCTGTGGCAGCCTCTACCTGGACCAGCCAGCGTAAAGCACAAGGCCCAAACTCACAAAACGCAGTAGTTGTTCGCCTCCCTCCGAAAACAAACCGCTCTGTTTCCCAAGGACCGCGCGCTTGTTCGAAGCATCGAGCACAAAATCCATGGCTGGGACAGATTGTAAGTAACACCAATCTGTTACGATGGGTGCTCCAGGAAGCCATCCAATTCTGCCACACAGTGATGAATCCATCAGAAAATGGAATATGTGGCAGGAAAGGCTAAATGTAATTTTGGTGGCTGAAGCGAACCCTCCCCAACAATCACCACCAGGCCTCGATTAAGCAGCTCCCAACTGATCCACATTGCTTCCATTCTACCAAAGCAAATACGAATGAACATGCTAATGACACTTCATGCAGGCCCCCAATAAATGGCATCCAGTCACCAAACCAAGGGTCCGCTCAAAGGACCTGCCCCCAACTCCTCCTTGAGTCGAACGAGGTTCGCCTGCGGAGCGGCAGTCAAAGCGTGTGCCACGGGAGCCTAGTACAGCCTAGTACGAGGTCTACCCAAACCAAGGTGAAGAAAATTGAAAGGGCGGATGTCCGCGCCGATTAAAATCTAGATAAATTGTTGGGACAGTCTCCCTTGCTATCCTTCCTGGCAGCGCTCTGCTAATACAGGGTCCATGTTGAATTGCTTCACAGCCAGAAGTACGCCTAATGCCGCTAACTCATCCTAATAGATTTGTCTCTCAGGCGAGTGGATGTGTCAAATTGGCTAGGTTTCCAAACAAATGGCAAGGGGCTCGTTCAACTTCTCTTCCAAGTTTTGATTTGACTTGCGCGCGGTAGCAAAAAGGGCCCCATTGCTTTCGCCGAGCTTCCTTCACTCCCAGCAAGCTTTCGTCAAGATCATCATCGGAACAACGGAGCCCACCATAGACTCCTCAAAGCTTTGATTTGACTTCGACTCCTTGGGGTGGGTGGCGGTGGCAAGGGTACTGAGAAGCATTTTTTGGGGGTTCCATTTCTTAGGAACGATTCGATCGGACACCTCAAGCTACCCCATTGTGTGACCAAGAAAGCATGAGGAATGGAAACAAATCGAACAACTGCTTGGCCAACGCTCTCGTCTGTGTTGAAGAACTGTCCAACCTACCAACTGGGCCTCACTTCCTCAGAGCCTCACTGAGTGGGTTGGCCCGCTAGAAACCCAAGCTGTTTGCATGACTGAAATGTCGCGTGCCCAGAATCTGGGTCGAAGTTTGAAGCAGCCACAGCAGTGTCTCAACCATGGGACCTGGGTTGGGCTCCCTTTAAGTGCTCATTTAAACCCCAAGAGCCTGTACTCAAAACAGTCCAGAAAACAAGTCAGAAAATGACTCACCTGGCCAACGGACTTGCCAACTCAAGATCAAGTTTCTGACCCTTACCTCGAGTAAAACTGGAGCAACAAGGGGACCTAAACGTTTCAAAGGCCAGAAGGTCAAACTTGGACAACTGGAGTTTGTGTCTAGCTTAGGTTTCCTTTCCAAACACCAAACAAAGCTTCTCCCCCCAACACAAGTCCGGAAAATGCAGAGACTAAAAGCTCCCCCCCAAAACAAGTTCACCCACTGGACTTCAAGCGCGAAGTGGGTTTGTCTCAAAATCGGGGACCCAAAGATGTGGTGTTCCTTTTGGTGTCCCTTTAAAGCAGCCTAAAGGGGGGGACCCCAAACCAACCCCAGGTCCCCTCCCGAAAGCTGCGATGCGAGCTGTTCGCCTCCAGCACGCTGAGGGCGTTGGTCGGGCTTGGGGCCTCAAGGCTAAGTGGACCCGGGGAAAGAGGGCGGTGTGCTGTTTGGTGTCCAAAAGTAGGTAACTTATCTATAACATATACATATAGATATGCATACATATATTTATATATACATATGTATATGGTTATACCGTCTACATATGAACTTAGTATGATATATACATATTTGCTACATGTATGTAATACTTGATATGTATAATATATTAATATATATTTCCATTGATGTGGGAACCTGTGTTGGGCCCGTGGTTTCAGGTGAGGTAGTCAGTGTGCCAAGAGAACTCGCCCAACAAAACTCCGACCAGGTTTCCTCTTGTAAACTGGAGCTTGGGGTCACATGTTGAAATGGCTCAGGAAAAGGGCTCACAACTGCAAAATGGGCAAGTAAGCTTACCAAGTCTGAAATCTACGAGGCAATTCCAAGAGGGTTTTCACTCCCCAAGGAAAAACGGAGGGACATTTCAACCAGAATATCCATGCTGTGGTTTGCTTTTAGGCACACGAACAAATGATGGGGCTCAGAGACTCGACGAGTCCTCGATCGATCGGAATGAGTGAATGCCGGGGCCTCATATGCGTCGGCGGGCAAAACGAGCAGGGAGGCCCATAGCCACCTGGTGCCACCGATTGGTGGGATTGAAGCCCTTGAGCCATTCAGCATCCCAACCTCTGGAGGGAAGCTGAGTTAGAGTACATCGCGGTGCATTTGGCCAGCAACTCAGTTCTCAAACAGGTCACAAGCCCTGCTGACAACGAATCCAGCTGTGACAATGACTTACCACGTCAGCCAAGCCCAAACACGCCATGGCATTTCAAGCAAGTCACACCTCACTGCAAGCTACACAAAGGCGAGCCAAACACCAGCCATCTGAGGCCCTCTTGTGATGACCAACGAACCTGAGACAAATCACCAAGTGCGGCGTTCTCCGTCGGACTGGGACCCTTTGGGCTTTGGGCTTCCCGAGTCCCATGATCAAACTCCGCGCCTGGTTCGGTTCCGGAGGCGACGCATTGGGTGTTGCGTCATCTTGAGCACTTGCGAATGCGGAACGAAGGATGGGCTGAAGACACCACGGTCCGGCCAGACTCACCCCGGCAAACAAGAGGCAACAGCATAGTTCCGCTGGATTGGCACTCAGCCTCAGAAACACTGGATCAAACGCATGCGGCAGAGGCTCTATCCACACAGACTACAGTTGCACCAACTTGTAGGACAATAATGACGGTCCCTTAACCAGGGATTTAGCACTACCGGAAAGGGGTGTCTGTCTATGCCTGAGCACGAGAGGGGATCAACAAGACTGTAAACTCAATTGCACAATTGTTGTTAGCCAGCATCGCTCGCCACGTCATACCTATACCTTCAAGTGCCCGACTTTGGGGCAGCGGCAATCGTCGAGGCAATTCGGGAACAAGAGCCGGCAGCTCGACTCAAGGAGGGACGGCGCTGCGCTCATTAAGATTACCAAGCAAACCAGTGGTCAAAACATGGCGTGTGTGTGTGTGTGTTTGTTAAGATAGGGTGAGGGGGTCCCCGCAAAACAAATGCTCTTTTTGGCTCCCCCTTTCTCAAACCTGACAAGGCTATTCAAGAAACACACTGTCTGAAACAGGTGGTCGGGGTCCAAGCTTGCATTCAACCCTCGGCATCGTACCCGACACAAAGGGCTCCTCTGAGGTGTTCTTCGCGAGGGAGGAAAGCCTCATGGTGCGCAAGCGCGGAGGTAGGCTCAAACTTTAATTGCCGTTCCTGAGCTGGACTTCTACATGGTGTGGAAAATAGATGCCCAACGAAACACAGAGTATACTCGCTAAACACACATGTAAACTGAAAGGACCGGCCTGTTGGAGTGCCTTCCTTGTGGCTCCCCTTACCCATCTGTTTGCTCCTTTGAGGGAGAGTATACAGGCACTTGATAAGTTTGGCAACCGGAGATCAGCATCCCACCCGGTTGAGCGGAGCTAATTCTGGCATGCATAGCCGCGCGTTCTAATCTACAAGGCATCACAGCTCAGCTGACAAAGCTGCATTGAAAGATTCAAGCCTGAGTCAAGGGAATATTCAAGTCACCCCAAATACACACACCTGTGTTCCAAAATGAATGGAACGAGCGATGTGAGGGTCTTTACAAGAGGGGGTACTTCTCCAGAAGTTTTACCTTCAATCTGTGTTTCTTCAGGAGTCAGGACAGGGCACTGTTGCCCGAGCTTCGGCTCAGGGGTCGTTGATGAAGAATGGGTCCTGTGGACTGTGCCAGCTACATGGTCAACAACATGCCGGCGATGGTACGGCGTGACGAAAGCAATGCCGAGGGGGCGTCCTGCCGATTCTGCGAGACATGCATTCTGCCGTGCACGGCAATCCGCTCCTGCATGAAAATCAGCACGTAGTTTGGGCTCAAACCGATTCTGCCATGCTCATGATGCTTGGAGCCTGGAATGCCATGCGTTGCTCTCTTGCCCGGGTTGGGCGTCAAGCGTGACCCACTTTTGCCAGTTTGCTCTCTGCACTTTGGGAAGATGGCAAAAGCTTCAGCTGGCGATCAAGGGCATCACTCGGCGCAGTCAGAGACCTGAGAGAGGCGTGATTCTCTACTTCGAGGCCCATACAGAGACAAGGGATCACGTGGGAAATGGAATACATTGGCATTGGGTGTATTCCACAAAAGTAGCACCATTTCGGGTGGTTGTTTCTTGGTGTCGGTTCAAAAACATGCGGTTCGATATATGCATTGGAGAAACCCTTGAGAATCTGGATACCGGTGATTCCAACTACAAGGCAAGCACAATTCTCAGGACCCTCGTGCTAAAGACCGCTGAAAAGGCCGGAAGAATGCAGTGATCAACCATACTCGACATGACTTGGGACCAGCTTGTAAATGGCGTCCCTTGGTTAGCCAAAGCACTTGGATGCGTGAAGATAGGGCAAGGTCCGAGAGAATGCAGCAAAGCCCATGGTCTACCCAAGATGGTAGTGTACCCCACTGAAGCAGGTAGTGGTGTGTGAACGGTCTGCTGGATGCTGGAGATAGATCAATTTGTCCTTTGCGACTTGCACGTGTTGAGCCCTGAAACATGCCCATCGAATCCTTTTCGGTGCGTTGGCTTGACATGACAGCAACATCCTGGGCCATCACGTTTTTGTTCCTACATGTTGGGAAACCAACAGGAAACCACTTGTTAGGGGTCCCCTTTTTGGGAAGCACCCACGTGTTCTCGCATTGTTTACAGGGTTTCCGTTGTTTCCCGCGCTTCGGCTTGGTTGCACATGCCCTTCAAATATCTCCGGATTCCCTGTAGCTTTTCCAGTGGTTTTTTTCGCGAGTCAGGTTCTCCGCATTGATCTTAACTCCATGGCTTCTGACAGTCATCGTCCGCGTGTGGAATCGCACTCCGATGCACTAGTCACTTCGGCCTGTCCCAACTGTAATAAAGTAAGCGTCAACATGGTTGGACCCCAAAATGGGTGGCTGTTCTGTTGAGCTACCCCAAACCCACCTGAAACCGGCAGCCTCAAACAAAAACACAGCCCAAAAATGGGGAGAAAACAAACACGCGTGCACAACAAGAAGATCCCAGGCGCTGAGGGCGGCAGAAGGGAAGCGCACCACGGTGCGGGAGTTGCTCTTGTGACCTGCGGGAGTTGCTTTGTCCGAGCGACCCAAAGCGGGTTCGTTTTTTTTTTTTTAGTGGAGCCATGTTGAGTGGGAAGCTATACCCTGGGAAGTGTCATGACCTGGCTTCCTTGTAAGGAGCTCCAAAGGTCTGCTGAAGGGCATTGAGATTTTGGACACCTTGGGACAAGGAAAAAGAGACAGATGGAAGAAGTCAATTAACGCCAGGCTGTTACCAAAGGCTTGACTTCTTCATCCAAGTTCTTAGGGTCTTGTGTCCCAAGCTTACAGACGCTTCCAAGCGGTGGGGAAGCGGGACAGAGAGCCATTCCTTTGTCTCTCTATTCCCTCCATCTCTTCCTCGTTACGCCGGGTAAACCCTGACTACGGAGTGAGCTGGGGAATTACCGAGAGACAGGGGAATGAAGGAGAATCTCTTCATCACACTCTTGTCTCTCCCAAATGCAGGAAAACCAAATAAAAGCATTTGGGGTGTGATGTAGAGATGGAGAGTGTACTTTCATAATCTCATTCCACATTCCATCTAGTTCCCCGAACGAAGAGAGGAACGGGAATTAGGAATGGAATGGCCATCTACAACTTCTCATCCCCTCACCAACTCTCAGAAATTAATGTGAATAAGGGTGAGGGAAGATGAGAGATAAAGATGGCACACAATGCACACACACACACACACCCAACATTAACCGACAGGAAAGGGACTTAGGTCGGTTGGAGATGTTTGTGTGTGTGAGAGAGAAAGGGATATGAGGAAGAGAAATGGCCCACCATTCACTCCGTTCATTGCCATTTCCTTCCTGTTCCCACACCTCTCAACCAATACACGGCGTGGCTTATAGATGGGTGGAGGAGGCGGGTAAAAGATATGAATGAAGCCTCCTCTGTATCACCCATCTCCTTTCTTTCTCCTTCCTTGCATTTCTCGAATTCTCGGATCCTACGTCTGGAGACGGAAGGGAGTAGAGAAGAGAGGGCGGTCATCCGGGGATGATTCAACCCCATGTCTGAATACCAACGGCCAAAAGAGCAAGTTGTGCTGGTATGGTGCCAGCTACAAAGGCATATGTTGAAGGGCTCTTGGACAAAACAAGCAAAACAAACATCGTTCTAAGTCACTGAAATTCATCTTTGCTTAGGAGGCATGCACTGGCTATCGATGACTCTCATCCTTTGCAGGTTTCTAGGGTGATGTTCTTGTGGCGCAACACGTGCGTGTCGAATGTCCAAACAAATCAAAGAAACGCTAGGCCGGCTGGCAGGGCTTGCCGAGTGGAAAGACCGAGTCTTCTTGGAACTCCTTTCCGGGCTCCAAATAAACATGTGTTCAAAAGTGGTCTGGCCAAGGGGTAAACGTCCAAACAGCGGGGAAGTGACGATTCATTGATCCCCTCCCAAACTCCAGTGCTTGAGAAGCCCGTTTGCAGCACCAAGCCCATGTGTGAAACCCTGGTCGCCAACTTTCAGCCGTAATGACTGCTTGAGGTTTGGATCAGATGGCCTCACCCTGCGCCGGCTATGCGGGCGAAAAAAAAAGCACACCGTCAACCTTCTTGAAACTATAAGCGGTCTTGGCATGAAGGAACCATGTGCTTCCTTGCCATTGTCAACCGTCCTTCTACAGTCTTGGTTGGGGGGTTCTGCGCTGAAGTTTACTCATGCTGCCTCAAATCCCCACTGACGGGTGATGACCAACCCGTTCAGCTCCAGCCAACCAGGATGGCTTTACATGGGAAACAGATCGACTTTCGGGCCTCGGGATCAGAGATCAAAAGCTCAGATGGTCATTGTCTTGGGACAAGTAAGGCGGTCATTCACGTGCTCGGCGTGGGGAATTGAACACCTTTCCCCCCTGGAGGAACCGCCCCATTGCAACTCACCGACTTAGACTTCACAGCTGACGATCTTCACACACACACTCACGGTTCAGGACAGCTTCAAGCAATGGCCAGACAAATGTGTGTTTTGCTTTTGGCTTTCGTGTTGAAAATCTCAAGAAGGGCACCCTCAAAAACTGCTTTGATCGCGGTGCGTGTCCTCTTGCATATTGCTAAGAAAACTGGATCGCTCACTGCTCACCTCAATGTTCCTGTATCGTGCAGGTGGATTCGCTTCTTTCAAAGCCCCAACTCTAGCAACTCTTGGGATTTCACATCCCACTGAGTGCACCAGTTCTTCGCTTCGTGCAGCAATCTTTTACCGCCGTCAAAGCTACAACAGACACCGTTCAATCCCAGTTGCTCTTGCACCGGGCGCAGTTTCCACCCCAGATTCGAGACTGGCAGCAAAAGCCCGTCCAGTTGCTTGGAGATGAGTGACGTTCTCAGCTGCTCTTGCGCCTGATTGCTGTCTCCACCGTATCTTGCAGATTCAACAATGGCGTCAAACGCAGAGACGCTTGCTTGGATGCACTGGAGGTTCCTCAGCTGCTCTTGCACTCGGCTGCTGTTCTCACCTTGTTCTGGATAACTCCAGGTCACAACGGCCAGATTGAGTCGCGCAATTCAAGCGGTCCACCTTGAAACAGCTGAAATCTGGGGCAAGGCCAGTCCTAAGCACGCACGCGGCTGATCTCGCGCAGGGCGGGATGCCAAGTGCCAGGTACGGGCAGGTGGGCCTGGAAGGCAACGGACAGGGGCAGTCTTTTTTCGAAGGCTTCCAGGGCTCGTCGGAGAGGCGCCAGAACAGGCCGTCATCCCACTGGACCACACCACTGGGGATGGACAGCTCCTGGTTGATGCTTGGGACGTCGCGTGCCAAAAAGGCTCGTAGAGCAGCCATAGGCGCGTCAAGGAACATCACCTGAAGATCGACGGTGCCTTGCTTGGGGGCCAACATCCAGCTCGGACACTCAACCTCCGAGCGTGTTCCCCCTTGGCTTACGAGTTGGAGATTGGGCACACCCCACGCGTGACACAACTTCATGCGCAGCACTTGGTACACGACTGGCTCCTCTGGCATGACGTTGATTTCTGCCAGAAGCTATCCGCTCGAGGCCGACAACAACCTGCAGCGCACCAGACCTCGCGTGCGAGGCTCCGGTTGAAGAGGCGCGGACGGCTGCTTTCGCCTGCGCCGTCTCGGCCTGCAACTCTGGCAGATCTCGCACCTGCAACTTGCGTGTCCTCTATCTTAACGGGCTCCAACTTCACAAGTGGTAGAATACGAATGTCATCTCCTCCTCGGAGCTTTCATCCCCATGCAGCTTCAGGTAGTTGGATCGCTGTGTCGTCTCCTCAAAGAAACCTTTCAGCATATTATGGGCAAGCGATATGTTTGCCCCGCCATTGTTGCTGCTGACCCCTATCTGGCAATGAACCCAACTTGCGAGGCTGCTCTTCATGTCCAGTGTCCGAGCGTCTTCCACGGCTCTGCAGCCTACACGAAGCTGGACGTTCCTCAGCTGCTCTTGCACCTGGCTTTGCACGGCCCAAGGTCACAACAGCTCCAGATTCAAGAAAAGAACACTCGGTTGCGTGGATGTGCTGGACGTTCCTCAGCTGTTCTTGCACCTGGCTGGAATCTCTGCCACATTCTGAATGACCCCAGGTCACAACCTCGCCCGCGTGGCCATAAAAAGTAAACAACTTGCCAGTGGCAGCCAGTTTGCCAAGCTGCACGACCGCAGCGACCATCTCCGGTGAGACCGCCGCAGAGCAACCATCTCCACTGGGTAAGTGAACATCCACCCTCATGGCGCAAGAAGCATCTCTCTGCGTGCATTCAAGTTGCAAGCAACGATTCTGAAAGGACCAAACCGTTATAAATGGCACTTCAGGAGCCAGGGAACAAAAGGTTCCCCTGTGAGGCTGGATGATCAAATATGGGCTGCAACTGGAAGCTAAGAGCATGCCTTTGGAGCCGAATGAGCTGAGCAAATCCATTGCCTCCCAAAAGAGGGTTGGGTCAGGTCGACGAAGACTACCATGAAACCCACAAACCCCTTCTGAGAGGCATCTCGTTTTTGGGGGACCCTTTTGGTGCAGCCCCAAGTAAATCTGCCGTAAGGTACCCTCCCACCGACTAACATGGGTTTCTGCTTAAAAAGGCCAACAGACCAAGAGGAAAGTCGTCGTACAGGGGTCGGGTTTGCACCAAACCCATGTTAAATCGCTGGTGGGAGGGTCTGTGCCAATTTTGCCCAAGCTTCGTAGCTGCCCGGCGGGCAACGCGCTTACCGCGCCTGGCTCCTCCAGCACTTGCCCGTCACACGCCTCGGAACGCGAGCGAGCGAGCGAGCGTGGCAACATCCCAAGGGCCTTTAGGAACCCCCTGGCACCCCGTATGGCGTTTTTGTTGTCTCCTTTGTTTTCTTTTTGTTTTCCCAGTCAAAGGCGAATGACCTAAAACAAAGGCCATATGGGGTCCCAGGCCCTCAAGATCCAACCAAGCTCATGTTAGCCTGTGACTGAAAGGTCCGGGGTTCCATAGGTTGCAACCCATTGCTTGCTGAACAATCTCCAAGTTACACTACATCACACACCAGAAATCATGAGAAATCAGGAATTCCGACGTGAGCTCGTTTGGCTCGCATCGGTGAGCTGACCCCTCTCAGGCCAGGTAAAACCTGAGGCCGCTTTGGTGTTGGGCGGCTGTGCTCACTGGATATGTGACCTGCGGGCCTCAGGTTACCAGGCTCAAATAGTGTATTCATCGTGATACTCACAGGAGAAATCCACCACCAGGTCGGCGTGTGGGTACTTGATCCTGTGTGCAACAGGCAGGGTGGTGCTTCCTTCATAGGAGCCCAACAATGGCTTTGTCATTTTGGATCGGTATGTCAAAATACGGGGACCCTAAGAAAGGTGGCTGTCTTCTTGGCTTACCAAGCTGAGAAAGGTAGCTTCAAACATACACCATACACTCCCACACTGACAAACACACAGAACACAAACAAAAACATACACACACACACACACACAAACACACCCACCGACGTGCCCTTTGGCAGATTGATGACTATCCCAAGTACCAATCCTCCCTCCCCCTAAATACGTAGGCCATCTGCGAACCTCATGTTTCCCTTTCGTGGGTGCATAATGTTTTCACCAAGCTCATTTGTTGATGAATCCTTGGTTTAGAGCTCTTCCCGCTCCAATCGCCAGTTGTTCGCGGCGCAGGGGATGTCTTCCCCCCAACAGAAACAGCACTACACAGCTGTGCCTCTGTGTGATAGAACCGCGGCATTATGAAACAACTTGTTATTGCGGTCCCGTTGGGGAAGATGCAGCGGGATGCAGCTTTCCAGAATGTCCCACCCTTTCCACACTCGAAGTGATGCGGTGAATCGCAGCAGCACTATGCATGAGCTTGCGCAAGACTGCATTACCCATGACACTGCGCCCCCTTTCTATTATTTGCAACCATGACTGGTTTAGTTGAGTACCAGGCTGACTTTGTTTTGACCATTTGACAGGGTCCATGATCAATTGCACTTGAAGTGCTAATCATGGCGTTTATCGCACAATTACTACAAAAGAGTAGTGAATTCAATATTGCGGCCTAACCTTGGTGTGGCCCAAGTCAAGTGACCATGGCACAAAAGCTAGCCATGCTTAGTACAGATTCACCACTGCAAAGAATTGTGAAATCCCACGATCCGCAAGTGTCCCTTAGCATGTGAAAGGCTTGCGGCTGTGTCATCTGAAGATGAGCCCCCGACTACATGCCTTGCAAAGAAAGCCGTCCATCCTTCACCTCTCTTCGCAGAACAGCTGACCAAAAACGCTTGCAAAGCTCAGGGGCCATTCATTCGGATGCGCATCTGGGAGCCCCGACCCACTGGGGGGAATCAACCTCCCTGTACTGCTGATAGGCATATCCTGGCGCAGCGCAGATTCCGCGCTGCATCTCTCCGATGGTTGGCCCAGGAATGAAGAACCCAGGCAGGCGCGAGAAACGAACGACAGGCCTAAGGCCCTGTTTTCCGCCTCCTGCATGGGATTGTTGGATCGCTTCACAGAGTGCAACAACCAATACGTAGGAATCTCAGTTTGGATGCCCTATCAAAGGCCTAAGGCTACACCAGCTCTGATCAACCAACAAACTATTTGGATCAATAGTGCACGTGCATGTGTGCAGTCGAGACATGTAGCCCGAAACTCATAGATTGATGTGGGTCCTACCACGTTTGCTGGGCCTGGCGGCTAGCTGGCAAAATGGGGAGCCATGTCTGAGCAACGCGGATGATGCTAGAGTGGCTTCACTGATTACCCTCCCTCCAACAAACATAGCAACTGCGGGAGGGTACCTTGAAAATGGTTTGCCTCTTGATGGTATCTTGTGTGTTAGTGGGAGGGAGGGTATCTGGACTCGAATGGAAAAATAATGCCGCATCGCCTCATCGCTACCAAGCATCGCCCTGAGTCTGCAAGAAGAACAGAGACCGCTACCAGCAACCATCGATTCATCCGCAGTGTCTGTGTCTTCATTGCAGGAAGCAAGCGCCCTGCCAGGACCACAGGGTGGCAATCATGTGCGAAATCGGACAAGCTGCCTGACGTCATGTCGTGCTTGGCAAACCCGACAGCAACATACCGCAAGTGTCTGCCTCTTTCCAACAAAACACTGAGCCTACTTCCCAAACCCAGCTGGGCAAATGGCGCAGAGGCTGTAGTCCCAATAGCTTGCACCTTATACAGACGCACAAACACGCAAGCACACAAACACACCCACACCGTCACACCCACACCCAGACCCACACCCCATACTGGAGACTTGGAGTCAAATCATCAGCCCCATGGACTTGATATGGGCAAAATCCACTTCGCAACATGGGATGGATGAAACACCTATGAATACTGGGATAAACCACCTATGTACCAACTGGTGCAGGATTTTGTCCTGGCGCAAAGTGGATTTTGTCCATCCACAGTGACTCAACCTTAGAAAGAACAACGCTGCGATGGAAATGGTTCAAGCAACAATATTGGTCTCCTCCGACACTATCCCGTGCAGCTTCTTTGTTTATGGGCATCTTAATCTTTATCATGGTAAACACAAGGAATGCCTGTCAAGCAATCCCTTGCTGATCTGATGGGCTGACACAAACACTTAGCTAGGCCCAAGCTGATACTGGTGTAGTAACCATGCCACTTTTAGTACATCTGAACAGGAACAACCGCCCTGCAGCCGGGATAGTCTATTCCTAAAATTCAAAACAAGACTGAATACATCAACATAACAGCCTTCCTGCTTCCTGACACCCCCATGCCCCGTCACTTTGTCAAATGGTTGCTCCTTGGTCACTCCTTGGACAGCAGCACACCTCTGAGTCGCAGTCCTCGCGAAATGTGGGAAGGATTTTGTGAGCACTCACCGAAGGTTGACATGGCAGCCAATGATTTGGATTTATCACTTGCGAAAGCTGCCTTTGTTGTGTGTTTGATCTCGGAAATGTTGTTGGAGAGTATGCATGAATTACAGCTATACCTTCCACATAAAGCAAAGGGGAGGAAAGTGAATCTGCAAGCTACATAATGACTTTTTCGATGCCCTACACACGTGCCCGAGTTTGCCAAACTGGTCGAAGTTTCAGGAGCCCCAACATGCAGAGGGACTCATTGGGAATCCCCTCAAATTCAGTCGACTTTGGACAGCCTCATGCCATTGGCGAAAAAAGTCGTCAAAGCCAGGGGCCAGGGATTTCCAGATGCCAGCGGGACACCCTGGACTCCTTGGGCATGTTGCGAAGCAAAGGCTCCCTCTGCAAAAGCTCTGTGCAGCTCAACGCCTTTGCAATAAAATCAAGAAACATAAAGGCATCTCTGAAAAGGAGGTATTCATGTTGGTGTACTGTAGGTTGCCCATACATATGTCGGTTTGACACAAATGATGGCAATGATCAATGAGAAGGATCCACCTGAAACCAATGAACGCCAATGGCGGACCCCCTTCTGGTTGGGCGCTAAAGGCAAACTGCAAGGAATCAAACCATTTCATTTGGGACCTAAGAAGCACACCCATACTGTGGATGGACGAAATGCTGCACCACTTTAACACCAATGGACACGATTGTTCGTTGGTATTTCCAGGGTTTCTTAGGTGGTGCAGGGGCTAGACTTCAAGCCAGTCTGTAATTAATGGGCAACTCTCGCAGCGCTCGAAGGAGGTTCTGTCTCCTTCGTGTCCTCCTCTGCGGTGTCCTGGCAAATTCTCCCACTTGACTGGAAGAACTAGCCGCTCCTGAAACCCGTTGACATTCTAGGGGCACCTTCCCAATTCTTTCTAGGGATCCTTCTTTCTAGAAAACCTCAAGAATCCTAAAGAAAACGGCTGGTTTTAAACAAGAACGATGGTTGAAAAGAATTGGGAATCAAGCCCTAGAGACATTGACTGTTGGTTCTACCAGCATGGTTTTACAGGATAATACATGCCTTGCCAAAACCCCTATGACTCCAGCGCCCACCCGTACCACGAAACGCAATTTTGCGCGCACACACACACACGCTGGGCGGGCATGAGAGGGCACGCGGGTGCACTTGAGCAGTTGCGCTTATCATTTTGGCTGGCCTGTGCGCACTAGCAATGCGCTGGCGGTGTCAAGCGCACGCTCAGCAGTGACACATGCCTGCCAAATGATAGGCACGCCCAGAAGTAATTTGGAGGTTACGTAAACATTGTGATAATCTGATAATTGCAAGCATGTGCTTGGGCACGTAAGCCCAGGGATGGTGTTCCCTTGAAACTCGCCTAACAAAACACAATGGCTGTGTGTGTGTGTGCGCGCGTCTCTTTGCGTGCGCTTATGATTGCGTGATTGTTTGCGTGTCCGTGTGTTTGTGTGTGGGCTTGTGTGTGGGCTTGCGGGTTTGTTGTTGTGCACCCGCTTTGGGTACATGTGGTTGTGGGCTGATGCGCTGGCGCACGTGTGATAGGGTTTTATTTGCTTGCTTGCTTGTTGAGTGTTTGTGTGTTTTTGTGCCTTGTTGCTCAGTATCTTGCTCATCCATTTGTCTGTTCGTTTGTTGCCTCTTTGTTTGCTTGTCTGTTTGTTTGTGCGCTTGCTTGACTGATTGCCTGCGTGATTGCTAGGTGCCTGGTCTCATCAAACATTTTAGAAACAGACCATTGCGTCAAGACTCGGTGGCAGCATGCACGAGGCTCTTGCCGTGTCTCGACTGTGTGCGGCATTGCGATTGCTTGAACGCATTGCAGCAGGTTTGTTGCCGCAGCCCACGTCACAACCTTCGTGCCAAAGAAGTGACTCAAATAATCTTACCGAGGATGGCGTGTTCGCGTCA
>CAUJNA010000226.1:207500-222500 GCA_963377175.1 Effrenium voratum | reverse complement strand
ATCGAAAAACCAAGGTCCGGGTGAGGTTCCTCAACGCTGCTACCTACACATGGGGTTCCTCATGAAAGACACCTAACTCTCTTCTCAGCGCGCTGTGATTTGTCCAGGCAAAAGTGTGTTCAGCAATGTAATTGGCGGCTCACAAGCACGCTTGCATCCACGACTTTCTCATCGAATCTCTGTGGGGGGAAGCCCCAAACGAATTCCCATAAACGACGCAGCTTCCACAGTTGCTGGGTAAAGTTCAGATCCACCCAGAACAGTCTAGCCTACTACAAGGGCCTAAACAACCAGAATAGAGTTGTGGGGTGCCAGTCAACCGAATTGCGCCACGATCATAACACAATGATGTATGTAATTACTGATTTAGTCACGTTTCACTTGCTTTGCTCCAACCACTCTCTTGGTCTGCTATTTTTACACAAGGATCCCTGGATATAGAACAAGTACAGATGGACATGATAGGGTGGTCTAGTCGAATTCCAACACACATGCCCCTCATAGGCCAATCGGCAAACGCGGGCCCTGCCTGGGGAACCGCTTGGAAATGTGAGGAGGGCAAACGAGGATCTCATAGGTGGTCACGTTGGCCACCATGTAGGCCTAGGCATCTTGCTTCTCTCTTTCTTCCTTGTTTTCTGTCGGTACTGTCCTTTGCTCATATTTTATGTCGTTCTTTACGTAGTCATTGAGTTTGTTGATTTTCTTTGTCTTTCCTTATATCACTATGTCGTAGTAGGTGTTATGTTTTGATATTCACGTAGAGACGATTCTGTATGTGCGTCTGTCGTGTTGTCTGCTGTGTTTGTTCTTTATGTAGTTATTTTCGTGCGGGTGTCTTGATACATGTTTCTATATGTAGACTTGTGTTTAATGCGTTTATTCAAAATGTGTTAATGTTTTTGTTTTCATTTCGTTAACTCTTTACTCATTCGATATGTGTTTGCTTATTTCTTTGTTGATTCATTTGTTTCTGTCTTTGTTCAACTGTTGTGTGTCTGATTTATTAATGTCTTTCTGTTTCCTCGTTTACTTGACTGTTTCTCATTTTCGTTCTGTCTTTGTTTCCGTCTTTCTTGCGAGTTTTCTTCATGATGGTACTTCTTGCCCATTTACTGGTTGTGCTTGTGCTTACATTGTTGTGTTGTGAGTTATGTTGTTTCGCTTTGGTATGTGTTGTCTTGTTTGATTGCTGTTGTGTTGTGTTTTGTTTGGTGTTTGTTTCCCTCTCTCTCTCTGTTCTCTCTCTGCCCCTGGCCAACTCGCTCTCTCTCTCTCCCTCTATCTTTCCGTGTCCGTGTGTGTGTGCCTCTCCCTCTCTCTTTCTCACACGGATGCGCGCACACATACCCACACACTACAGGGGTTGATCAGACGTGTTCTGGTGTCACCACATTTCACGTTTGGATTCTGAGGTTTTGCTCCACTCTGGAGTTGACTCTCCAAAACTGTCTACAGCGCATGCCCAATCTCCGTTCAAACATAGTTCTGTCAGATCTCATTTCGTCAACTTGTAGGATTTGACCTGACCCAGCTTTGCAACTTTACTTGCCACGGTGTATCTCGGAAGCACCCAGCTCTAGCAACCGGCTGCAAGGGCATGGATCGTCATAGCAAAAGTAGCGGTGGGGCTGGATTTTGTCAGACTTCTGTGATGATTCGAGGGTCTGGTAATCTTCGGAGGAAAGAAAGCGAAAGAGAAAGAGAACAAACGGGAGAAAAATAAAGAAATAATAGAAACACAATTTGCCTTTTTCCTTCGCCTTGGCCTGTCGAATTTCTGCGTCCTGCTCCCCGAATCCCCTTGTCATCTTCCTTGGTAGGTTCGGTGCTGGCTTGGGATAGTCGCAAAAGCCCTGCTTAGCCGAACGCCAAGAAAACACGTTAACAAAAGCAGGACCAATTTCTATCAAGCATATTCCCTTTGGTTTCGCTTTAAACAAATCGCAAAATGGGTACCCTCCAAAAGAGAAACCGACCCATATCCTTGTTTGGAACACATGGGTGTGGGTCAAAAATAGTTACCCAGAATGCAACGCTGGTAAATGGAAACATGGACTAAAAAACCTGCGGTCCCCTGGTGGTTCATTTTGACCCACAGCCACATCTGACCTCCGGGTACGACTCGCATGCCGGCGAAGAAGCTCTGGGTGCCCTGCGGTTTGGCGCAGCAGGAGCGCCTGCAACCCAGGCACCGTCTGGTGGACACTGTCTGGCGGACATCGACCCCCAACCATTTGGGAGGGTGTTCCTATGTAACATGAGGGTTTGCGTCAAACTTCAAACTCGGGGCTCCCAAAGTGTATGAATTCTTCTTGGGAAATGTCCTTTAAACCAAAGTGAAAAGGGGTAAACAAAAAAAGACGAGGCCCGTGCTTCGCTATATCTGGCTGTGGCTCAAATAAATGTACCAAAATGGCATGGTAAATGGAACCAAAGACCAAAGCCTGCGTAACCCTAGGTCTTGAATTTTGAGCCATACCCATGTGAGTTGAACAAAAACAAGTATATGGCCCAGAAAAATAAGGGGTACCTGAAAAAAAAAGGGGTACCTGAACAGAGGCCCATGCTTAAGCCATGAGTTTTCGCTGGCGAAGCGCTCACGAACCGCGCCGCCACGAAGAACATCGCCGGGCCATCGCAGGCCAGCACCGCCACCACGCCCTGGGCGGTGCTAGGCGTGGAGTTCGAAGCGCTCCTTCGGTTCCTGGGGGATGTGGATGTGTCACCCCAAGGAACCCGGTCCGTAAATGGAAACATGGAGTTTAAACAATCAGGTTCCCTGACGGTTTGATTTTCTGTGGGTCAAAAAGAGGGTCACCCCAACATGGAACCCGCTCGGTAAATGGAAACACGGAGTTTAAATTATTAGAATATCAGGTTCCCTCGCGGATTGATTGAATTTTGACCCATACCAATATAGCAAGGAAGGGCGATTTGCTCCAGAAGGGTGCGAAATTGACATTCGCATCATGGAGGCTTTTGATGGGAGACACTGGCAGTTGGCATGATTGAATCGGACTACTTTGCAGCAAGCGGACCCTTTGCTCTATTTCAATGAGAATCTTGGGAAGCAATTCGCTGATGGCAGCCGTACCTTTGGCAACAGTTCCCCGAGATAAATCGGATTTTGCTAACGGAAATCTTCTGTCAGGTTTCAATGTTGGCGAGGTAACACCACCTGTATGGCTTGATGAGTGGCGGGCGTTTACGGACGTTGGACGAAGACCAGAACAACTCGAGAGCCAACTGCACCAGCCCAGCATCTGCTCGCCAAACAATCAAGGACGAAACGTTGTTTTTGCTTACGTGCACTCGAACACACCATGACTATAGTGGCAACCACAAACAAACCAAACTCTGTGACGTTCTCGTTGCTATCAACCCAGATTCCCTCATACCTGGAGTCTCCCTGACCCTGAAAAATTGGGTCATTACCCAAAATGGGTCATGGACCCAGTCTTAAAGGGTCATGGAGACTCCAGGAATTATCTAACAGTTTCGCCCCGGGCAAAACGGATTCGAACGGACGGACGAGGCCAGGACCAGTGAGCTGCCCAGTGAAGCCTCTCGCTGGGCGCAACGCACCCCAGCTATGAAGGCGATAGGGGGCAACTGGGTGTGTCTTCAAAAACGGGACCTCCAACATGGTTTGGTTTGGTTTTTGTCCCCTGTTAAATGCCAACAAAAAGCGGGAAAATGGTTCGGCTCCCTTTTTGTCTCTCTTTGAATGCCAACCAAAAGAGGGTTGACCTCGAAAATGGTGTGGCTTCCCTGTTTGTCTCTCTTTGAATCCCCAACCAGAAAGGGGGTTCCCCAAAACAAAGACACTCCCAAATGGTTACACTCAATGCTTCTTTGCTGCTACGTATGTTTCGGCTAGCCGAGTCCTGCGTGAAAAAAAACACCTGTTCAACCATGGCTCTTGCATCCACTTCTCGTTTCCCAGGCCGATTCTTGCCATCTGCCTCTCGTTTTCGCAGAACTCCAATGGCTTTCTGGAAAGAAAGAGTCCTGAAATGATCGGGAAAATAATCTTAGCACACCCTGGCTTGCTCATTTGTAGTGGGAGCCACAAATGGACACGATGCCACTAAAGAGAAAGCATCAAAGCTGGGGAGCTTGTTTGGAATGAGTTAGAGAGCACAGCAGAGAACTCACACGTAGTGACTTGTTTATGCCATTGCCGAGACTCTGAATCTGTGGCCCATGGCCATGACTCTGATGGGAGCCATGACATAAATTGACTACGCTCCTGATTCGTTGCAGCTGAAAACCATCCTTACCACCAAGTAAAGGCGTGCTTTGACCATGGCACACAAACTGGCCAGGGGCTGTGCACCAAAAAGCAGGGGTGACCAGGGGCTGTCAGCTGTCATACTCAACGCAAATCAACAGCCAACTTCAGTTTCTTGACGTCAGCCAGCATTGGCAGGCACACACTAGTCCAAAGCGCAGTCCCAATGGCAACAAAAAGTCCAGCCTGTGCTAAACTGGGCAAATGCCTGCTTCCTGCTTGGATACGGATTCTCAGACCTTAAACAGCGCTGAGTCATGCTGTTGTACGCCCCTGCAAACAGCAAGCAGCAAGGACTCATCGAACCAACACGCAGCAGTTGGTTACTTCATACTGGCATCTCTTGTGAAAGGCCTTCCTTTATTTTTTAGGATGCCCTTCCCAAATGAAGTTTCATCACACAAGATGGCAGGGTTACTTCATGTCGCTTTCAAATGATACGAACAAGATCTCATCGTCATTGTTCGGGGGGTCCACCCCTTTGGACATTCTTCATTCTCGGAACCACCGTTTGCCAAGCATCGACCGGGCTTGCACCACCTAGGCGTGCCACTTCAAAAGGTCTGCACCCCAGCATGCAAAGACAAAGCGAGCCTCGAAACAAGATACCTTCCCACTATGAAACCTGACTGAGGGTCTCTGGAAGGTGATCTTGCCTTCTGGCGGGTTCCATGTGCCTATGAGTCTCAAGCTTCATTCCAATTACATAGATTTTGCGCGGCCATGTCATACAGCCTTACGCAAAAACGCATAGTGGAAGGGCCCAAACAAGGCAGTCTCCGCTCATCATATTTCACTGCTCTTTGTGTTGGAGGCGTGTTGCCTCTGCAGCCGCTCTTGAGCGCAGGTTGCTAATGGCTCCAACCAAATAGCTCTGTTCTCTGGCACCAATTGAGGTTCACTTACCGCAACTCTTGCTGTCGACTTAACTGCGGTATGGCCGAAGATGCTTGAAGCGTCAGCCGGGCGAAAAGACCTTGACAGATGGCATTCCTTGAAACAGCAAGAGAAGTGGTGTGATGCTAACTTCAGCTTGGTTCCAACGATGCGAAAGGTTCCCTCAAGGCTGGCACACAAAGAAGTGAAGCTGTGAAGCATGATGCTCCGCAAACTCGCCCGCGGTCCGAATCAGTAGAGCTGGCCCATGCTGCCCATGCCTCCGCTGTAGCGGCCTTCGCCGCTCGCGTTCGCGCCAGCGCCCTCGTCCTCCTCCTGGGAGTGGTGTAAGGTGTCGCCATGGAACCCATGAATCTGCAGGTTGAGGACAACGAAAAGGCGATGAAAAGGATAAGGTGAGTCGAGGTCCCCTCTAATAAGAATTTGCCATTTGTGCCATAAATAAGCTCAAGCAAAGGACCTACATCATGGTGAGGTTCTTTTACCCCTCATGTGAGCTGTTGCCAGATCAGTGCCCACAAATCACTCAATTACCATGTCACAACAGCGGTTTTCAGCTGGATCAATTGCTTGCGGTTCTCTGCTCACACTAGAATCTCCGCTTTGGCAAGTGTTCTTTTCGCGGGTTTCGTGTCTGAGTTTGCCTAAGTCTTCCAGTATCCAGTAGAGGGGTTAGAATAAGGGCACCCTGTATCTGTGGTCCATTTTAGGGGACCCCTCCCAACCAAAAAAGAAGCGGGTGAGAAAGGGCACCCCCATTTCGGGGGGACCTAGCTGCACTTCCCGGGCCTTCTCCGGCTTCTTGTAGGGATGCGCGATCACATCGTGAGTAGATGGCCTCCCCGGCTGGTAGGGTCGACCTCTGGTGGCCCCGTAGCCGATGGCCTGCAAGCCGCCGGCTTTCTTCACCTTCTCCCCTGCGCGCTTGATCATCTCGTCCAAGCTCAGGACTTGCCCTGGGCCCGAAAAGGTATCCGACAAAACGTTCTGAGGCTAAACGGCAGGTTCAAGATAAAACAACCCTCAAAGAGTAAAAGTCTGAGAACTTATCGATTTGAGGGACAAAGTGGATGGCTGGTAAACCAGTCCATGCAGGAGCAGACCATGAAACCCAACAAGAACACAATGTTTAGAGGAATCTCTAGAGGAAAATTGCGGGGTTCCGTGTCAATTTGCAGAGTAGGCAGAATAGGCAACGAATCAAGTTGCCTTGAGAACTGTAACGCAGACATACAACGGGAAATTGGCTACTTGGTTTTCATTGTCCTCGAGTCAGGGGCAGACCTGACAGGAATAACAGGCTAGAACAAACAGGACTTGTCTTTTGGTGTCATGAGGCAAAGGACTAACGAAACAACATACATTTACTATCTATGAAGCTTCCGTCATCCGTCTTCTCGCAGACTTTGACCTCGGAGCTCGTCGGCAGATCCTCCTTTGCCTTGGCCTTGTTCGCCACAGAACCGGCGCCCGGAGGCACGCCCAAGGGCCCTGGCGGCGCGGGCTTCGGCGATGTTTTGAAGGCGCCCGCCAGAAATGCGCTCGGCAAGTTGCAGCCACCTCTTCCGCCTGCGCTGCCGTTGCAGCCGCACGCACCGCATCCGCAGCCGCAACCTCCACAGCCGCAACCTCGGCAGCCGCAGCCGCCGCAGCCGCCGCCGCAGCCGCCATAGCCGCACCCGCAGCCGCCACAGGCACCGCAGCCGCAGGCACCGCAGCCGCCACAGCAGCCGCCACAGCAGCCGCCGCAGCCACCGCCGCAGCAACCGCCGCAGCCACTGGTACAAGCGCCATAGCCACCGCCGCTACCGCACGCGTTGCAAGCGCCTTGGCCCCCGCCAGAGCTGCAGCTAGGCGTGTATCCTCCGCCGCAGCCTGGATGCCCACCAAGTGGGCCAGATTCGACACCGCATCCCTGCATCTATGCAAAAGAAGCAATGACTGAAGACCCTTGAGCCTAGTCGCGGGTCAATGAAATGCGACGCGGTGTAAGGGCGCGACAGCTTCCAGAGCGCTACAGCAATGCAATGCAAATTTGTTTGACGGGTCAATAACCCCAGGATTCAGACAGGTGCAGTTGCAATATTAGCTCAAAAGAAAACTATTACACCAACATAGACCCCAGATAGCGAAGAACCACCCTGCCCCTCAGCCCTACTGTCAATCACGCAAAAACGTGCCTGTACCGTCACCATCATCCAACAACACCTCGAACAACACCCTACACAGCAGGCCGCCAATCCAGCAAAAATGCGCCCGCAGCGTCACCAGCAAACACCACCAAAGCACACCTGCGCCAGCACCCCAAACTGCATGCTCCCAGCACCGTGCCCATCAATCTCGCAAAAATGCGCCCTCACCGTCACCCCCAAACTGCATGCCCCCCAGCACCAGGCCGTCAAACTCGCAAAAACGTGTCTCCAGCACCTCAAACAGCACCAAGAGCAGGACCTGCTCCGGCAACCCAAAATTGCATGCCTCGTAACACACTGTCGTCAATCTCGCAAAAATGCGCCTGCACCGCCACCAGCACCCCAAGACAACACATGCACTAGCACCCCAAACACCCCAAACTGCATGCCCCCTAATTCGCACCCAGCCATCAATCTCGCAAATCACTTTCCCTCTTTGTTGGAAGTTAGAACGTCTGTAGCTTTCAGCTATCTGGGGAATGAGTCCCCAAATGGTAAGTTTGCTTTTGGCTTCTCTGTGAAACTTAACTCCGAGCGGACCAAGACACATTGCCCAAAAGCAAGGGACTTATAATGGAGAATGCCATTACAATACTTCCAAATCCCCATTCGCAACTTGCACGCGTCCCCGGTGGACCTTCTGAAGGAAGTCCACAGCGAGCTGCATGAAGAGGAACATCACAAAGGCCAGCAGCAGTAGGAAGATGTAAAAGGACCTCTCAAATGTTGCGCGCAGGTGAAGCTCCTTGCCCACTCAGCCATCGGATTTCCCAGCACTTCCCGAGCACAAACAACTCAGCGCTCTAAGGCACATTGTAAAACCCCATCTTTTCACCACTCAGGACGTGCTGGGACAACCGACGGTTCCGAGGGGTAGCTGACACGCCGGCCAGTAAAGACATAGGCGCTGGTGGTCTAAGACCCAGACATATCAGGCGTAAACCCATGGAAGCAGTTTTGACCACAGATTGAGTGTAGTATTCACCTGCCACGGTCAATACTCATTGGGAACCCCAACAAACATGTCATGGACATGTGGTGATGGACATTTGGTGTGTAACCCAAACTTTATAAATGCAATTGGGTGATTCTGGGCCAAGGCACTCCATTGATGACCGGACATCATGATAACCTTGAGTGGCCTGCTCCTTAGTTGTTGTGGGTTGTTTCTTGTTTTGCCCATCTGGTTTCACCCTGCACACGTTTGGTCGGAACAACTCTTTCAACAACCTGATGATCATGAACCAAGGTGACCTCGTGTAGGACCAAACAGACCGGATTGCTTCAGCTAAGCAACCATGAGATAGTTGGCGTATCAAAAACACGGATGGACCCCTCCAAATGGTAGCTAAATAAGCATCTTTTGGAGGGTTCTAAAGGGAAAACAAATGGACACTATTCCCAAGTTTGGTGGTCTGTTCTGAGAAACACGGGCATGGCAAGTACTTCGATGAAACTCGCGGGTTTGGTGAGTTGGGGCCTGACGTCCCGTTCAACCGAATCGCTGAATCGCCCCGCCTCTGATTCTGAAGACCGATGCACCGATCCATCCACGGGCCTGGGTGTGTGTGTGTGTGTGTGTGTGGTTTTGGAAGCCTCCAAAATATCGAAGAGAGAAAAGGAAACCGAATTCTGAAGTTGAGTGGGACAAAGCCCTTGCCCAGGTGGGTTAAGAAAGCACAGCCAAAACTGCCATGAGAGGGAAAGCAACCCAAAGCCAGGAGTCAAGAAAATCAAGTTAGCGCTCCATTTGCACATCTGATGGGCTCATCGATATGAAAGTGATCTCAACTTGGCGGAAACAGCATGCAAAGTTTTGGGCAAGGTCTCTCCGCAAGAGGTTCACAGCGTTTGTGTGCCCGAGCAAAATGGGTCAGATTGTTTGTCGCCCCCCAAAGAAACGTATGACAACTTCTAGTAGGATCCTGTCTGGGGCCTTTGCTAGGGGGCGCAAAGAGTCATAAAAAAGTACCAAGTATACTTCACATTCCATCTTGCCGAATCCAACAAATCAACACGACAACAAGTTGCTGCACTAGGTGTAGTTGCAGCCTCGCCAAGAAGCATCACTTCAATTATAGCATTGGCAAGTACATGCCCTATACTCACCGGCCTTGACATATGATCGCATGGCCGAGATAAACAAAAACAATGTGTGGCATGTGCTTCAGGAGCTGCGCAATCTTGAGACAATGAGTATACATAGACTGAAACACATAGAGTTAGCATATCCAAACAATGCAGTGGGATCGCAGCAGCAATCTGCTATCTCTATTTGTGCAACATCAAGGCTGCGGTACTTAAGCAGTCAGCACTCAGGATTCCAATCACCTGCCTTTTGACTCTACCCTCTTAGGGCTATAGGGCCCCAGTGGCCACCAGGTAAAAATCAAAAGGTTCCAAGAGCCATTCCTTGGTGGGGGGGCCCCCGCTGTTTCCCTACCACTTACAATCCGCCCAAATGAAGCAGTTTGCCCACGCTGCACGTTTCAGGCCAGTGCTTGGATGCACCAGGTGAAACCATGCCACCAGAACGGCCAACCTGTTCGGTCGGTTTCTTGGCACTCGTAGAATAAGCGAAACATATCTTGAAGCTGTACGAGGGCTCAGCTCATAGGCTAAGCCAACCAAAATTGAAATCCGATCGAAACTCTGGATTGACTATGCCACGCCTGATTCCCAATCTATGTGATATTCAGGAAATATCCCAGACCCTTGCAAAATTAATTCCACAACCTGAAACAAGGAATCCCCCAGTTTACTCGACCTTCATCAGGTGAGCTTGTTGTTTTGCCCCAAATTGAGGAGCGCCAAAAAAAAATGAAAAACATGTGCACAACCATGTGCAACCAAAGTACATTTCGAGCGCAGCTAAGCGCCCGGGGCTTCGATCCGCGAACCCCGAGCTGCCGGGCAATGATGATCCAGGCGCTGCACGCAGTGCCCGCAAAGCTTGCAATGAAAGGCCCTCGGCTGACAAATTGGGAGGGCCACTTTTTTCCAACCCCAAACCTGCGTGACCTCGAGTTCATGTTTTTTTTGGCTTGTCACCAAACAAGAATGCTGGCGATCGAACAAAATCCCACGCGCAGAATTCTGACGCAACAAATCGCACACAAAGGACAGGCGTGGTAGCTCAAACAACCAGTTGGTGAATTGGATCATGGGGACCCTTGACTACCTACCTTTGCCCCCTATCAGAGGTTCTGAAGGAACCTTCTTATAACCTGTCTGGGAGGGTCGGGGGGGGGGGGAGGGCGATGGACTTTTCGTGCCAATGCGACTCAATCAAATCAATCAAACCCATCAAACCAACAAAATCAAATCAATCGAATGAATCAATCCAACCAAATCAATCTTAGCCAGCGCAGTCTTGGCTTCGTCGAGGACATGCGCTGGTCGTCTTGCAGTATCTCTGTTGGCCAATGGCTGAACCTCTTGCTCGCAAGATCTGCAGAAGAACGAAGTAGAAATATAGCCGCGCAAGAGGCTCAGCAGGTCCGATTGGCCTCTCGGGGCCAGCATAGGCGATCAGCTTCTGCAGTGAAAATGCAAAAAGCACCGGTGGAATGGCCTCATCATACTGTTGTAGCACTGCTCGGCGGGCGCTGTTGATTTGGAAATGAAGCGCTTCACGCAATCACAGTCCCACACGACGCCCGCTTCCCGCCATCCAACACTGGCCGCGCCGACTGGCCGCAGACATCATGCAAAGGACGGAGGTCCACACGCAACTCAACCCCAACCCAACCCACCACGCCACGCCGGCCACGCAGAAGTCGGCGTCGAGGGCGCGCCAGGCACGGAGGCCGGCAAGACCGCGCCAGGCGCTGGCTGCGCAGACTGCCTGAGCAGGCTGCAGAAGTCGCCCGAGCAAACTCCCGTGCGCCACACGCAGCCCAACCAAAACCAACCCACCACGCCACTCCGGGCGCGCAACGTGGCACCGGCCGTGCCAGCCGCTCGCCCGCCACCCGCTTCTGCCCACCGCAGCCTCCGTGCCCTCCGCAGCCTCCGTGGCCTGCGCGGCCTGTGCGGCTTGGCGAGGCCGCGGAGACCGCGAAAGCCCGCAGCCCACAGCCCGCAGCCCGCACAAGGCAAGCAGCCGGGGCAACTTTGCAGTCATACTCAGGTGTGTCGGTGCAGCTTTGCATCGTGCTCTCAGGTGTTTTCCTCTTACTATACACATCATGTCGACGCATTGGCCGGTACAGTCCAAGGCACAGGGGGGGGAGTGGGGGTCCCAATGTCTCCAAGCTTCAATTTGTTAACCAACCACCACGCTAACCAGCCAACCATCCGGACACGCAGTTAGCCTACGAGCAAGCCGACCTCTCAAAAGTCAGGTTGGAAAAACACACGCAAACACTGCTTGTTAAAGAGAGAAAGAAAGAAAGAAAGAAAGAAATAAAGAAAGAAAGAAAGCAAGACACAGAGAAAGAGAGAAAGAAACAGAAACAAATCAGAAAGAAAGAAAGAAAGAAAGAAAGAAAGAAAGAAAGAAATAAAGAAAGAAAGAAAAAAAGAAAGAAAGAAAGAAAGAAACAAAGAAAGAAACAAAGAAAGAAAGAAAGAAATAACGAAAGAAAGAAATAAAGCAAGACACAGAGAAAGAGAGAAAGAAACAGAAACAAATCAGAAACAAAGAAAGAAAGAAAGAAAGAAAGAAAGAAAGAAAGGAAGAAAGGAAGAAAGGAAGAAAGGAAGGAGGAAGGAAAGAAGAAGCAAACAAACGAGCAAGCAAACAAACAAGCAAGCAATCAAGCCAGGAGCCTAAGTGGCCCGACACAGCTTGTATAAAACACCACCACCGGTCCGCTTCCCGGGATGCACCTGTAGTTGAAATAAGAGTAAGCTCCCAAACTCATCTAACGTTTTTCTTCCTGTGGGCAGGTTTTCAAACACTAGCCGTCATGGCGAGCTTCCGGAGACCGCGTACTCGCCGGCATACGACGCAAATGCTCCTGTGCACGTGTAGCAGGACCTTCATTTGATACCCTCGTTCAGTTACATTGCCCTCCAAGCAACATCAAGATCATGTGTAGCACCAAGATTTGAGAAAGCACACTCATTCATTCATTCAAGCCTACCCGCCCAAGAGCATCACGACAAAACAGCATGTTTGTTGAACGGGGGGTGAAGTACAACTGAACTTGTCACACGGGGAAGGGGGGCATTTTGAACTGTCATTATTACTTCTGCGGATCAAATGACCCAAAGGTTGCCAACCGGCTCAAGTCGCACGGCAAGCATCTAGCTGGCTCAAGTTGGTGAAGTGACCATAAGTTGGTCGAGTGGTCGACGCTCAGCACAGAGCAGTAACAACACATTCTGAGCGAAATGCAATGTTTTGCCAACTGCAACCAAGCTGCCGGCAGCAACATATTTGTCATGATATTTTCGGACCCGCTTTAATTGTTAGGATCCTATGGACATGTGTGTCCGCAAGTCTGGATCCTGTGACTGCTTCAGTTGCTATAGACGTGTTTTCCCCTTAGACAATACCAGCAACAAAAAGGACAAACAAATGCAAGCCTTCTGCTTGTTTGAAGCAATGCCATATCCAAACATAGCTTTTGCGTTTAAGGGCGGTGTATCTAAGCCCTTCCCAGCTCAGAAACTAAAGGCTTTAGATCTAAGAATTCCCGTACTTGGAGCGGCCTCTAAACCATCTCCTTGATTGATTCGACACCTGCTTAAACAAAACCAAGGACAAAAAGTCCGGAGCCCACAAGAGCCCCTGATCCAATTTTTTTCTCACTATGTTGGGGTCCTCTTGAATGGTAAGCGATAGGTAAAACTCCCAGATCCAAGCCTTAGAACGTTACTTCTAAAAGGTGGCTCCTCTAAGCCCTTCCCTGCTCAGAGGCTGAACTCAAGGAGTGGACATTTAAGACTAAGACTTGGCAATACTATATTAAATGTTGCCAAGGCCAATACCAGATATTACTGCGAATCTAAGACTAAGAAAATTTGCAGTACTAAACTTAGCATTGGCCACAGTATTGGCAATGCTCAATTAAGTACTGGAAATCTAAGTACCTGGAATCTGAGATTAAACATTGGCAATAATATTAACCCAAACTCCATTGTGTTCTCAAAAAAAGAGGGTCACAATAACTGTTTGCACTGTTTGGGGGGGGGAGGCGGGGTCACATTCATGCAGGTCTAACAAAAAAACGCTCGATCTTCAAATTGGGTCGCCCGATTGCCTTGAGCAAGCGAGCCAGGCAAATCCTGAAATCACCTTCCAGCGCCAGGTTCAGGTACTCCCCGCACTGCCTCATGGCTCACGGCACGGGATCCTGAGAAAAAAAATGGTGAAACCGGAACCAGGCTCCGCTTGTACCGAAGGATATTCCCAAGGCTTCTAAACCAACAGCAGTAACCACCAACTAGCAGTTGGCAATCAAAACCAGAATTGGGCATCTCAAAAGAAAAAGTGAGCACATGGATCAACGGTCCCACGCTCTTTGACGTTTGACTAGTAGTCAAATGTGTTATCACCATGCACTCACTGAGAGTAGCAATGCGACGTTGAAGTTGGCAGGACCTCACTTTGCAGGAACCTTTTCTGCCCTGATGACGGGTGGGGGCATGCCCCCGTTTTGCAAACAATGATGCATCAAGCCCTAATTTAATCTTGGCAGTCTAAGATAAGATGACTGAAAACCAGTCTGATCAAAACGGAGTAAGTTTCGCTTCCAGCTAGCAGGCTCGACCAGCCGTTCATACCTTTTGCCGTTTGACATGTTCAAAACAACGAACAAGAATGGCCTGTGATCGGTCTACAGGAACCTCCCACCAACCCAACCCCCCCCCCCCCTCCTCCCCCGCCCCAGCGCGCCCGCCAGCCCCACATACGCACCCACACACACACACCCACACTCCCACACACACACACATACACGAACACACTAACACGCAAACACACAAACAAACACAAACACACACAGACACACACACACAGACACAAACACGCAACCAAACACACACTCACAAAACAAACAAACAATCAAACACACAAAAAAACAAACGAACAAACACAAACACAAACACAAACACACACACACACAAACACACACACAAACACACACAAACACACACAAACCCACACAAACCACACACAAACACACACAAACACACACAAACACAGACACACAAACACACACAAACACACACAAACACAGACACACAAACACACAAACACACACACACACACAAACACAGACACACAAACACAGACACACAAACACACAAACACACAAACACACAAACACACAAACACACACACACACACACACACACACACAAACACACACACACACACAAACACACACACAAACACACACACACAACCACACACACACAAACACACACACACAAACACACACACACACACGCAAACACACACACACAGACACACAGACACACAGAGAGACACAGAGACACACAGAGACACACAGAGACACACACACACACACACGCACGCACGCACGCACGACACGCACGCACGCACGCACACGCACACACACACAAACACACACACAAACACACACACACACAAACACACACACACACACACACATACACACGCACACACACACACACACC